>LPNX010799961.1:66317-227871 GCA_001517045.1 Pseudotsuga menziesii | reverse complement strand
TATATAATGAATTAGAACACTATGAAATTGAATATATGAATACAAAATTTATGAAATTATATGAATATGTAAATATATGAAATTATACAATGTACATAGAATTATGAATTTACATATATATGAATTCAGACATGCACATGTACAATGTATATAAATTTCTGAATTAATTACAAACTTACAATTACAAAATTAAATTCTAAATAATTTAACACACACACACACACATATATGAACTAGAACATTATGAAATTGAATATATACGAATATGCAATATGAAATTATTACAATTATGAATATATATATGAATTCATACATGCACATACAACATGTATATAAGTTTATAAATTAATTACAAAATTATAATTAAATTCTAAACAATTTAACACACACACACACACACACACACACATATATTATGAACTAGAACGCGATGAAATTGAATATATGAATATGCAATTTATGAACTTATATGAATATGTGAATATGGAATTATACAATTTACATACACTTATGAATACACACACACACACACACATATATATGAATTCATACATGCACATACAACATGTATATAAGTTTATGAATTAATTACAAAATTGTATTTACATTCTAAACAATTTAACATGTATATATATAAATTGTGAACTGAAACACTATGAAATTGAATATATTATGCAATATGAAATTATATGAATATACGGATATGAAATTATATGAACTAGATCATTAGGAAAATGAAATTATATATATGAATATGAAATCGCATAACTTGAAAATAAATTATACCAATATTGTTAGAAATGGCATTTAATTCTCAAAGTATAGGTTGATTTGCAACTTCTTCTCCTCTCAAGATTGCTCTTTTTTTCCTCTTTCTTTCTATATATTTCTCTTATTTCTTTGGTGTTGCCTTGATTCCTAGAATATATTTTACTTCGACGCTTTTTGCTTACCATTGTGATCAAGATCAAAAATCCAAATTCATACCCACAACAATATCTAAACACAATACACAATTGTTTCAAATAGGATAGTGAATTGTGAAAGATAAAATTAGTAACATGTTTATGTATTATGTTTTATGTTTATATAGAATTTTCTTTAGGAATTAGGGTGGGAAATGAGGTTAGGAGGGTGGTTGGAATGACATTAATACCATCAATGCCTAATTCCATTCCTGCACATTTTGTATGATTCTTTTAAAAAATTCGGACCTCGATTGAGGTTTTATCGGAAGCTCGGTTGAGGGTTTGGTTAAACCCTCAATTGAGCTTCCGATGAAACATTGATAGAGGTATTTAAATACATTGATTGAGATAATACCTTGATCGAGGGCCTGGAAAACATATATTTATCCCTCTTACAGGAAAATCAATGTTTATCTGTGTCTTCTAGGGGTGTAAACCCTGGCATTCATAGCATACAACTGAGCGAAGTTCATACCGATAGATTTGTCACAAGATACTCTATCCATTGATATATCATGCATGCATTTAGGAATTAATATGGGTTTTTTAAAATTAGTTATTAAACTTACACTTAGAAAACCAGACAACAACTTCAAAGCAGCTCAAAGAAAAATCCAGAGGGTAAAATATACACATCCAATTTATTTTTTTAAATACACAACACACACATCGACATGTCCTATTCAAATGGGTATATTTGGTTTTTCAATTTCCAAAATAGTGAAAAAAAATATGGGATGGACACATATGTGTATAAAATGATGTTGAAATCATATGTGGTCACTTTCAAAAAATAATAAATAATTGTATATTGCGAAATAAATTAACAAAAAAATATGCAGACCACAGTGCATTTTGTGTGTGTGTATATATATATATATCGAATTGTTAATGTAAGATTGAATTATTGGGGTTGGACACGAGCCACTTATTAACTTCTTCAATATTTTAAGGTCACACAGTTCATTAAATGCAAAATTTCACACATTAAATGACATCAAAATATTTAAAAAAAATATCATTGGAAGCGAACATAATATTCTACAATTTATTTTTTAACTGCAAGTCTAAATTCACATGGCACATATGCATTTTGAGGGATTCTATCTAGCACATGAGTAAACAATCAGGTTGTCATCGCCAAATTTGGACAAAAAGTGTTACCCACCTTTATGGAATCACCCTATTATGGAAAGATAGTCTGTAGAAACAAAATTGTGGAAACAGATTTGCGAAAATATGAATCCGGAAATCATAGTTGCTTAATTGAGCTTGCAGAAGAAGATTTTAATCATCGATTTTTACTGATTTGGATCAACAAGACCAACTAGATCTTACCTGGCATCAGTTTTGGTATCAGATATAAATATTAGATCCTATAGAATTATTCCACCAAGGCGAGGACGAGCATATAGAGTTATCGTAGGAGGTGGTCAAGGAAGACAAGCTGCAGAGATAGACACACAAAGGGAATTAAGACAACTCCAAGCTTGGATGGAGGCCATGGAGAGAAGAAATCCAGAGAGTATAGACACCAACGATGAAGGAGAATCCTCTGAAGAAGAGAAAGAGGATATTGATCAAGAAATGAAGGTATTGAGGATGTTGGTGAAATCTAGTAGCAAGACTAAAGTTGAAGTTCCCGTGTATGAAGGTAATATGAATGTTGAAGAACTCATGGACTCGATCAATTCCCTGGAAAAGTACTTTGATTTTGAAGAAATTGAGGATAAAAAGAAGGTGAAATATTTAGTGACCAGACTGAAGGGACATGCAACAATTTGGTGGGATGAACTTCATATCCACAGGGAAAGACGAGGTAAGTCCAAAATCAAAAGTTGGGATAAAATGTTAGATAAAATAAAAATTCAATTCATGCCTAAGGATTATTAGTTGAATCTCATTATATGATTACAAAATCTTAGACAAAAGGGTATGACTATTAAAGACAACACAAAGGAATTCTTTAAGCTGAGTATTAGAGCTGGACAGACACAAGGGGATACAGAAAGAATGGCCATATATATAAATGGACTAAGATATGAGGTACAAGATGAGATCATCTTGTTGAATTTTAATACTGTTGAAGATGCTTATTAGGAAGCCTCAAGGGTAGAAGAAAAGCTACTAAGAAGACAAAATAAGAAGAATCGAGGAAGAATTACAGCCTAGGAAAATGATCTTCAAACATAGGAGGTAAGTTTTAGACCTCTAAGAAGGAGGCATAAGGTTATAGTATCAAATCAACCCAAAGAGGAGGATTCATGGGAGGTAGGTTTAATGTTAGACAAAGAGGCAAGAAATAGAGAAGTGAAATGCTATACATGTGGAGAAATTGTACACATGTCATGGGAGTTCCCAAAGAATAAACCTATAGCTCATAGGAATGCAAATATTGCTAAGGATCATGAGGAGTCTAATGAGAAATAAGAGACAAATAATCCTCTTAAGGAAGGAGAATCTTTTATGATGAAGAGAGTTTTAGTGAAAATAGAGAAGAAAGTGCATGAACCAGCCCAGAGGAAGAGTCTATTCAGGATTAAGTGCAAGTCACAAGGTAAGTGTTGTAACATGGTTATTGATAGTGGTAGTACATATAATTTGGTCTCCAATGAGATGGTAGAGAAGTCGTTATTGAAGAGGATGAAGCATCCCAGTCCTTATAAAGTGTCTTGGTTGCATAAAGGACATCAGCTCTTAGTGAATGGGAAATGCAATGTGGAGTTTGAAATTGGTACATATAAAGATGTGGTATTATGTGATATAATTCCTATGGATGTATTCCATATACTCTTGGGGAGGCCATGGAAATATGATAGAAAAGTTGTTCATGATGGAAGGAAAAACACTTATTCTCTTGAAAAGGATGGAAAGAGGCATACACGGTCACCTTTGAAAGATGAAGCAATGGAATATGGTTGAGAATCCAATATTTTGCTGATGACTGGGAAGGAAATGTTACAGGAAGTCAAGAAAGAAGAAGGAATTCATTTTTCCCTTGTTGGGAAACAAAAGGTAATTTTAACTTCTACAAATTTAGATGATTTTCATACTAAAGATAGAATCTTGCTTGATTATTATGCTGATATTATTGTGGATGAGCTACCAAATGATTTACATCCCGTAAGAAGTATTAGTCATCACATCGAATTAATACCTGGTGCAAGTTTACCTAATAAGGAAGCACACATAATGACTCCTCAAGAGAATGAAGAGATTTAACAACAGGTACAGGAGCTATTAGACAAATTTTTGGTGAAAGAAAGTTTGAATCCTTGTGTAGTACCCACTGTGCTTAGCGCAACGAAGGATAGTGGATGGAATATGTGCACTGACTCTCGAGCAATCAACAAGATCACTATCACGTACAAATTTACCTTACCCTGCATTGATAATTTGATGAATTATTTGAGTGATTCAAATATTTTTCAAATATAGATTTGAAAAGTGGTAATCATTGGATAAGAGTAAGAGAAGGGGATGAATGGAATACTGAATTCAAGACTAACAATGGACTGTGTGAATGGTTAGTAATTCTATTTCATCTTACTAATGCACCTGTCACTTTTATGAGATTGATAGACGAGGTATTGAAGGGCTACACTGGAAAATTTGTGATAGTGTATTTGGATGATACTATGATTTTCAGTCAGAATAAAGAGGAACATTTGAGACATATTAAGTTGGTGTTGGAAACCCTACAAAAATATAAGCTTGTGATAAATCTGAAAAAGTGTAGTTTCCAGAAGAAAGAACTGATTTAATTGGGATATGTGGTTTTAGAACAAGTGTTAAAAATGGATCCAAAGAAGGTGCAAGTGATTATGAATTGTCTTCCAACTCTAATGAATGCATATGAGGTAAGAAGTTTTCATGGTATTGTAAGTTTTTATAGAAAATTCATCAAGAATTTTAGCCAAATTTGTGCACCCATAATAGACACCTTCAGGGGAAGTAGACAACCTTTCAAGGTGATAGAAGCAGCTAATATAAACTTCAAATTGTTGAAGAAGAATATCACTAAGAAGCCTATCCAGGATTTACCAATTTCTGACAAAGTTTTTCAAGTAGAGACAAATGCTAGTGGGACAACAATAGGGCCTATTCTAAGTCAAGCACATAGACCAGTACATACTTCAGTGAGAAGTTAAATGGGGAAAAAGAGAAGTATTCCTCATATGATAAAGAATTGTATGTTGTTGTACAAGATCTCAAGAAATGGAAACATTATTTGATGCCCAAAGATTTTGTGTTATATTCATAAAATCATGCTTTGTAGTTTATAAATAGTCAACCTAAATTGAATCAGAAACATGCTAAGTGGGTGGTTTTTTTGCAAAACTTTACCTTTGTGATCAAGCATACATGTGGAAAATCTAATAAGGTTGTTAATACCTTAAGTAGAGTGAATTTGATCTTTCATGATATTAAGGCCAGTACTTTGGGATTTGAAATTTTGGTTAATATGTATAAGGAAGATGTTGATTTTAGGGATGTATATGCATCATGTAAGAATCCAGTTTCCCACAATAGAAGTCAATGGTTGGAGTACATGCTACAATAAGGATTGTTGTTCAAAAGTAGTAAATTGGGCATTCCTAAATGTTGTATGAGATAAAATATGATACACGAGAAATACATTGGAGGTTTGCTAGTTCATTTTGGATAGGACAAAACATTTTCTTAGGTGAGTAATCTTATTTTTGGACAGGAATACATCAATATATAAATAATTTTGTTGAAAATTGAAGGATATGTCAACATGATAAAGGAAGGAGACAAAATAATGGACTGTATCAACCCCTAGCTATTCCAACTAGGCCTTGTGATTTCATCAGTATGGATTTTGTTCTGGGATTTGCTAGAATTTAGAGGGGGTATGATTCTATCCTTTTGTATTATATGTTGGATTATCCCACAATACTGAGAGAGGGGGGGGGTGAATCAGTATTTCCTTTTTTCTTTTAAAAATAAAAACACAAAATGAATCAAACAGGTTAAGACACAAATTTTCTCATGGAAAATTCAAAGAGAAAAACCACCAATTCAAACTCATTAGAAAGATGAATCTACAAAATTGCTTTATTTGATGCTATAGAAAGGATGTAACAACACTCTGAGTTTCTGCCAGCTACAACAAAAAATGATGCTCCAATACCTTGGGTTTCTTCCATCTACAACAGAAAAGGATTCTCCAACACCCTAGGTTTCTCCCTGCTACAATAGAAAACGATGCTACAACACCCTTTACAGACTTATATCCTTCCCTAGCGCCACTCTGCCACCCTAGACTGATTTTTATCAGTCTACTATTCACTTCTTGGACTCTGTAATTTGTAATCACAATGACGAGTTCTTTCCTTCAATTATTCTATCAGTAAATACATTCATGCTTCCTGCAGATGCATTTATTCACCATTGCATCATTTCATTGATTGTGCCTCTTCATGAATCTTCCAGTCGCGACCTTCCACATTCTCCATTTCCGCACCCATCCTAAGCTGTTGATTTTAGATTGGGATTCTTCTTGATCATAGATCTAAGATAGGATACAGTATGCAGATTTCCTAACTATGGCATTTATTAAAATGTATTTCCACACTTAGATTTCCACCTCAACTATTTTGCACCATTGATATCCTTCAATCTCTTCATGACCATTCATCTTTCAAATTATGGACTGTGGGTTTGTGAATTTTTCAGCATGTTATTTCAATATTTCCGCTTTCCACCATTTTTCTTCCACACTATCAATCTTATGTAGATGTTTTCCAGACCATCGATCTTCCAGATTTCGGGTAGTAGAAGTGTGAGATTTCCCAAAGTCTTTTTTTGATTATCTGTCTTCCACTTTCCATCTTTCGCATTTTGCTAGCAGACTTCGGGTTGCGGAACTATGACATTTACCAAACTATTTTTCGTGATTCTCCACCTTCCTCCTTCTTCATTCCACTGGCAGAATTCAGGTTGTAGAAACCCATATTACTTTATAATTTTATTTCTCGTCTTCCTCATTCCGCATTCCACTTTCTACTTTCTGCCTTCTGCATTCAGCTAGCGGATTCTGGGTTATGAAAACCCATATTATTTTAGAATTTGATTTCTCATCTTCCACATTCTTCCTTCCTCTTTCCTTTCGAACCATTGATTTATTTGCAGGTTCACTCCTAACCTTCGATGTATGATCTAATGTGGGTTTGTGGAAATCCCTTTTTCATTTTGCAGAAATCATTCCCCACCGTATATTTCCTTGCGGATTCAATCCTAACCATTGATCTATCATTAAATGCGGGCTTGTGAATCTTCCCTTTTCTTTGTGCGGAAATCATTCATCGTCATCGATCTTCCAAAAATCATCTTTCGTATTTCTCATGACTGATTTGGACCGTCCACATACTTGATTCTAGGTGGGAGTCACAGGTCCAATATCCAATCTATTCAGCAAGCAAACAATCGCTGAGCTATTGTTCACATTGTCTGACGGATCTCAAATACTTTAGAATTTTGCTTACTCCGCTACCAAGAAAAATATTAACATGCTTTCTATTTAAATTAGTAGAATCCTTAAGATCCGTCATATCTGTGTCCCCACCAGATCAACGATGGAATTCATATATGATGAAGAAGATTTCATAAAAATTCCACACACATCAAAATTTTGCCAAATCATGCAATTTCACCCAACGAAATCGTTGTGTGTCATCAATCTAATTTGACAATCGATCTCAACTGTTGATCTCAATCCGATCTCCATCGATTAGTTCTGATTTTGCAAACTGACTTGGATTTTATCCTCCTCACCCTTTTATCAATGAAATATTTCTTAGCCATTGATCTTTGGCCATGCCTAATCTCCACCGCACGATCTCCAGTCGTATGGGAGATTGGTTTAGGATTAACTCGAGCATTCTTTCACATGGAAAAAATTATTTCAGCCATGTATATGTCGAAGATACACGCTCTTCAAACTCTTTGTGATCTTCATTGAATTGATTAGTGAAACAATCAAATCCTTCTGCAATCTGTTTATCTTATTCGCAACTCCACTTTGCAAAATTAAGTTCCAGCCGTAGATATATCTGATCTATGGATCTTCAATTCTGATCTATGGATATTCAATTTTGACTGTTATCTTTGACTACTTTCTTTGCATATATTTCTGTTGTCATCAACTCTGTTACGGATTTTCCCTTGTCATCAACCTTGTTACTGTTTTTCCATTGTCATTGTTGAACTCCTTTGACATCAATTACAACTATATTCTCAACACTATATAGGTTTTCAAAAATGCCTCATTTTATCTCTTGTAAGAAGCCCAATGATGCAACAAATATTGCTAATTTGTTATTTTTAGGAATTGTGAAGCTACATGGTCTTCCTTTGAGCATTGCATCAGACAGGGACACCAAATTTGTTTTTCATTTTTGGAGAACTTAATGGAAGAAATTGGGTACTAATCTTAGTTTTAGCTCTGCTTATCATCCTCATACTGATCGTCAAACTAGTGAATAGGATCTTCAGAAATATATTAAGAAGTATTTTTTATGAGAATCCAAAATAATGGGATTTAGCTTTTTCTCAAGCTGAGTTTGCTTACAATGATTCACCTAATAGGAGTACATGCATGATTCCTGTTCAGATTGTGTATGGGATTCACCCAAGACGAGTGTATGAGCTTAGAATTTTGGGAGGACAGTCACAGGAGAAGTGAAGAGGGTGAATATTTTTCATCCAGAATGCATGAGCTACAGGAAAATGTTAAAAAGAAATTGCAGGAAAGTGCTAAACAATATAAACAGAGAGCATATTTGAAAATAA
The DNA here is from genome assembly GCA_001517045.1 of Pseudotsuga menziesii. Lineage (NCBI taxonomy): Eukaryota > Viridiplantae > Streptophyta > Pinopsida > Pinales > Pinaceae > Pseudotsuga > Pseudotsuga menziesii. Next base: position 219,085 of record LPNX010799961.1, on the reverse strand, counting down.
GGGACGTTAATTTTTAGGTTGGATATTTAGTAATGGCATATCTTATAAAGGATAGGTTTCCTAAGGTGACTTACAATAAACTGAAACTCAAGAATATAGGACCTTGTAAAATTTTGAGTAAGTTTTTTGCAAATGCATATGAAATAGAACTTCCTTTTGATCTTCAAATTTATCCAATTTTTAACGTTTCATATTTATGTCCTTTTAAATATTCAGGTGTCCAGGAAGAAGAAATGATCTCAAGTGAAGATAATCTATTTGTAAATTGTCATGGACAATTACCACAGAAAGAATAGCCACATATTGAACCTATCATTGTTAATAAAATTTCAAAGAAAACTAGGAACAAAGATTATTTTCCAAATTTGGACAAGTGGAAAGATCGGCCATTTGAAGATGCAACATGGATGATTGAACTGGAGATTTCCAAGTACATTGTGAACCTTAAAGAACTATTGAAGAATTATTTTCTTCACCCAGATTATGATGTAGGAGGATCGAGTCAAAGTCCTATGTTCTCTAATTGAGCAAAAAAATCTATTTTTTGCTTCCATGTAATCATTTCTAGAAGGATAGGATTAGTTGTTAATTACTTGTAATATGTTTTATAGATAGGATTAGTTGGATGTAATGATGGAAAGTTTCCATTGATATTCTTGAATCTTGCAAGAGGTTGCTCAAGGATAGGTCAGCTGTAGATTTACTTTCTTAGGAGTTAAGATCCTCCCTATTCGGATCTGACAATTTGATAGAGTTATATATTAAAGTGTCTAATGTAGTAATCAAAGATATGAGTGGGTGTGTGGAGGAGTGTGTGTGGCAATGGTTAATGGTTAATGAAATGAAGAACATAGTAATAGCCTCTGTGTTAATAAAATTTAAATTATTTGTCTTCATTTCAATAAACAAAAGCAAGTTTAAATTCTTTGTGTCTATAAATATTAAGTATTGATATAAATATTTAAGGAATTCATGAAGACAATGATGTATTCATGCAAATGAAACAAGAAGGAAATTGATCATTTAACGAATCAATTTGACTAAAATAGTCTTAGTTAAAAACCTACGACTTAGACAGATCTATGATTGTGGATGAATTCTGTAGGAGAAAAGTGTACGTGAGATAATAGATCCACAAAGTTAAAGTGAAGTTTCTCACTTGATCTTAGATCAATGGATAAGGAAGAATCCACAAGAGATCAATGGCTGAGAATGGTTTTCCAATGAAAAGGTGCAAGCTTTTTAAAGCTATATAAAGTTAATTGTAGAAGAAACGTTCATGGAGATGAATTGCGGAAGCAGTTTGAGGAAAATTTGAAAAGTCAACCCACAATCTACAATCCAAATAATTGTGGAAATACTATTGCAGAAAGATAGTCTACAGAAACAAAATTGCAGAAACAGATTTGTGGAAATCCAAATTACACAAATCAGAGTTGCGTAATTGATCTTGCAGAAGAACATTTTAATCAGCGATTTCTACTGATTTGGATCAAGAAAGCCAAATTTATCTTACCTGACATCATATATTCATCATCAATATCATCACTGACTACATTGTCATTTATGTCATTTGGATGATTAACTTCTTGATTGTATTCTACATCTGACACATCTGTGATGCACAACAATTCTTGATCCACATCACCTTCTTCTTCAACATTGCATTCTTCCTCTGCATTATACTTAACCGATCTTTCCCTTAGATCATATCTAACAATGTATGACCTACCTACTTTACCTGGAACCTCTGAGTAAAATACGTTCTCACAATGACTTGGAAGAATATAAGGCTCTATACCCAATTCAAGTACCCTTGTATTAACCATGGTAAATCCATTGGCATGCTAAATTACAATTCTTTCGGGATCACATTCATTCATTCGTAACCTGTACAATTTCACATCAAACAAAAGCAATTTAAAGGAGTTAAAGTCACACTCAATTATATCTTCTAAATAACCATAGTAACTATTTTCAGATACTTTTTGATGCTTATCATTTCTATAGGAAACATTAGTGACTTGAAAATTGCAGTCATCCCACAATCGAATGGTTTCTTCTTTTCATTCAAACTTTTAATGTGAAATTTATGACCATTGCACCACATAGATTTGTGGTCTATCAACTGCATCATGACTAACTCAGTAGATAAATATATAAGAATAAATAAACAAAATAAATACATTGATATAATGGGAAACAACAGAAAAAATGATTAGGGTAAATATACTTGTCTTTTTATCTTTGAAACCACATGCTAAATCAATTTCACTTTGCGTAAGTTCATCGGAATATCCTTCTCGATGATGATGCACTATTTTAATCAATTTACTCACCCCTTTCAATGATAAGGTACCATAGGATTATGTACATCATTCTATCCATTCCTCCATCCAATAAATATTGTTTGCAATGTATAAATGTAGTGCATCCCACTCACAACCAACTATATGAAAAAAATAACAATTGAGAATTGCAAATTAACTATCATTAAAGGAAATTAAGTTTACCTTAAACTACTTGTGCCAATAATAAAAATTACATGACTAATATATATGTATATATATGAGTGTAAGCTAATGAGGGTCACTTTTGGCACCTTAGATGCAATATAATACTGAAAAATCAGGCATCCCTCAACTTAATTGGATTTTTGAGATACCTACACAAAATATCTTACTTTGAGTAAAAATGATGAAATGTAGGAAATTTATTCATGTTTCTGAATATATAAGTTTTATGTATTGAAAATTTTCATGACTATGTCAAGTTTCATTTTTTCTAACAATCACTTTTTATTTTTTAGGCAAATGTTAAGGTATATGTTTTTGTGGGTGTAGCCTTTCAAGACCTAAATAATGGTTTTGGGCTAAAAAAAAATTGCAGGCATGTAGAGAACATATAGAACTAGTGCAATGCTATTTTTTGAAAATAAAACTAGTAATTTTTATTTTTTTATAATTAACTAAGTGACCATTCCTTAAAAATTGTATGCATTTTGTGGGTGTATCCTTTGAAGGTCTTAATGAAATAATCACGAAATGGGTTTTTAAAGAATGGAGAGGTAAGTGTCTTCTAGTGAACCATAGAATTTGTTTTTAAAACAATTAAGAATTGAAAAAGTTATGGAAAAAACACTATCAACATGTTTTTTGGGTTAAGGAGTTTAGACACAATAGTAATTGAAAAAATAGGAAAAGATAAATTTTTTAAATAAAAATTTCATATTTAGAATCTGCAGAAAAATGCTATTTATGCTTAATATTTCGTCAAAAATTGTGTGCATAAAACTATAATGAGTGTCTAAACAACGAATTCTTTAGAATCTAGAAGAAATGCCCAATTAGTTATGGATTATCATATACCATAGCACATGTTTTGTATTACCGAAGAAAACTCCATACCATACACATTGGACTATTGGTGACACGCGGGCAAGTGAATTGGCATAGTTTAGGTGCTACAAAATGAGAGCGCATTTTTTTTAAATTCAAATTACATTTCCCACCCTTATATAATTGTAAAATGCGTGCGTTTTGGAGAAATACAAAACATGTGTGCGTTATAGAACTTCAAAACATGCACATGTTATGTAGTTCTATAACACATGCACGTTATGTAGAGAAAAAACAATAGAACTATATGCAAGAAATAAAATGTATGGTCAATAGTTGATATGGGGCCGGGAAGGGTCAAGGGCCTAGGAGGATGTTGGAAGTTCAAGTTAGGATGGTTAATAGTTGAGAGGGGGTGGGTAAGGGTCAAGGGAATAAGTTGAAAGTTCCAATAGGAATGGTTAATAGTTGAGAGGGGGTGGAGAAGGGTAAAGGTCCTAGGAGGATGTTGTAAGTTGAAGTGAGTATAATTAATAGTTGAGAGGGGATGGGAAAGGGTCAAGGGCCCATGAGGATGTTGTAAGTTTAAGTGGATAAAGATGAAGGTAATGGGAACATTATGGTTTACAGGGTTGAAGGGGAGTGGGGATTCAAAGCACTGTTAAGAGGAGAAGAAGTATTGAATACATATAGGGTTAAAAGCAGTACATGATACTTGAGTGAAGAAGGGGGATGAGGTGGATGTGAGGAAGTGAGTGATGGTTTGATGAGAGAGAGGATTGGTGAATGGAAATATGGATATGGACTATTAGAGGAGGAATAGAGTGTGTTGGAGGAAAGAGGTGAAAGGAGGGGGACATTGAAGAGAGGGGAACGACATGCGATAAAACATAGAATAGTGGTCATAATTATGTCAGGGGTTGAGAAGAAGGGATAAGTTGAAAACAAAGATGAAGGGAGAAAAAGAGAGAGATACAAAGATAATTATGTAGAGAGAGTGTCAGAGAGAATAAGATAGAGAGGGAGGAGGGGGAGTGAGGGAGCAATGGAGAGAGAGTGAAGGAAAGATATAGTGAGGGAGGGATAGAAGGTGCTTGTTTGTGTGGGTGTGAGAGAGAGAGGGGGATAGAAATAGGGAGAGATAGGGGGTAGGGACACACACACATACACACACACACACATATATATAGAGAGAGAGAGAGATTGTTAAATATAAAGGGTTGAGGGGTAAGTGATGGAGAGAGAGAGAGAAGTTGTGAGAAAGACAAAATTGAAGAGGGAGGTTGAAGAGAGATATGGAGGGAGGGATACAAGTTGAGAGAGAGAGAGAGAGAGAGGTTATGGGAAAGGGATAAAGGAATGAAAGGCTAGTGATTAAGGGAGAAGGAAGGGCGATATTGATAGAGGGAGGAATAGTGAGGGAGGTAAATAGAAGGTGGATAGAAAGGAAGAGATAGAGAGAGTTTATGAGAGAGGGGGGTACACAAACACACACACACAAAGAGAGAGATAGAGAGATTGTGTTGGAGAGTGATGGGAAGGCCTGGTAAGAGACAAAGAGAGAGGGGGAGGGGTGAGAAATAGAGAGAGAGTGATGGATGGAAGGATAGTGAGGGAGGTATAGAGAAGGTGGAGAGAGGTTATGAGAGAGTAGGAGTGAGGGAGGGACACACACACACATAGAGTGATAGATAGAGAGGGAGGAAGGAGCGAAACACACACACACACACAAATAGAGAGAGAGAGAGAGAGGGAGAGAGAGAGAGAGAGGTATTGTCCCAGGAGATGGAGAGGGAGTGGTGAGTGACANGGGGAGGGGTGAATGATTGATATATAGTGATTGAGGGACGGATAGTGGGGGAGGTATAGGTAAGGTGGAGAGAGTTTATGAGAGGGGGGGGGTGGTGAGATACACACACAGATATATAGATAGAGAGAGGCGAGGTACACACACATGCACACATAGAGAGAGAGAGAGAGAGATATTGTGTTGGAGAGAAAGGGGGAGGAATGAGCAACTGAGAGAGAGGGGGGAGGGATAGTGAGCGATGCATAGAGAAGGTGGAGGGAGGTTATGAGAGAGGGGGAGTGAGGGATGGGCACACACACACACATAGAGATAGAGAGAGAGAGAGAGGGATGCTATGAGAGAAGGGAGGAGGGAAAAAAAACAAACAAAGAGAGAGAGAGAGAGAGAGAGAGAGATCGTGTGGGATAGATATGGGAGGGGGAGTGATAGAGAGAGAATTATGTAGGGAGTGATAGTGAGGAAGGTATAAAGAAGGTGGAAAGAGGCTATGAAAGAGTGGGAGTTAGGGAGAGAGACACACACACATAGAGATAGATAGAGAGAGGAAGGTTGTGAGAGAGATATGGGAGGAACACACACACACACACATAGAGATAGAGAGAGATGTAAATATGAAGGAAAGGAGTGCTAGTGAGTAAGGCATAGAGGGATAGTGAGTAAGGAACATTCCTTACCATAGATTCCAAAAATATTGTTTTAGGATCGATACTTGGATTTCCTCCCTTGGCCATGTTGAGGCCTTAATACACATATGTAATGCTCAAAACCTATTAAATGCATGTGCATATTTTATTAGAGACCAAGAATACCTTGAGTAGGTCATGTGCGATGCTTCAAAAAATTGTTCATTAACATGGGTGCCTCAAATATTCATTTATGGCCTAAGGAAATATCATATTCCCTCAGTCATGTCTCAAAGGTTCCATACCATGTGTGATTTTTTAAGGCATCCTTCCTAGCCTTGGATGCCTAGAAACTTTTGTTAGGGCCTAAAGCCATAGTTTACTCCCTTGATGTCCATATCCTTTAGACACATACATAGTGCTCAATAAATTATTATTGCATGCATATCTTCATTAATATTCAAAGGATACACTTTGAACATCATGTATGGTGGTTGGAGGCATCAAGTTTGGCCCTAAATGGTTAATAACTTCGTTTAATGCCTAAGGACCAAGTATTTCCCCCTCCCATCTCAAGGGGCCTAATATTTGTAATTATTACTAAAAATGTTCTAGTGGCACTAGTATCCCCATTTCAAGGTAAATGTTACAATGGAAGGCTTTGTTCAGGTTGTTCAACACATCATTCTTGGCTCTAGATCCCTAGAAGCATATTCTAGGGGATAAGGCCTAGGTTTCATCCCCTTATAATGTCTAAGGTCCGAAGACGCATACATAGCTCTTAGAAACCCCTAATGGCTCCCATATCCCCATTCAAATGAAAAATATCAACTTGAGAGGTCATTTATGGTGATTCAAGGCGTTGTTCATGGACCTTGAGTCCTAAAAGATGGTTTACAAAATTAAAATAAATATTTTTGTACCAACCATGATTAACACCTTATCCTGCATATCTAATGCTAAAATCCTAATCATCACCATATCCCAACTTAAAGGTTGAGGATAGCCTTAAGAGATAATGTGTGTTTTTTTGAGGTGTTGTTCTTGTCGATATATATCTATAGGATTCCTTTAGGGACTAAGGACTAGTTTTTCTCCCTCAATCATGTATACTAATATGTTCCTAGTAATAAAATCATTCTAATGAACTGCATATTCTCTCTTAGATGCAAAAGATCAAATATGGAGGCTCTATGTGAAGGTTCAATGACTTGTTCATGGACTTCAAGCCTTAAAAAATACCTTTAGGGAATAAGTCTTAAGTTTCCTCTCCCAAGCATGATCAAGGGACCATCACCCATAATCAGTTCTTAAATTCCCCTAATGGTGTCCATACTACAACGAAAAGAAAAATTATGGTCTTGGGAGGTTAGGTATGAATGTTTGAGGTGTTTCTTTGATCCAACCAGCAATTGACATGTTGTCAAAATTCAACAAATTCTAGCACTTTGACTACTTCGACTGCTTCAACAGGTTCAACATCAACTTCGACAAGTTTGAACCTCAAAACAATTGACCTCGACAAACCTCAATAGGTTTCATGCTCAACATATAGAATCTTGGCCTGACTTGTTCACACCGATGGCTGTCAAACATTGACATAAGATATTCGTCTCTAAGTCATCTATGACGGTTGAACTCTTAAACCATTATAAATTCTTGTAAATGAACATAACTGGTAGTAACCCAAGCATCTCATCATTCTATATAAACATGTACATTATTGTAACAAATATCCAACTTTCATAGAGAAGAAGTAATAATAGAAATTGTTTCAAATTCTTGCATATTGTTTGTGCGCATACTTTTGTCGATATAGTGTGTTTCCTGCTTTATTTGTTCATTTTCTATGCTTCCGTCATAACAGTATTCGACTCATTCAGTCGACCATTGTCCCTAGTGTGCACCTGGGCATGACCTAGATCCTTGGTATTAGAGCATGATCTTGTTCATAAGTTTAAGTTAAATCAGCACTTCCATCAAAGTTACTTAACTTCTACATGTTCAAACACGCTCACAAACTGAACAACACAAGAAGACACTTCCTTCGACTTCAGAAAATATGGTCGAAGAAGCATACAATAGACATGAAACTGATGAGACAGAGAAACTCATAGAAAAATCACTCGCTTGTCAGTGAACTGAAATGTTCACCTAGTTCAGCGAGATTCTCATGCGATTCACTTCTATTTTCAAGGATTCCTCGATGTGACCTCACTCTGATAAAATCAACCCCTTTAAAGTGCAAATGAATCTAGAAATATTGAATCTTGAATGAAATATGACATTGAATATTTTGATAATTGTGTACAACAACTGGAATCATACTACTCTGTGAATCAACTCTCTGAAGTGGAAAACATCACCATTGTGTCCTGGAAGATGTCAACCTCCATACGCTGTTGTTGTTTATCGACAAGGATGGAGAAAGAAGGAGAACCCATAGACACATGGATAAAAAATTTTGAATATATCCAAAGAGAGTTCTACCTACCAAAATATCTTGAATAGCAGTATAAGAGGTGGCAATAGCTAAAGAAATGGAAATACCAGTCCATACAGAGTTACATCGATGAGTTCTATCAACTCATGGCTAGACTTAGTGTTACAACTGATTTTACCACACATGGTTGATCACACTTTTATGGCCTTCCCTATCCCTCTGCAGACTCTTTGGACCACATGGACCAATATTGTACCTTTGATGTTTCCAAGATCATCCCTAAAAACACCTATTATTTGTTGTACGCAACTTTTAATCCCTTTCTCGCGTATATATGTGGATATTGACCTTAAGCTCGTGTACATCAGGATGTGTGCATAAGTCTAAATATTTTTGGAGTCTTCCTTGATGGGGATCCAAATCACTTATCTCTAGGCCTTCCATATGCCTTGAGATTGCTCGGATTCGACCCTCCATTACCCCTTTGGAGTATTATATAAGGAACCCCTTGGATACATTGAAGAGGAGGAATTGAAGAGAAAGAGAACTATAGTCCATTGTTGTCGTAGCTTGCTTGTACTTGAGTCTGCATCCCTTTGTCCCTTGGAGCACTTTGTGTTTTTCCAAATCTTTCCTTTGCTTGTGATATTTCTATCGAGAGATGGAGGATTGAGGTGGTGGAGGCCCAGGTGGAGGACTCAGTTTCTCTGGTTCGCAGACGTGGCGACAGAGGTTGTCACTTGTGGAATCTCTGATTTTATTAATAGAAATATCTTTTCATGTCCAATGATGTGCATTTAAATGAATATTTAATCCATGGATGTGTTTAATTTCTTATACATTATTGATTATATATGCTAGAGTAGATCTAATATCATATTATATAGCATGCTTGTCTTATTTGTTGTTGTTGAGAGAAAATTGCTAACACAAGCGAGATTGGAAAAATATCAATGGGGATCTACTTCAACTGTCTGGAATAAGGTATGAATCAATATCCTTTAGCATTAGATGTTTTATTTCTCTTACATATTGGGAAGGGATTGATTTTTATGGTTTCTTTGTCTGTTGTGGTACACCCCGAGCCACAGGATTTTTTCTTCGTAACAGAATCGGCGACCATACTGGGGACGTTCCTTGTTTTTCTTTGGTGTTTGGGGGCACATTGTGCTTGATATTATTGACTTGCTCTCTGTTTCTCCTCATTTATGTGTCACATTTTATAGTATGTTCATCCATTGACAATCTGCTTTATTGGTTTGACCCTTGGCTTTCTTTTTACCACTGTCTTCTCTATATACGCACGTTTTTGGCCAAAAGTCATGTACATATGCGGATATTTGGCCAAAATTCATGTATACATACGGGTTTTTGGCCAAAAATGATGTATACATGCAGCTTTTTGGCCAAATTCACGTACATACGTATTTGTTCTTTAAATAGTTGCGTACATCCTCCCTTTTGGTTTAGTTTGATGTTGTGGGAAGTTGCTGGGTGGGTTGTGAGTGTGGTTGGAGGCTTCTTGGGTTCTGATGTTGTCCGGTGGATGCTTCTTTTGTGACCAGAGACGTCTTTTTCATTGATTTTTCTTTGAAATTAGTTTTAGTCATTTATCCTTTTTTTTTCCAATAGTGCATTACTCTTTTTTGTCTCGGTGTCTTGTTGGGCTTGTGTTTTATACTTGTTGCAGAGACTAAGAGTTTTAGATGACTTTTATTTGTATTTTTCATTATTTTATATAAGGTAGTTGCATTTTTTTCCATATGGATTTGAGGAGGTACTTGGATTGTATTGCTTGGATGGGAGTCGTTTTTAAGCTTTCATATAGGAAGGATTGCATTGGCATTCAGAGAGGAGTAAGTTTACATTCATCTCATGTAGTGGCATACCCTATTTTTCATTCTATACAATTGCACTTGCCATTGCTTGTTAGGTGTGCATATTTACTTCACTACCGAGTCATAACTTCAGTAGTTGCATAACCATTTCTCTTTGAGTAATCACAGCCAAATAAAATCAATGCATAATAAAATTAATTACACTCTTTTCTTTTCTAGGGTGCATCAACACGATTAGGTTTTAAGGTCTTGGAATAGATCATTGTGAGTTAATTCTCCAAGACCACTAAACAAAACAATTAGGTGTATGTCCAGGTGAGAGAGTGAAACCCTTGGTATAATTAGTGTTTCTCAGGATGCTCCTCTTACATGGGAGCTAAGCATGAGACAGTGTACATGATTGTGATTGGGATGACCCCTGGTCACTTTCTATGGGCACCAGAGATATTTCCAGGATCATATTCATATAATGGGGCTCTTTTGAGTTTTAGGATTTTCTACCCTGACCATACAGTCGATCCCGCTTGTGACTGTCCTCCTGAGCATTGGTTATATTGAGGTGACCTTAGTTGCCTTACCTAGGTTATTGATGGGTTATTTGTAGAAGTTATTCTATAGGTGTCCTAGCCAAGTAGGGGTCCGACAGCATAGTCACTACATGCATTGAAGTTGAGAGCCACTATAATTGGTTACATACCTCCACTTGTAGTGTATGGGAGTTTCAGGCCTCTCCTAGGTGAGACATACCTGCTGCATTTGGGAGCTCACATATCCTCCCCTTGGTTTGGTTGTATTTTGGTTGTATATTTTCTTAGGAGTGTGTTCTTTGTGCGCTAGTTGGCCTTTGGGATCGTGGTTACTTGAGTATATTTATGCTCTCTTGAGTTCGGGTCCTTTTATTTTTGACATGCCTAGTATCCTATTACCCGTCCTTGGTCCTAGTACAGACCCTGGTGTCAAACATGGGGTCATCACAGCCCCTTACCATACTCATAGATTTGGGAGTGGTCACATTCCTCCCACTACTCCATTTGTGGAGGATGTTGACTCCCTTCTCTCAGTCTTTACACCGGTGGTCATCCTCACGGAGTGGTAGTGGATGCATGAACATTAGTTCTACACCTTACTTTCCTTTTTATGTCCCATCGTTCACTGCATTGTTTCCTTTGAGTGCAGTTGTCATGATCATTCCTCCCTATATCTTATAGTTTGGATTCTTTATTGACTATTTTGGGTTATTTTGGACTAATATGGTTGTCATGTAGGATCTAGTTTTTGTACACTCTCTCTGAGGTTTCAACCTGTTCGTGCCTATTATAGGTATTATGTCTAAACTGGCATATAGGTTAGGATATCACATTCACCTACACTTCTACATTTCCTTATGACCATTCAATCTTAACCTTAGGTATGAACCCATTCCATGGTATCATGGAACCTTCATGCTATTGTTAGAAGTGGTACTATGTGAATGGTAGAGATTTCCTATACATGGGTTTCATATTTAGCTCCCTTTTGCATTTGGTACCCATGTTTTGAGTCCTCTCTTAGGTCCAGGATTCCCTTTTAGTCACACCATTTCCTTGAGCAAGAGCTTCATACTCCTCTTGAACTTTATGCTGGCCATTCCCCCGGGAATCCCTTATATATGTCAAGTTGTAATTACATTATCATGATTTTTACTTGCCTTATTTGATCCTTACACCGGCTTCCCTGACTTTGATTGTCATCCATATAGACCTATCTTTTCTCATGTCTATCTAAGCAGATCCTTTTTATATATCTTTTGCAGCTCGATTCCCCATTTTTTACCAAGAGGGTACTTTCCCCCGAGTGTCGTTATCCTGCACATGTTTCCTTGCATTGAGCATAGGTATGTTCCACTGCTTGGACCTAGTTTGTTTTCCCCTTCACACTCATCTCCTCCTAGACTTGTAACTATAAAGCACTTTTATTCTTTTTCAAGATTTTCAAAATATCTGAAAAAAAGTCCGAAAGAAAAATAAAAAACCCAAAAATCCAGATAGGAAAAGTTGTAATCTTTGGTAGCAGTTGAGTCGTGTCTCCTTTGAATAGAGCACTGTAAATCACATCCGTTGGTTGGATTAAGTAGTTTGACTTTAGGAGCTATACGCGTTTCTCTGATTTTATCTCCATTGATTGGTTAAGCTTTTAGTCCCTATGGAGCCTCTGTTGATGCCTCCTGTGTCACAGTGATGCCCCAGTTTTGTATATCGAGTCTATGCTGCCTACATTCAGTCACCATTTTCCTTGATTCTCTTGTTCAAAGGAATTTGAATCCTGATTCGACCATTCTTCAGTTATCTTAACTTTGCAAGTCGGCCATTCCCGGTACTATTACTGGTTTATGCACATCTTGTTCGAGTCCTTCCACATTATACAATGTTGTTGAGTATCTCATGTTGGTTGATGGGGGATGCCTTAATTTCCCCCTTCCAGTGGATTCCATCCCATCGACTTTAGATCATTTATTTTTGGATAGGAGTCTAGAGTAGTTTGAGTTCCTTGAGACTTACAGACATCAGTGGTAGGTTCTCTTGCCATCGACATTTTTTGGGAATACATCAATGTCCCCTGATCAATGGATTATTTCAAGTGTTCAACCTCAACACATCTATTCACACTTGTTAGATTGCACTCGAGTACCTTGATTCCCATTTTCATTATCGGTGGGTGATCCCGCGTCTTTTAACGGTATACATCAATGGCTGATAATCAGATGATGGACTACTATGTTCAACCTCGACACCTCTATTTGCATAGTAGGACATGTACTTGTAGTGATTTGTGTAGAAGACTTTCCATATTGGTGGAATTCCACATATTCTACCTCCTTGATAGTGCCAAAGTTCATGAGATTTCAGCTCTCGTGACTTGATTCCAGTGTATGTCAGATATCTTTAGCCATTATGGAGATCTTGATCCATTGTATATATTCAGCTTTTATGGAGATCTTGATCCATTGTGTATCTTGAGCTTTCATGGAGATCTTGATCCTTTGTACATATTCATCATGGAGATTCTAATCTATTGTACGTGGTGATGACCACACATGTCATATTTTGTATATCATGCCTATTCATTGCCATTGTACTCTTATGTATTTGGGACTACTATATGTATTTGCAATCATATGCAGAGTCGATTATTGTACTATGCCGATGGATGGATGGTTATTCACCACTCCACTTCTAGGATGGATTTATAATGTATTTCGGCCATCATGTTACCCCTATAACCTCACACATCAGGGGGCATCTGTTACAATTGATTTTACCACACATGGTTGATCACACTTTTATGGCCTTCCCTATCCCTCTACAGACTCGTTGGACCCCATGGACCAATATTGTACCTTTGATGTTTCCAATATCATCCCTAAAAACACCTGTTATTTGTTGTACGCGACTTTTAATCCCTTTCTTGCATATATATGTAGATATTGACCTTAAACCCACGTACATCAAGATGTGTGCATAAGTCCAAATATTTTCTGAGTTTTCCTTCATTTGGATCCAAATCACTTGTCTCTTGGCCTTCCATATGCCTCGATATCGCTCGAATTTAAACCTCCATTACCCCTTCAGAGTACTATATAAGGAACCCCTTGGATACAATGAAGAGGAGGAATTGAAGAGCAAGAGAACTATAGTCCATTGTTGCCATAGCTTGCTTGTACTTGAGTCTGCATCCCTTTGTCCCTTGGAGCACTTTTTTCTTCCCAAGCTTGCCTTTGCTTGTGAGCTTGCTATCAAGAGATGGAGGATTGAGGTGGTGGAGGCCCAGGTGGAGGACTTGGTTTATTCGGTTCGCAAACGTGCCGACAGAGGTTGTCACTTCTGTAATCTCTGATTTTATTAATAGAAATATCTTTTCCTGTCCAATGATGTGCATTTAAATGAATATTTAATCCATGGATGTGTTTAATTGCTTATACATTATTGATTATATATGCTAGAGTAGATATAACATCATATTATATAGCATGCTTGTCTTGTTTGATGTTGTTGAGAGAAATTTTTTAACACAAGTGGGATTGGAAAACGCTCAATGAGGATCTAATTCAACCATATAGAATAAGGTATGATTCGAGATCCTTTATTGTTATATGCTTTACTTCTCTTACATATTGGGAAGGGATTGATTTCTGTGGTTTCTCTATCTATTGTGGTACACAACAAGCCATAGGAATTCTTCTCTGTAACACTTAGCATCCAAGAAGAAGAGAAATTTCTTTTCCAGAAGTATGCCAATGATTTATCCCCATACATTCAGTAAGATAAGGATTTTTTTACTGTAAGTGCACTCGTAGATTCATTTCTTTTATCCTTCAAGCTTGAAGCTAAACAAAAAGAAAAAGCACATTTCAAAAATAATAAAATAGGTCAAACAGATGATAAGAAGTCTCTAGACAACTCTGACAAGTTTAAGCAACCTTCTCAACAGACTCCGCCAAATCCCAATCATCACAAGAATAACTTTCAGAAATACGGGAAGTATCGCATCAAAAAATATCCTACCAGGAAATGGTGTGATTATCACAATTCAACATGGCATGATACATCATAATGTAAAGCTCGGATGACATTTTTTGGAAAAATTGTCGACATCTTACTTGTCCGACAACACCTTGGTAGAATTTGATCCATATGCAGCAACCCTCTTGGATTCAAACTCGACCACTTCAAAAACCTCGACCTTCTTCGATGAGGATGAATGAAAACGCATGTTCCATACATAGATATGGGTTAAAAAAAATCCATTACATTTGATTGTGGATAATTGTAGTGAGAAGAAATTCATTTCTGAAGATCTTGTGAAGAAATTAGGTCTTGTCACCCCTCCACATACTCATCCTTACAATATCAGTTGGATGAAGGATGGATAGGAACTAAGAATCACACACCAATGCAGACTCACCTACTTAATTAATCGTTTTGAAGATGAAGTACTCTGTGATGTGGCACCTCTTTCCATAGTTGATGCCTTGTTTGGGAAACCTTGTTGAGTAAATTAGTTTCATTGATGTCAAATCAGTTAATCGAAATTCAAAGGTATCGTGGCAGGATGAAGGTTGCAGGTATCTAGAATAACAAAGGAATAAACCTGTTACAGGTTACAGGTTGCAAGGTGAATGACAGGCGAATAACCCTATAGAAATTTGAACGACTGAGATTGATCATCCAATGTTCTTGCTTAATGAACTAGCGCAAAGTTTAAACACGTACGAAGTGATGAATTTTCGCAAAGGATCAAGATTGGAAGGAAGAGGTTAGTCCCAACCTAGATCTAGCAGCTAAGGATCAGTTCCACAAAAGATGGGAAGAAGGATGAAGTTCTGCAGCAATCAATATCGGATGGCTTATATTAGTCCCTCACTAGATCTGACGATTAAGGATTAATTCTGACAGTTAGGCAGAAAATCCAAAGTTCAGTAAAATACCAAGATCGGATGAATGAGATTAGTTTCCCTAAAAGAGATCGATGCTATGGAAGAGAAAATGCGGAAAGGGAATCACAGAAGTAATGTTTAAATATTTTATGAACATGCAATCCACAACCAACAATTCGGAAGATCGAAGGTCAAGAAAGACTCCACAAGAGATCAACGGTGCAGAAGAAAGATTGTGGAAAGAAGCTTGCGGAAAGGAGCTTGTAGAAAGGATCTTGTAGAAAGCAGCGCAAGGAAAGGATCTTGCAAAAATTTGAGATACAATTTGAGGAAATGTTACATCTTGCATCCCGCATCCTACAATATGGATATTGACAGTCACAAAAGAGTCCATAGGAGATAAATGATGCAGAATTGTTGTTATGGAAAGACGATTACGGAAAGTAGAAAGTCGAAGTATTGAAGAGTTGAGTTCCTGTATTCCGCAATCTGCATCTTACCTCAGATCAACGGACATGAAAATGCCCGATGAATATCAACAATGGGGAATCATTGATAAGGAAACTGTGGTGCAGAAATACAATTTCTAAGAAGAAATATGTATGTCAGATCGACGAACCAGAGAGACTCAAAATTAGATCAACAGTTGGGAATCGTTGATGAGGAAGTTGTGGTGCATAAATACAATTTTGAGGAAGAAATCCATGTGTTAGATCGATGGTCTAGAGACACTTATAAATAGGATCAATGGTTCTGATTAAAGCTGGAAGATGATCTTGCGGAAAGAAAATGGATATTGCAGAAGCACTAGAAAATGATAAGCAGGGCTGCGAAAATGAATTCTGAGTTGTGGGAAGAGCGAAACGATGCTTTTACTGAAATTTATCAATGAAATGACATGACTGTTGAATAGGTAAAATGATGAATAGTTTTCTCTGTAAGTAAATAGTCACGATCCAAAACAAAGGACCACAGCTATGAAGAGACGCATTGATTGGAAATAGGTAAAGAGTATTTATTGTATGAATGTGTAAAAGATTAAGGGGTCTATATTAGGAATCTTGACAGATTCCAAAGTGAATAGTCTACAAATATTCCAAAATACTTAGAAAATCATATTAGGGTGGCAGGGTGGTGTTAGGGAAGGCCACATGTCTGCAGGGGGTCAAAGCCTCTTTCTAGTCATAGCTGGAAAACATGGTGTTGTAGCATCCTTGTCTGTTGAAGCAAGCAAAAAACCTTAGGGGTGTTGTAGCATCCTATTCTGTAGTTGTAGGAAAAACCTAGGGTGTGTTTTGCATATTTTCTGTAGTAGCAGATAAACAATTTTGTAAAATTCATCTTATTAATGAGTTTGTGTTGGTGTTTTTCTCTTTTAGGTTTCCATGATAAAAACTGTGTTTTAATTGTTGATTATTGTTTGTTTTATTTATTAAGATTCAATATTGATTTACCCCCCCCCCCCTCAATATTGTGGGATAAACCAACAATTAGTATCAGTGCAGGTTCCTTCACAACAACTTAACCACTGGAAGGAAGATCCCATTCAAAAACACAATGGATCATCAAGAAGGATTGGCCACTAACAAACCTCCACTATTTACCGGAGAAAATTATGCTTACTGGAGTGTTAGAGTGACGTGTCATTTGATGTCCTTGGGATGGAAATTTTGGGAAGCAACTAAAAAGGATCTTAAAATAGGAAACCAATACCCTATAGACACAATTGAACTAGGAGAATATGGAGGTAATGCCAAAGCCTTAAACTAAATCTTAAGTGGTTTAACACACTCGGTATTTACTAAATTTATGCAATGCACATCTGCCAAACAAGCTTGAGACAAGTTGAAAATAATCTATCAAGGCGAATATAAGGTCAAAGAATCCAAACTTCAAACATATAAAGGTCAATTTGAAAGTCTTAAAATGAAAGAAGAAGATAATATTGGTGAATAACTTCTTTGTGTAGATGAAGTTGTTAATGTGATCAGAGGGCTTGGAGGAAAATTAAAAGAAAAGGAAGTGGTAAGGAAGGTACTAATAGCACTACCAATGAGGTATAAAATAAAGGTATACACCTTAGAAGAACAAGATGATCTTAAAAAGGTAACAATGGATTAGCTACATGTAATTCTCAATGCGTATGAGATGAGAATGGGACACAATGGATCTTCAAAAGGGGAATCAACTTTTAAATCCTCCTTAAAAATCAATTAGAAAATCGAAATGATGAGGAATCCTTTTTCACTAATAAACCTGAGAGAGGAACTAGAAAATACAAGGGGAAGTTACCTTTAAAATGTTTTAATTGTGGAAGGATTGGACATTTTTCCACTAAATGCACCTACACTAAACAAGATGAGAATGAAGAAAAGGAAACTTCAAATCAAAAGGGTAAACCAAGAAACAAGAAAAAAACCTATGAGAAAAGGAAAATTGTGTACACCATAGAAGACAGTGAAGATTCAGATTGAAGTGAAGTTGAAGAAGCTAAAGTTTTATTTATGGGTCTAGATACTCAAGCCTCAAATAGTGACTCAGATATAGAAGAAGAAGTAGACCTAAGAGATGAACTTGTTAGCACCCTTGAAGATCTTGCGAAATTGTGGAAAAAGAACATACAGACAAATATTATCATCATTCAGTTGGAATCTCAACTTCTAGATGCCAAAAAGATTGAGGACCTAAATCTACAACTCAAAAGAAGAATACAAGAGTTTGAAAATCTTGCAGAAGAAATCATGCAATTCAAGAGAAAGCTTGATGAAGAATCTATCAAGTCAAAGTTTGAGAATAGCTCAAGGATTCTAGATGAAATTTTGAGTATCCAAAGACCATCAAGTGATAGGTCTGGTTTGGGGTTCATCAAAGAGAAGAAGCCAGAGAGTTTTCCTGTCACCAATTAAGAAGGAAGTAAGAAAAGCTATGCTGAAATACTCAAGACTCCAACTAAAAAGGAAAGAAGCAAGAAAGGAGGCTTAATTTCTAAGGATAAAAATAGCAATAATATAGCACCAAATAAACCAAATAGATATCTACAGATCTTCTTAGGTCACAATTATTCTTGTAATAATTTTGGTCATAAAGAATTAAATTACAGAACTGAAAGAAAGTTTTATGAATACAAGAAGAAGTCATCAAGTAATAAGTTGAAGGGAAATAACAATATTTTTACACTACTCCGAAAATATGACATAGAATGTTATAAGTGTAATAACCATGGACATATGGAAAGAGATTGTAAGCTGAAGAATCCTACAAGAAACACTGTTGCAATCAAATCTCAGAACACCAAACACAAGAGCTATTGGAAAGAAAAGGAAGAAAATGAAACTTTAAATTTCTTTATGTGCAACCGAAAGCCAAAACTTATGGCACTTGGATAGTGGTTGTTCAAAACATATGATTGGTGACCCAAGAAAATTCATAAAACTAAAAGATAAAAAGGGAAAAGTCACTTTTGGAGACAACCTATCCTCCAAAATAATCGGTAAAGGAACAGTTGTTGTCAACATCAAGATCAAAGAAGAAAATGTTCTGCTAGTTGAAAACCTCAAGTCTAATATTCTCAGAGTAAGTCAAACATGCGACCAAAGACACATTTCTATCTTTGACTCAGAAAAATGTGAAATCAAGAATAAGAAATCATGAAAGGTTGTTCGCATTACTATGAGAAATACAAACAATGTATACATATTGGAAAATGATAACCAAGGTTACTTACGTTTGGTAGATGAAAGTTGGTTATGGAATAGAAGTTTGGGACATTGAAGTTTTGACAATATTTCCAAAATAAGAACGAAGGAAGCTGTTAGATATCTACCTGAAATTATAGTTCCTCTAAACTCTATGTGTATACATTGTCAACATGGGAAGCAAACCAGAGCCAGTTTTAAAATAAAAGAACATATGACCTCACACCCTCTGGAAATAATATACACAGACCTTTATGGACCAACTAGAACTACAAGTCTGCAAGGAGATCACTATTTCATGTTTCTCATTGATGATTACACAAGGACGACCTGGGTGGCATTTCTCAAAGAAAAATTAGAATCCTTTGAAAATTTTAAATTTTCAAGGCGATGGCTGAAAATGAGTCTGGAATGAAAACCAAGTGTCTTAAATTAGATAATGGGGGAGAATTTATTTCCAATGAATTCAATGAATTCTGTGAAGATCATGG
This sequence comes from Pseudotsuga menziesii, assembly GCA_001517045.1. NCBI lineage: Eukaryota > Viridiplantae > Streptophyta > Pinopsida > Pinales > Pinaceae > Pseudotsuga > Pseudotsuga menziesii. The sequence continues at coordinate 199,434 of LPNX010799961.1, read as the reverse complement.
AATTAAGAGACAATTTTCAGCTCCTAAAACTCCTCAATAGAATGGTGTTGTTGAAAGGTGTTATCACTCCAGGAAACTCCTTTAGGTTGCAGCTCGAGGATGCCTGGTAACTTAAATGTTTTTAGTGGTTTTTCTAAATGGATCAATTTAGATGACCTAAAGGACCTCACACATTCAAGACATGCAGAAAAATCAATCAAAACATAAGGCTTCTAACCACCAATGTTCAGAGGGTTGATAATAAGGTGAATAAATGGAGAACTTTCTATGCTGGTAGATTCATATATAAATCCATCACATATCAATGGCTAATCATAACAAGGAAAAATACTTGGAATTCAACTCATCAACACATAGATAGGATGACAACTATTTAGCATTATATAAAAATAATAAACCTGAATCAGACATTCAAGCAAAAGTGCAAAACAGAAAAGATATAGAAGCTGAACATATAATGGAAAATGAGCTTATATTAAATGATGAATAACATGAGAAGTTTGATAACAATAAGGGTCTAAAAGTCTCTGAAGTCGAACCCTTGCTTCAACATAAGTCTTAGGATTTATATCCTTTACAAAAAATTTCTCAGATCCTAAAAAGTTGGATCTGATTTACTAAAAATAAATAACCTAACTGTTTTTGCAAGATTAGGTCAAAAACCCTAATTTAAGTGCTAACCTATCTAACCCTAATACTTGTTCACTGCTTGAACTTTTTGATAACTGTAGATATTACTAAAGTAGAGCTATGACCTGTTATCTAGCACATAAGCCACAGTTTGTAAAAAGCAGGTGGGGTTTGTGAGCCATTTCACCTTGATGGCACGTTCAAAACTAGAACAGACCCCTTCCATTGGTGCCTTTAATCAATTTTCAGCTTCCTAATTCACTTCTAAGGTGCTTGTATCCATCAAAATTGGTTCTGTGTGGAAGCATTTCTTTCTGCTTCATTTTGTGCTTTTGGTGGTTAAGGAAACAGAATCCTGGGTCTGTAAGCTGTTGAAAGCTCTTCTTTCGGTGGCTAATGAATAGCTGTTGCGTTCACTTGCACCACCGAAAGATCTGTTTCTACAAAATTTAATTAATATTTTAATCAACCTCTTACAAATTTACTCCTCACCTTGTAGTACTTATTCAACCTACATAAGATTTGGAATATCAACAACATCATGGGCTACCTCTAGGTCCTGAAGGTTTTATTGCAACCTATGCTAAGGTTTCTAGCACAAGGTGTGTTTTAGGATTTGGATCATTCTTTGCCTTGTTGTTTAAGAGTTTTTTGTGTTATCTCTTTGATGTCTCTGGAGCCCACCTAGGGTTTGGATTGGCAGCAGTCTCATAGGCTGATTATGGGCCAAAGATGCTTATTACCACTTCTGTTGGGGTTTCCAACTTTTGGTGAGCTTGAGATTTAGGTTTTGACCTCTTCATTTGCAACCTTGACAGCCTGATCTTCCTATAGAGCCTGGAGTTGTCCTTCATTAATTTCAGATTTCTTTTTTGCAGCAGGGTATACATCCCTCTCATTTTTAGAAGAGAGTCATGCAATTCAGTACTTCTTTTGGTTAATCTTGCATTGGTTCTTTTGATTTCTCTCTCTAGGACCTCTAGTTCATATATGTTGGTTGTGGAGCCTAATATTCCAGATTCAGATATATTATTCAGTTGTGATTGTAACCTAGGAGTACTGTACACTCATTTCCCCTGCCTTGGGGTTTGAGGGTGGAGCCCTCGATAAATTTTTTGGATGTGTGTTGGCCAACAGTATTGCGGACCCATGGTATTGGGTTAACCCTAGAATTTTCCCATTGTATTTCCCCTATAAAAGAAAGCATTGTAAAACGACTGAGTATGGTATTGTATTGTATTGGTAGAGAGACTATGAGAGTGTGAAGAGGAAGTGCAGTGACTTTGTTGTAGGGTGTATCCCTTCATATTTCTATACTGTAATAAAAGGACTGGAAATTTCTTTGTGGACATAGCCCATTGTTTGGGTGAACCACATTATATCTATGTCTCTCTGTAATGTTTTAATGTGTTTTGCATCTTGTTTATTGATTTAACTGTATATCTGTTATTGCTCTGCGGTCCTATTTTCTAACAATCGGTATCAGAGCCAAAAGGTCTATTTGGTTGATAAAATCGTAGGCAAGAAGGGTTTCTAGCTCGAGTGGGAGCAATGGTAGAAGAAGGAAAGTTTAGGGTCGAGAAATTTAACAGCCAAAACTATCAGTTATGGAAGATGCAAATGGAGGACTATCTGTACCAGAAGTATCTGTACCTTCCATTGGGCAAAAAAGAAAAATAGCCAACGGCTATGAAGGATGAAGAATGGGAGGTTCTTGACAGAAAGGCACTGGGAACAATACATATATTCCTAGCTTCGTCGGTGGCCTTCAATATTTCAAAAGAAAAAAAAACTGAGCACATTGAGTAAGCTCTACAAAAAACCCTTGGCTTCTAACAAGGTATTTTTAATGAAGCGTTTATTTAATATGAAGATGTCGGAAGGTGGATTTGTTGCTGACAATTTAAATGAGTTTAATACACTTACCAGTCAGTTAAGTTCTGTAAAAGTGAACTTTGATGATGAGGTTAGGGCTCTTCTAATCTTGTGCTCATTGCCAGAAAGCTGGAATAGCTTGGTCATGGTTGTAAGTAACTCTGTCCCTAGTTCAAACACTCTTAAGTTTGATGATGCTGTTGGTGTTATTCTTAGTGAGGAAATGTGAAGAAAAAGCATAGCTGAGACATAGGTAATGTGTTGACCATGGAGAGTAGAGGGAGACAAAATGAGAGAGGAAGGAACCCAGGAAATCACGGCAAGTCTAAAAAGGGAAGATCCAAGTCCACATCTAGAAAAATAGAATGCTGGAACTATGGTAAGAAAGAACACATGAAGAAAGACTACAAAGAACCAAAGAAGAAAGGTGAGAGGCAACAAGAGACTACCCAGGAAGCTAATGTAGCAGGTGATGTGTTACAAGATGCTTGGATTCTTGCATTAGATAATACTAGTGATTACTGGGTAGTAGATTCAAGGGATTCATGTCATGCTTCACCCCATAGGAAATTCTTTCAAGATTATGTTCAAGGTGATTTTGGGCATGTGTTATTGGGGGATGATGAACCATGTAAAATTGTTGGAAAGGGTAAGGTACAAATTAAGTTAAATAATGGAAATGACTGGATGCTAAAGGATGTAAGGCACATTCCTTCTATGAAAAGAAATCTGATCTCAACAGGGCAGTTGGGAGATAGCGGCCGTTTGTCTATGTTTGGAGAAACGTGGTGGAATATCACTAAAGTATCACTGGTAATAGAAAAAGGAGAACGGGTAGGTATGCTATATTTATGTCCTCATAATACTGATTATTCTATCTTTGTAGCTTCCACATAAATAGGTGCGATGATGTGGCATCATAGGCTTGGCCACATGAGTGAGAAGGGGATGCAGATTCTCCACTCAAGGAAACTGGTTCCAAATTTGAAGTAGGTAAGTTTGGAATTCTGTGAGAACTATGTTTATGGAAAACAGAAGAGAGTTAGATTTATCAGGGTTGGGAAACAAAATAAGAGTGAAAAGTTAGAGCTTGTCCATACAGATGTATGGGGACCAACTCAGGTACAATCTCTTGGTGGCTCTCATTATTATGTTAATTTTATTGATGATGTAACTAGAAAAACTTGGGTTTATTGCATTAGAAAAAAATCTGATGTGTTTGATACTTTTAAGAAGTGGAAATCTTTGGCTGAGAATGAGACAGGAAAAAGGTTGAAATGTCTCAGATATGATAATGGAGGCGAGTACTACAGTAAGGAATTTGGCAGTTACTATTCACACAATGGGATTCATAGAGAGAAGATAGTCCCTGGAACACCACAATAAAATGGTGTGTCAGGAAGGATGAATAGAATGATCATGGAGTGTGCAAGGTGCATGAGATTGCATGCAGGGTTTCCCTTACAGTTTTGGGCTGATGATGTAAACACTGCTGTTTATTTAATAAACAGAGGGCCTTCAAGCATTTTGGATGGTGGCATTCCAAGGGAGGCATGGATAGGTAAACAGGTAAAATACTCATTTTTGAGAAATTTTGGTTGTGAAGCATTTGTCCATAATGATAAAGATGATAGAACAAAGCTTGAGGCTAAATCCAAGAAATGTACCTTTATTGGATACGGGGTTGATGATTTTGGTTATCGCTTATGGGATCTTAAAAATCACAAAATAATTAGGAGTAGAGATGTAGTATTCAATGAAAAGGTCATGTACAAAGATTAGTTGTAGGGAAATAAATAAGAAAAAGAAAACACAGAGTACACAGTGCTTGATGAAATCAAAGAAAATGAAGTTCCAAAGGCACTAGAAAATCAAGAGCGACAGCAGGTACCCGAAACTCCTACAACTATAAGAAAGTCTACCAGGTTAAGTAGGCCCCTTGAACAATTCTCTCCTTCACTGTATTATTTATTGATGACTGATTCTAGCGAACCAAAATGTTTTGAAGAAGTAATGCAAGTAGAAACTAGAAAGAAGTGGGAGTAAGGCATGAATGAGGAGATGGACTCATTGGTAAGAAACCAGACTTGGGATTTGGTTAAGTTACCTACAGAAAAAGGGCATTGTAGAATAAATGGGTTTACAGGTTGAAGGAAGCAGATGGAGGAAAGAAGAGGTACAAGGCTAGACTTGTTGTAAAGGGGTTTGCACAAAATAAAGGTATAGAATTTGATGAAATATTTTCTCCTATTGTTAAAATGACTTCCATTAGAACTATTTTAAGTCTAGTGGTGGTAGAAGATTTTCATCTTGAACAGTTAGATGTAAAAATGACCTTTCTCCATGGGGATTTGGAGGAAGATATTTATATGCAGCAGCCACAAGGGTATGAGGTCAAAGGGAAGGAGAATTCGGTTTGCAGGTTGAAGAAGAGCTTGTATGGCCTGAAGCAAGCTCCAAGGTAGTGGTATTTAAAATTTGATAAGTTTATGACAAAACAAGGTTATGATAGATGTCATTCTGACCACCTTGTTTATTTCAAGAGGCTAGATAATGGAATATATATTATCTTGTTATTGTATGTGGATGACATGCTTGTTGCAGGGTCTAACATGCAGGATACAAATCTGCTCAAAAGAAAGCTAGCAAAATCATTTGCGATGAAGGATTTGGGTGCTGCAAAGAAAATCCTTGGTATGAGAATAACAAAAGACAGGAAAAATCACAAATTGACATTTTCTCAAGGTGAATACATAGAAAAGGTGATGCAGAGGTTTAGAATGCAGAATGCAAAACCAGTCAGTACACCTTTGGCTAGCCATTTCAAACTGAGCAAGGATATGTATCCTGAGACACAGGAAGAGATAGATTACATGTCCAAGATTCCCTATTCATCAGCGGTTGGAAGCTTGATGTATGCCATGGTGTGCACAAGACCAGATATTGCACATGCAGTGGGAGTTGTGAGTAGGTATATGAATAATCTAGGTAAAGAGCATTGGAAAGCAGTACAATGGATTCTCGAGTATTTGAGAGGTACCACTTCTCATGCATTATGTTTTGGAGGTTCAGACACTGTTCTATAGGGATATGTTGATGCAGATATGGCTGGTGATAAAGACAGCAGGAGGAGCACCACAGGGTATGTGTTTATTGTAGGTGGAACAGTAGTAAGTTGGATTTCAAAACTGCAACAGGTTGTTGCACTTTCAACAATGGAAATGAAGTATGTTGCTGCTATAGAGGCTAGTAAGGAGATGATTTGGTTGCAGAGGTTCATGGAAGAATTAAGTAAGAAGCAGGAGAATAGTAGACTGTATAGTGACAACCAAAGTGCCATTCATCTTGTAAATAACTCATCCTTTCATTCGAGGACTAAACATATACAACTCAAGTACCACTTCATAAGATTTGTTCTAGATGAAGAACTATTAAAACTGGAAAAGATACACACGAGCCAGAATCCTGCAGACATGGTGACAAAGGGAGTAACCAGAGAGAAACTGAGTTCCTTCTTGGTTTCTGTTGGCCTTCAGGCATGAAGGTGAAAATAAGAAATTTTCCAAGTCCAAGGTCCAGAGCATAGTCCAGCAAGTGCAGTAGCGGTGGAGTTGTTGTGATCAGTCTCCAAGTGGGAGATTGTTGGTTGTGGAGCCTAATTTTCCAGATCCAGATATATTATTTAGTTGTGATTGTAACCCGGGAGTACTGTACACTCATTCCCCCTACCTTGGGGTTTTGGGGCAAAGCCCCCGAGATATTGGGGTTCGAGGGTAGCGCCCTCGAGAAACAGTGCTGCGAGGGTGGAGCCCGCAAGAATTTTTTTTGGGATGTGTGTTGGCCAATAGTATTGCGGACCCATGGTATTGGGTTAACCCTAGAATTTTCCCATTGTATTTACCTTATAAAAGAAAGCATTGTCAAAACACTGAGTATGGTATTGTATTGTATTGGAAGAGAGACTATGAGAGTGTGTAGAGGAAGCGCAACGATTTTGCTACAGGGTGTATCCCTTCATCTTTTTGGACTGTAATAAAAGGACTGGAAATTTCTTTGTGGATGTATCCCATCATTTGGGTGAACCATGTTATATCAGTGTCTCTCTGTAATGTTTTAATATGTTTTGCATCTTGTTTATTGATTTAACTCTATATCTGTTATTGCTCTGCGGTCCTATTTTCTAACACATATACTTGCCTTAATAGCTAGTTGATTCTCTGGGACCTAGTTTTACTTCGAAATCTTCAACATCTATAGAAAATCTTGATGAACTGATAGATGAGGTCCAAAAATGCCACCTGGAGGACTGACAGGTCATCCTTTGGCCTAAAAATTTGGCCAAACTGCTGAAAACTGGGGCTCAAAGATGGATTTGGTCCTTCAAATCTGTGAAACCTGTGTATAAAACTAAAGAGGATTTTGTATATTGTTTTGTTTTGAGCAAAAAAATCTTGTTGGAATATATTAAACCCACTCATAACTTAGGATAAAATAATTAATCATTATTTGATTAATTATTCACCCACTAGCTTAATTAGTTGGCATCCACTTGCACCTTAAAGTCAATACATGCCATTTATATCCTAGGAATGATTTATTTCTAAATTTGGATTGATATTGACCACCTTTTGACCATCTAGAATTAGTATACAGGACTTTACAACAGATTCTGCTTTATTCTGCTTTTTCTGCTTTTCCAGTTTTTCTATCGATAAGATAAAAGCTAGTCAACTAGGAAACCGGGAGATTTTGTTTCCAACCCATCCTCCATTAGTTTTTCTCCATTTTCTAGGATTATCATGTTTTTTCCATGTCCTTGACAAATCAGTCATGCTTTTTCCAACTTGTGAGGTCCTTGATAGATTTGGAAAGTGCTTTAGCCACCTATGGGTGTTTGCTATATTTTGGTAAGTCAGCCTTCTAGAGCTTTATGAGTTGTTTCCATACAATTCAATTTTCCTATGAGGGATGTACTATTTATGTACACTATTATTCATCATTATTCAATGAAAGGATACACACCAATATTCATCTCTTCATTCATGTGATTCAGTCTCTTGTCTTTTCTCTATTTTCCTGTGTATGCTTGTGAGAATTCTTAGTGGCAAGATCTATTTCCTGTGCTTCTTCTTATAATAATTGCTCATAGCATTGATATATTATTTCTACATGGTATCAAAGCTACAGGGAGCACAACCTTGCCATCTTCTACAAATCTCTCAGTTTTTTTATATTCATTTTATTTTCCCGAGATCTGTATTTCAAAAACATGTGTAAAACAGGGAAATTATGAGATCCAAAAATTAGGCCTCAGAGATGGATTCGATTATACCAATATGAAATATCCATAGGAAACTTGAAATAGGTTATTGTTCTCTGACATGTTAGCAGCAAAAACATCTGAGCGGTTTTTAAAATCAATCTCTAGTCGCTCAGAATCGTTATTTAAAAAAAATGACTTTTCACAGTAAAATGCCAATTTCAGTGGCTTGAAAACCCTAGATTATGTTTTTAACCTACCGAAAGTTTGGATTTTCAGTGGCTAATGAACATTGAGATATTCTCCCAAGCCACTGAAATCTGATCTTCAAACATTTTATTATAAAATAGGGTCAACGAGCTTTCGGTGGTTAAGGTAGTTCGGGATCCCGTTTGAAGTTGCCGAAAGTTGGGCTTTTTGGTGGCTATTGAACTATTGAGCAGTTTGCCTAAGACACTGAAAGCTAAAATTTGATTTTTATTAAAAAAAGATTCAATGACATTTTGGTGGTTAATGTAGTCCTGCATCCAAATTTTTAGCTGTCGAAAGCTAGGCTTTTTGGTGGCTAATGAGCTGTTGAAAAGTTCGCTTAAGCTATTGAAAGCTAAACTTTTAATTTTTTGTGAAAAATTCAGCATACAAGGAATTCCAATTTTGTTAATCACCCAAACATATTTCATAACATGCCCTGACATCATCATCACTATGCAAAAAATAATTTTTTTGAATTTGACCTATTGAAGACTAATTTATTTGGGAGATAACATCTGGCTCCCACTTGGGGATGGGAACCTTCTCGTGAGGTCCCAAGAACCACATACCAAATTCCTTTCCTGTAAAACAAACATTCAAACCTATCCTCTAGTGTTCCATTGGGCATGGAGTCATTTGTCTTTTATAACTGATCCCCTGCAATCTGCCTATAGCCCGCTTTGCTTATTCATGAAAACAACTGAAAATGACCTAGCTGCTCATATTAAGAGCTTATTGTCCTACCTATTCCTACTCCTAATTATAATTAGTATAGTCTTCTTATCAAGTGACATCATGCTTCCAATTAAGCCATGTCAGAAGCTGATCTGCTGAACTTATCCTTGATCTTGACCTAAAAAATACATGAAACCCTAGCATGCAACAATGTAGTTTCAAAGGGTGGCAAAACCATCTATCATCTGAAAAAAATATTTTGATATCTATGCTGCTCATAAGTTCCATATAATCAGCAATAGGGTCATAAAATCCAACAAGAAATACCATTTTATGTTGTTGATCTTTTCCTTCACTAATGTCAATGTTGAATGTGGACTACTCAACCTTTGTCTGATAAAAATGCAAGCTCAACAGCTGATCTAAATCTTTCTGCTCCCCTTGACGTAATCTAAATTCATCATGATGATATGATGGCTTATCACATCTAACAATTTCCTCTTCCACAATAATATCTTTGTAGGATATATCAAAACTAAAAATATCTTTATTGGACTTTTGAGCAGCAGATTCGTAACAAGCATCTGTCACAGCATGCACACATTTTTTATCATCTCTCTGCTGAAAAGAAGAACTAGATAAAATTTGAGTAAACAATTAGTATTCACAAATTTTAACATCTTCTTCCTTATCACTGCTTTGGTTGAATATAGGAGTATCAGCAACAACATTTTGAAACAGATCTGGAAAAATATTACCTAGTTCCTTGTCATAATTTGAAGCAACATATTCATAAAGAGAAGGAAGATCTTCCTAATACTCTAGTTGGAGATTAGACAGTCCCTAAAAATCTTGTTCCTCATGGTTACTGTAGCTTCCCTCGATCTGTAAATATGGAAACTGTGAGCTAGCCTTACTGATTTCAATGGTCATTTGACCAGCAAAATGTTGATCATTTCTATGTGTAGTTAAAGAAATCAATTCCTCAAATTCACAATAATCAGATTTAATGGTGGTAGGAAACCATTCAACTCCTTTATAATTAATTTATAGTTCATGTTGATTAAAAAGTGCATCATCCTGAAGATTCTTGAAGGGCTGCTACATATTGTGAGGGAGAGATTTGTCTCTATTTACATCTTCAGCCTTATGATGTTATTCATATTAATCACAGTAATTACCAAATACAAGCTCATCTGAAAAATAACTTTTGCAGTGCTCAGTGAAAATCCTTCAATGATGAAATGATGGAAGGAGGTAAAGGAAAATACCACTGATGTGCATCACCATAAAATGAATACATGAACATCTTCATGCTGCTGATCTAATAGATCCATGCATTCATAAAATTTGAGGAGGTGTTTTGTAAGATTGTCTTCTTTCTCCTCTTTGAAGACAGGTAGAAAATCACCCCATTCGGACATATCAGGTACTGGATGTGGGAAACCAAGAACTGAAGAGAAGTGCTTGAAGATTCCTCAACCCTACAGAAATACCTGATGTATCTCCCCTTTCAGCTTTGGAGGTATGTCTTAGTGAATCCCTATCTCTTCTTAGAATCTCTTCTAGATCTGAAAGAGGTGTTACTGGTGTCCCTTGGGGGTTTTCTCTGGTACTTGGTCTTCTTGAAGCCACCTTATTCCAATGGATTCTCCAGATAGATGATTAAAACTAGAATAGTGTCCAAACTTTGTCTATCATCAAATTAGGATCTATATCATCCCCCAGGGAATCTCAGCTTCAATCTCCTCTCCTCGGCAACGGCACCAATTTGTTATCACTCTAGGAAACTCCTCTAGGTTGCAGCTCGAGGATGCCTAGTAAATTAAATGTTTTTAATGGTTTTTCTAAATGGATCAAGTTATATGACCTAAAGTACCTCGCACACTCAAGACATGCATAAAACTCAATCAAAATATAAGGTTTCTAACCACCAATGTTCAGAGGGTTGATAATAAGGTGAATAAATGGAGAACTTACTATGCTGGCAAATTCATATATAAAGCTATCACATATGAATGGATAATCATAACAAGGAAAAATACTTGTAATGCAACTCATCAACACATAGATAGGATGATAGCTATCTGGAATTAGATAAAAAGAATAAACCTAAATCATACATTCAACCACAAGTACAAAACAAAAAAGATATGGAAGCTGAACATACAATAGCAAAAGAGCTTATATTAAATGATGAATAACATGAGAAGCTTGATAACAATAAGGGTCTAAAAGTCTTCGAAGTCGAACCCTTGCTTCAACATAAGTCTTAGGATTTATACCCTTTACAAAATTTATTTTAGATCCTGAAAAGTTGGATCTGATTTACTAAAAATAGATAACCTAACTATTTTTACAAAATTAGGTAAAAAAAACCTAATTTAAGTGCTAACCTATCTAACCCTAATACTTGTTTGCTCCTTGAACTCTTTATTAACTGTAGTGATTATTAAAGTAGAGCTACAACTTGTTGTCTGACATATTAGCCATGGTTTGTAAAAAGCAGGTAGGGTTTGTGACCCATTTCACCTTGATGGCACCCTCAAAACTGGAATAGACCCCTTCCACTGGTGCCTTTAATCAATTTTCAGCTTCCTAATTCACCCATGAGGTGCCTGTATCCATCAAAATTGGTTATGTGTGGAAGCATGTCTTTCTGCATCATTTTGTGCTTTCAGTGGTTAAGGAAATAGAATCCTAGGTTTGTAAGCTGTCGAAAGCTCTGCTTTCGGTGGCTAATGAACAGCTGCTACGTTCGCCTAAGCCACCAAAAGCTCTATTTCTATGAAATTTAATTAATCTTCTAATCAACCTCTTACAACTTTAATCCTGATCTTCTGGTACTTCTTCAACCTGCATAAGATTTGGAATATCAGCAACATCATGGGCTACTTCCAGGTCCTGAAGGCTTTATTGCAGCCTCTTCTGGGGTTTCCAGCATAGGGTGTGTTTTAGAGTTTGCATCCTTCTTGCCTTCCTATTTTAGAGGTTTTGGTGTTGTCTATTTGATGTCTCTGCAGCCTGCCTAGGGTTTAGATTGGCATCAGTCTCACAGGATGCTTTTGGGCCAAAGATGCTTTTTTCCACTTCTGCTAGGGTTTCCATCTTTTGGTGAGCTTGAGATTTAGGGGTTGACCTCTTCATCTACAACCTTGACAACCTGATCTTCCTATAGAGCCTGGTGTTTTCCTTCATTAATATTGGATTTAGTTTTTGCAGCAGGGTATACATCCCTCTCATTTCTAGAAGAGAGTCATGCAATTCAGTACTTCTTTTAGTTAATATTGCATTTGTTCTTTTGATTTCTCTCTAGGACCTCTAGTTCATATACTTGCCTTAATAGCTGGTTGATTCTCTGGGACCTAGGTCTACTTCAAAATATTCAACATCTACAGCAAATATTCATGGACTGATAGATGAGGTCGAAAATGCCACCTGGAGGATTGACAGGTCATCTTTTGCCCTAAAAATTTGGCCAAACTGCTGAAAACTAGGGCTCATAGATGGATTTGGACGTTCAAATCTGTGACACCTTTGTATAAACTGAAACAATTTTTTGTAGATTGGTTTGTTTCTAGCAAAAACCTCTCTCATTTTTTGAAATTCATTTTCATTTTCCTGATATCTATATTTCAAAAACATGTGTAAAACAAGGAAATTCTGAGATCCAAAAATTAGGCCACAGATATGGATTCGATTTTCCCAATCTGCAATACCTGTAGGAAAAATGAGGGAGGTTATTGTTCTCTGACATGTTAGGAACACAAATATATGATTGTTTTGAAGAATGAATCTCCAGTCGCTTAGAATCGTTATTTTAAAAAAATGAATCTTCATAGTAAAACATCAATTTCGGTCGCTTGGAAACCCTAGCTTCTGTTTTTAAGCTGATGAAAGCTGGGATTTTTGGTGCTTAATGAACATTGAGATGTTTTTCTAAGCCATCGAATGGTGATCTTCAAACATTTTATTGGAAAACAGGGTCAACAAGCTTTCGGTGGTTAAGATAGTTCAGGATCCCATTTTAAGCTACTGAAAGCTGGGCTTTTCGGTGGCTAATGAACTGTTGAGAAGTTTTCCTAAGCCACCAAAAGATAAACTTTAATTTTTATTAAAAGTGGAGTCAATGAGCTTTCGGTGGTTAATGTAGTCCTGTGTCCAAATTTTTAGCTTCCGAAAGATTGGCTTTTCGGTGGCTAATGAACTGTTGAGAATTTCACCTAAGCCACCAAAAGCTAAACTTTTAATTTTTTGTGAAAAATTCAGCATACAAGGAATTCCAATTTTTTTAATCACCCAAACATATTTCATAACATGCCCTGACATCATCATCACTATGCAAAAAATATTTTTTTTGAATTTGATCTATTGAAGACTAATTTATTTAGGAGATGACAAAAGGAAAAAGAGAACAGTCGAAGAAGCTACCAGAACAATGCTTAATGAAGAAAAAATGTCTGATTCATTTTGGAGAGAAATTTTTTACACAACTGTATACATACTTAACAAAGGACAAATCATAGTGAATAAGGATAAGACCCCCTATGAATTGTGGTATGGAAGACTAGTCTCAGTCAAATATTTTAAAGTGATTGGTAGTAGTTGTTACATCAAAATAAATGAGGATGACCTTGGGGATTTTGACTCTAGGACTGATGAAGGAATATTTTTAGGATATTCATCCACTAAAAAGGTATAGGTGTTTCAATAAAAGGTTACATAAAATTGTAGAAAGTGTTGATGTAAAATTAGATGATGTAAAACCAAGGAAAGAGAAAAATATTGACAGTATTAACAATACATGTGATGACGAGGTAAAATAATTGCAAAAGGACAAGAGAAATCATAACGAAGAAAAAGACAAATAGGAGGAAGATACACAGGAATATGAAGAAGACTTTCCAAGACTTGATACTAAAACTCCATCTAGAAGGACACAAAAGGATCATCCATAGTTATAGATCATGGGTGATAAATATGATGGAGTCAAAACAAGAATTCAACTACCAAGTGTTGAACAAGCCCTACTTTCAATAGTAGAACCAAATAACTTTACAAAATCCAACAAAAGTGATGAATGGGTCAAAGCCATGAATGAAGAAGTAGATCATATTGAGAAAAATGAGACATGGGAACTTGTCCCAATACCGGAAGATAAGAACATTATAGGAACCAAATGGATTTTCAAAAACAAGTTCAATCAAGATGGACAAGTAATAAGGAACAAAGCAAGATTAGTTTGTTAGGGGTATGCCCAAGTGGAAGGTATTGATTTTTAAGAAACTTATGCTCCTGTAGCTTGACTTGAAGCAATCAGAATGTTTTTAGCATTGTCATGCCATAACAACTTCAAAGTATATCAAATAGATGTCAAGTATGCATTCCTGAATGGAAAAATATGAGAAGAAGTGTATATTGAACAACCTGAAGGGTTTCTCTTGTCTGAAAACAAAGATTATGTCTGTTAACTCAAAAACACACTCCATGGTCTCAAACAAGCTCCAAGAGCATGGTTTTCAAGACTATATAGTTACTTGAAACAACAAGGTTTTAAAAGAGGAGTCAGTGAAAGTAATCTTTACCTAAAAATTGAAGATAAAAATATGATCATTGTTGTTGTCTATGTGGATGATATCAGTTTTGGAAGCAATATTCAAATACTAAGTGTATACTTTTCCTCTGAAATGAAGAAATAATTCAAAATGTCAATGTTGGGTGAATTGACATTCTTCTTGAGATTGCAAGTATACCAAATAGATGAAGGAGTTTTCATCTCTCAAACTAAGTACATCAAAGATATGTTGAAATTTTTTAAAATGGAAGATTCCAAACCTGTTGGTACTCCTATGGTCATTGGTTGCAAGTTAATTAAGGATGATGAATCTCTGGAAGTAGATCATACCATGTTTAGATCCATGATTGGCAGTTTGATATATGTGACATCCACAAGACTAGATGTGATACAAGTTGTTGGATTTGTGTCTAGATTCCAGTAAGCTCCCAAACAAACACATATAACAGCAGTAAAAAGGATTTTTAAATATCTAAAAAGTACGATGTAGTATGGTTTATGGTATCCAAAAGGACAAGACTTTACCTTGAAAGCGTTTACTGATGCAGATTGGGAATGAAGTGTTGATGATCAGAAAATCACTAGTGGAGCAGCATTCTTTCTGGGAAAGTTTTTAGTATCGTGGTCAAGTAAAAAACAATCCTCCATTTCACTCTCTACAGCAGAAGAAAAATATATTGTTGCCGCATCATGCTGCACTCAGGTTATTTGGATGAAACAAACCCTAGAATATCTACTTGTAAAATATGAAGATCCAACAGTGATCAACTATGATAACACTAGTGCTATAAATATGTCTAAAAATCCTATCATGCATTCTAAGACAAAACATATACCAATCAAGTATCACTATATAAGAGAACATGTATCTCAAAAAGATACCGGATTAGAATACATTGACACAAAAGAAAAGATTGGTGACATTTTCACCAAACCACTACCTAAGGAAGCCTTTGAGTATCTTAGAAAGAAGATGGGCGTCATTCCTTTACAAAATCACTAAAAGAAGGAAGCGTAATCTCAAGAGGAGATGTCAGACAGAGAAGTCTCTTTTTCATTGGTGTCAAATGGGGAGATTGATTAAATATTTTTCCATCAATGCCAAAGGGGAGATATTGTTGAGTAAATTAGTTGTCATTGATGTAAAATCAGTTAATCGGAAGTGTTGGGACTTGGGATCTTGTTGGTCTTGGGGAAAGCGTGCAAGAAATAAGCACAAACCAAAAAACGTGCAAGAATCAATCCACCACACAAGCACAAACAATGAAAAAGAAGCACACAGCAGGTATAGAAGAAATCTATGCAAACAAGGAAATATGGGTGGACAAAGAAAACTATGTGGAAGAGGAAATCTACGTAGAAGAAGGAATATGTGATAAAGATGTCACCTATGCGGAAAAGGGAAACTATGAAGAAGGAAGATTCCTACAGGGTAAAATAGTAGCACAAGTGTAGATTAATGACCAAAAGTGACAGGACGATCGTGGGTGTTGAAGTCTGCTTAAGTTGACGAATGCCACATGAGTGAGTTCATGCTATAAGTAGTCATTAGCGCCTCATGTCAAGTAATGATCACCATAGATGTATCCTTGGGGGCGACTGATGGTGACAGTTAGCATACTTCCAATATGCAGTTGACCCTGCATGGTCATGTAAAATAGTATAAATAGGAAGGATTCAATACTTAGAGGGTTTCTTTATTTTTACTCCTTAGTTACTTTTATTTTACTCTTTGGTGTCTATTTATATCACTTTTAGTTTCTTTTCGGATGATCTTTGAGGGAGAGAGGGAAGTTGTGAGATCTAAGTGTTAGATTAGTTATAAGTTTACAGGATGCAGTCGGAGGTAGTGCAGTAGAAGAGAAGCTCTTCTAGAGAGGTGCAGATGCTAGAGAAGTCGATCCAGGCCATGTGTGGATCAGTAGATGGTAGCATTAGTTAGGAGAAATAAGATAGAGAGCATGAGAGAAAGAAAGAGTGTGAGCAGAAAGCTAGATCTAAGATAGTCTACAGTTAAATGCAGGCTGAAGGCACCATATATTTCTCATGCCAGATGAAGAGCACCTTGTGGTTTCTGCTCGAATGGGTTTTCATGTTAACTCTCCTGTGTGTCGATGATTGAATGTGTATGGTTGTTTATGTTTATGATGAAAGTCCTGGCATGGTTGAACGAATGTCGTACTGTTAGTATAAGTCTGAAAGCATGAATAGGTTATTATGGGTAGCTTTTGAGTATTAATTTGTGTTTATAGTGCAATCATTGTTGCACGTCTATTATATTGTGCCTGTCTATTAGCTTGCTATTATACCCCTTTATGTTTAAAGTAATAGGGCCAAATATGTGTCACGTCGTTAGTAGTTCAGGAAGTATATGCACGGTGTGCGCTATAGTTCAGCGTAAATGAATCCATCCTCACAACTTGGTCAAGCTCCTTAATTGCACACCAAGGGACTATAATCCCTAAATGAGCCATTGTTATGGAGAGAAATTCCTATGGCTTGTGGTACCACAACAGATAGCTTGACTCCAGAAATCAATCTTTTCCAATATGCAATAGAAAATAAATGTCTAACACTAAAGGATCAGACCTCGTACCTTATTTCAAACGGTCGAAGTAGATCCCCGTTGAGCTTTCCAACTTTAGCTTGACTTGATGAATTACTTCCTCAACAACAAGTAAACAATACAAGCATAATATATATCATGGTGTTAGATCTATTCTAGCATATATAATCAACAATGTATAAGCATTTAAAATAATCCCGTGGATAAAATATTCATTCAAACAAACATTATTGGAGAGGAAAAGATATTTCTATTAATATAAATCAGAGATTACAATAGATACAACCTCTGACATCACGTTTGCGAACCAGAGAAACTAAATCCCCCACTTGGGCCTCCACCACCTCAATCCTCCATCTCTCGATAGCAAGCTTACAAGCAAAAGGAAAGCTTGGGAAGAACACACTAGTGCTCCAAGGGACAAAGGGATGCAGACTCAAGCATAAGTTCCGGCAACAATGGACTATAGTTTCTTTGCTCTCAATTCTCTCATATGCCTTCAATGTACCATAGAGTTCCTTATATAGTTTTTCAAAGGGGTAATGAAAGGTCAAATCCGAGCGATCTCAAGGCATAGGGAAGGCCAGGAGTCAAGTGAGTCAGATCCATGTCAAGGAAAACTCCAAAAGGATTTGGATTTTTGTACACATCCCGACGTACGCAATTTTAGGGGTCAAACCCACGTATATACGCGATTAAGGGATTAAAAGTCGCGTATAGAATTTTTCACATGTTTTTAGGGATGATCAAGGAAACATCAAAGGACAAAAAATGGTCCATGGGGTCTAAGGAGTCTGCAATGGGACAGGGGAAGGCCATACAAAGTGTGATTTACCTGGAGTGGTAAAATTAGCTATAATAGATTCCCCCTAATGTGTGAGATCAGAGGGGTCATACGATGGCCGAAATACATTATAAGTCCATCCCAAAAGTGGAGTGATGAAGGATCCCAAATGGAAGAACAGCCACCCAATCAGCATAGTACAATGATACAACTCTACACATACTACAAATACATATAGAAATCCCGGCTACATAAGAGTACAATGGCCATGAATAGGCATGATACAAGATATCACATAAGTGGTCATCACCACGTACAATATACATAGATCAGAATCTCCATGATGAAGATATACAAAGGACCATGATATCCATAATGGCTGAAGATATATAACAGATCAAGATCTCCATAATGGCTGGAAATGTCTGACATATACTAGAATCGAGTCACAAGAGTTGAAATATCATGAACAATGGAACGATAAAGGAGGTAGCATATAAGGGATGCCACCAATCTGGAAAGTCTTCTACACAAACCGCTACGAGTACATGTCCTACTATGCGAATAGAGGTGTCGAGCTCGAACATAGTAGTCCATCGTCTAATTACCAGTCATTAATGTATGTCGTTAACAGACACGAGATCACCCACCAATAATGAAAATGGGAATCAAGGTACTAGAGTGCAAACTAACAAGTGTGAATAAATGTGTTGAGGTCGAACACTTGAGAGGATCCATCGATCAGGGGACATTTATGTATTCCCAAAGACTGTTGATGGCGAGAGAACCTGCCATTGATGACTGCAAGTCTCAAGGCACTCAAAATGACTCTAGATTCCACTCCTAGAATAAATGATCTAAATTTATTGGGATGAAATCCACTAGAAGGAGGGAATTAAGGCATCCCCCATCATCCAACACGAGGTACTCAGCAAAGCTGTATAATGTGGAAGAACTCGATCATAAGGTGCACGAATCAGTAACTGTACCGGGAATGGCCGACATGCAAAGTCAAGGTAAATGGGTAAAAATTTTCAAATATTTGAAAATTTTCAATAAATAGTAAACAATTCAAAATATTATAAAACATTTGAAACTTTTGCCCATTTGAGCTCAGATTTTCCACAGCGAATTGCAGGAGATCCAGCCAGCGGAATCCACTACCGTTTCTTCCAGGTATTTACTCATGCTCTTGTGTTTCATTTTGATGCAATTTTTGTGAAATTCCATGGTCAATTAAGCTTTCTAGGCCAAACTAAAATAGGCGCTACGACCCACGTGGAAATTGAGGGTTTTTCCATGTATAGGGCTAGATATACGCGAAAAATGCCCCCAAACCCATGTACATACGTGGCTGTTTTGAAAACAGTCGCATATGAGGCCACGCATAAGGTTTTCTAAGTGATATAATGGGAAAATTTGCAATTTCTTATGTAGGATGGTCCTATAGTGGAGAGAGCGTGAACATGGTGAGGTAGAGGAAGTAGTAAGGGTTGATCTAATAGCTCAACAAGATCTACATGCATGTGGACTCTACAAGTTTTGGTGTCTTGGTGGTTTGAGGTCCAAACCAAGACTATTACAGATGTTGGTGGATTACTGGGATCCAGACTCGGAGTCCTTCCAGATAGATGGGATGTCCCTCACTATAGTGGTGGAGGACATATACTTCATTACAGGGCTTTCTAGACGAGGGGAAGTGGTGAACCTTTGTTCCCGTGGTGGGCCAGGAGGTGGCCTGACTATCGACGAGTACATTGCGGTGTACTGCTATTCAGACATAGAGAAGGTGGGGAGTCAAGTCCCTACCAATGCTATACAGATGTTGGGCCTAAAGGCCATATTATTGACATTGGGCAGGATAGCAGGCTTGGCATCACTCCACCAGGCCTCGCGGCCTCTGATGTTCTATACAGTGGAGTGCATGAGACCCACAATTTATGACTGGAGCACTACACTACTAAGCAACATGAAACATCAGCAGAGTGCAGAACTTTAGGTTCAGCAGTATACTGAGGACGTTTTTCTTTGAGCGTGTTCCAGGACTGAGCCCGAGAGTGGACATTCCTCTTCACAGGGTTTGAGATCCGACCCAATGTCGTTAGGCAGATGCGATGTGCAGACTGGGGGGTGGTAGGGTGTCCAAAACCTATCCAAATGAGTTATTTTTGTGGTCACGATGACAGATAGTTGCCATTGATGACTACCCCTATGCGGGGATATATTTTCGGGGGGACCCGGACATGCTGCTACCACCAGGATCGACATATGGCGATATAGGTAACGAATCTCAACCCTCTTTTTTTTTAATTATTTGAGTTATTTAATTTTTTTATGTTTTCTTGATTATATGGAATCAAAAAGACATATTTTTGTGTGGCAATACATAGTGACATCTACCATTTGTGTGCAGATGTGGGACCATCGCGGCCAGAAGGCTTCCCTCGTCATAGACGGAGGGGAAGAGGAGATGATATCACGGGTGTGGATGCGGAGCGGACACTTCAGAGCATTCATACCAATTTCGTCAAGCTAACACATAGGGTTCCCATGGCGCAAGTCGAGGACTTGCCTGAGGCTATGCAGCGCCAGGTGGTGGGTGTACCACGTTCATGGGTGCGATTGTTCCAACAGCTAGCTAGAGCCATAGTGACCTACCATGATAACCACCCTCCTCCTCCTCCACAGGATTAGACACCTGGGAGTGTATACATTTTGTACTACCATGTATTATATGCTGGTGGCTCGAGAGCCCCAATTTTGTATCATGACACTATGTATTATCACATTTTGGGTTTTATATAAAATTTTATGGTGATCGGTTTATTTATTTACATGTGTAAAAATTGTGTTTGTGATGAATTTACTGTGAATGAAGAAAATTCCAATCTAACACGTAGTTAGCAAATGAGTCAGCAACTTGATTATTAATTCTTGAAATGTGTATATATGTTATATTGTCAAATTTCTGTTCTAACAATCTCACACATAGGAATATTCTCAATAACGTTGGATCTCTAACATGGTACAAACCATTAAGCTATGACACTACTAACTCCAAATCAAGACGTACCTCAAGAGAGAGAACGCCATGTGAAATGGCATCCCGTAGAAGCTCAATAACGACACTTTATTCAGCAACATTGTTGGAATATGGCCACAGACATACTCCTCCTAAACACAGTACCTAACCCATAGGAGTATAAATCACCCAAGCAGTAGACGGTGAGTGTTGAGTGTGATGGCCCACACCATCCGCGAATCCTATGTAGGTGGAAGATTCCATTGACATCTGCCAAAAGAAATGGAAACTAATCACAAACCCGATCATGATAAGAAAAAGACCTAACTATGCAAAACTGTACACTAATATACAATAAGCAGCCTTGGCTGAAAATTATGCATAGTATTTATTGAGATAGAGCCCATTTCTAGGCTCACCCAAGGCCGTTCCTTCGCAATCCACTAATTCATTATCACCCTTCTCTAACACACATTTGACCACGTATGGGCCTCGCCACATAGGATTAAATTTCCCTACCCCCAAGGGTTCTTTCAGTTGATCCTACAAAAGGACCAAGTATCTCTCACTAAACCTCCTTGGATGGACAGACTTATCGTACTGGACCTTTACGCGATGTTTATTAACTTCTAGAGCCACCAAGGCATCCCGACGCTGCTCATCAAGTTGCTCAAGGTGGACCAAACGCTCCTCCAATGGTGAATTGTCTGGTAAGAGTTCTACAGCTAGTTTCAAAGAAGGAATCTTGCATTCAACTGGCAATATCGACTCCACTCCATGTACAAGTTGATATGGAGAAAAACCAGTGGCAGTCTTAACATCGGTTCTATATGCCCACAAAGCAGGGTATAACATGATGTGCCAATTATTTTTGCTTTGTGCGATGGTTCATTGGAGAATGGATTTGAGTGATTTATTCACTGCTTCTACCTTTCCATTCACTTGAGGGTAGTAAGAATATGAATGCTCTTGCTTATACCCTAACTTTAATGCCAACTCTTCCATCATACGTTTTGAAAGTGCGAGCCATGGTCAGTGACAAGATCTTTCGGAATCCTGAACTGAGTAATGATTTGGTTGAATATGAAGTGAGTGGCTGTCTCACCGTCAGATTTTACTGTAGGCATAGTCTCTACCCATTTCATGAAGTAATCAACAACCACTATAATATGATGGTGCCCCCCAGTAGAAGCTGGGTTGCAATCCATAAAATCGAGCCCGCACTTAGTGAAGGGACCAGCGGTGATAATGGGATGTAACAGGGAAAGTTTCGAGTGCATATTACGTGCGAACACCTAGCAAGGGTGGCACCTCTTGACCGCATCAACACAATACTTAAATATCGACGGCCAAAAATAACCCACTCTTAAGATATTTTGAGCTATAGAAAGCCCAAATAAATGACCACCACACGCCCCTTCGTGGCAATCATTCAGCACTACCTCAGCCTCTTCATGAGTTAAACAATTCCATAAAATGGAATCTACCCCACGGCGGTACAAAGTGTTATCCACTATGAGGTAGTTCTTAGAGACATGACGTAATCGTCGTCGTTCATCTCGTGAGAGGTGAGTAGGGGTATTAAATGTTTGTAAATATATTATGATATCCCCATACCATGGGTATAAAGTTGAGATTAAGAAGATGTGTTCATCAACAAACGTATCTTTACAAACCAACTCCTCGGCCTTGCTCGGTAAATTCGATATAAGCTCTGCAAAAATTAAATATTTCTTTGACTTTGCCAAAACAAATTCGAGATCGAATTCTTGTAGAATGACAATCCATTTATTATATTTTCCCCCAATCATCCTTCGAGTGAGGACGAATTGAAATGGATTGACATGGGCCACAACCAAGGTCTGGCGAAGGAGAATATAATGTCTCAACCGCTGAACCACATGTACGGTAGCTAAAGCAAGATTCTCGACATGAGAATAACGAATCTCTACATCAATAAGGTTTTGGCTCAGATAATATATGACATGCTCTTGGAGCTCCTCATCCTCTTGAACCAAAACCATACCAATTGTCTCCATGGACGTGGCCACATAAAGTAAGAAATCACGGCTATAGTCCGGGTGACTAATCACTGGGCCGATGCTAGGGCTTGCTTGAGTGCATCAAAGGAATCCTAGGCTCGCTCATCCGAATAAAAGGGGGTGTCCTTCTTCAATAGACGCATGAAGTCTCTAGTCAAATTGGAAAAGTTGACAACAAATATTCGTAAGAATTTTGCCATGCCTTGCAAACATTGAAGATGACGAATATTTTTCGGGGGAGACAACTAAAGTATTGCCTCAACCTTCAAAGGGTGGACTCTTATACCCTCTTTAGAAACGATGAATCCTAATAAACGACCTGACTTCACACAAAAGATTCACTTGTGACGATTTAATCTAACCGAATAGTGTCAGCATCTTTCGAATACCAATCTCAAGTGATAGGGATGATGCATTATCATACGAGAATGAGCAACCAGGTCATCCAAAAATACTTTGATAATTGACTTGAGATCGTGGAAGATCAAGGTCATTGCCCGCTGAACCGTAGCTTCGGTGTTTTAAGGCCGAAAGGCATTTTCCGATATGCAAACGTTCCCCAATGACAAATAAATGCAGTCTTATGTTGGTCCTCAGGTTCAATCTGTATCTGATTATATCCAGAGAAGCCATCCGTGAAGGAAAAAACCTTGCTACCCGCACACTCATCCAAAATCTGATCAATAAATGGTATGGGGAAATTGTCCTTAGGACATGCACGATTCAAATCGCGGAAATCAGTACATATGCGGATCACTCCCTGCTTCTTATCCACCGGAACGGGGTTTGAAACCCACTACATCAAGGGAATGGGATAGATGAAACTGGCTTTCAACAGCTTGTCTATCTCTGCCTTAATCACGGGTGCTTTCCTAGGATTCACCACCTGCAAGCATTGTCGAACAGGCTAAGCATTGGGGTAAGTCTTAATATCGTGCTCGACAATATGAGGGTCAATACCTGGCATCTCATCATAAGACCAAGTAAAAATATCATGGAATTCCTTAAATATCTCGGTGTATTCTAGAATCTCAGCATGGGAACATTCTGCCCCAATATAGACATTCTCTATTGTGCCAAGATCACGAGAGATGTTGATAAGAATCATTGAAGATATATTTGCCATGTTTCCATCAGCCATCTAACCAGGAGAGATTAATGGAACCATAGGACTACCAACTCTCTGACTAAGAATCACCTTAAAATCCTCACACTCCAAGCGGTCAAGCTCAGGAAGAAAGTACGATCTATGATGGAGTTCCTCCCATGGTGTCTCAACTCTTGACATAGCCTCAATAATCACTTCATCTGAAGGAAAAACCGTATCAAGTTAGTTGTGCATGTTAGAATACTGTACTGCCCATGCTAGCAGCACATAAGGGTCCTCCTCCTCCGTCCGTGAAGAGGAAGGACTAGGCTCTGCAACACACTTGAGATTAGCTTGATAAGCTATCATAGTTGTAGGCAACGACACATCCGTCATGATGGGCTCACTCGGAGTACTCGGTGTAGGAAGAATCCAAGGATCTTCCATATTACTTGTGTGAAAAGACACCGATCTCATAGATGTCAAAGCCTCATTGGAACTAGATCCTATCATAAGGATCGGTGCAGGACAACTAAAGCTTCCCATGAGGGATGGATATATGCCTACACCCACACTCCCAGTTTTCGGCTGAGAGTGTTCAACGATCGGGATCGAAGCTCCTGAATATGCGGTAACAGACGGATTCTTGAATGTCTTTTGATCAATCGTTACGATCTTCCCCTTATGTGGAAAGCATACAACGCGGAACAAGGAAGAAGCAATGGCTTGCATATTGTACATACAGTTCCTACCCAGCAAGAGATTGTAGTCAAGGGGCACATCAACCACCTTGACCTCTATCGCAATGGTCTTCCCTCCCAAATGGACTTTAAGGGAAAGAAGGATTTCGTACTGCCTAAAGGATCTCCCATCGAATGCAGTGAACATGGTCACTAATTTAGAGAGCTTAGGGGAACCCAAACCCTTCCAACATGATAAATACATCACAGAAGTAGTAGTGCCTTCGTCAATCACAGTGCACTTGACGGTCATATTAAGACATTCTACATGAATCAAAAGAGACACATATTAGGGCAAGCGAGGCTGAAGTGCTGTGGTTTCAAATTTAATCACGGAGGAAGAATCATCTTCGTTCACACCAAGGGTAGAAAGCAATGCCTTCCTTTGTGAAGGACAACTCTGAAGCACTTCCATTGCAGACATCGCACAAGGAGTGTGGCCCAAATCCTTGAAAACTGAATAGTTCTGGGTGGCTCGGTGTTATAGCTCAAAATGACACATCTCTGCCTGTGACCACTTTCCCATGATTCTGTCGCATGTCGATACTTCCATGACGACAGTTCATGAAAGTCACTAAAAAAAACACCTATTCTGGAGGACCCATATCTTGAGTTTTGTAACTCTGTTTGACCTCATCGTTGCACCATTTCAAAGGTATTTATGTTAGCTAAAACTTTCTAGAAGACACCAAAGTCTGAAAATGCCCAAAAATACCTTAAAAAATGAGTTTTTGTCTATACACGAGTTGCCTTAAGGCAGACCTGAGTATGATACATGAGTTTCTCTCTATCATACCCGCATATGTACACAAGTTGATTATATACATGAATTTATGTACTATAAAATCGCGTGTATTTCTCGTATACATGACTGATGTTTCAGCAACTCGCGTATGCCTCTTAAAAATGTCAAAAAAATACGAAATTTGAATTTCGGGTAGTTTGGGTAGTTATGCAACTGACTCCTTTAGTTGTAAATACTTTGTCTTCGCCCCTAACTCTTCCTTAACTATATAAATAGAGGTAGGGAGGTCCATGAGAGGAGACTTGAATTTTTGCATTGTTATGCTGGAGGATTTGGAGCTCTCTTTGCCCACACCTTTTCCCTAGCGATCATCCCCTTATGTTGCAGAGCTTGAAGGCTAAGTTATTTGGAGAAGAGAAGCAGCAAAACTAGATCGAGGTTTCGTGAGGTGCCAAACTTGAAGAGAAGGTATACTTGTACTTGTTTTCAAGGTTAATAAAGATGTGATGTCCTTCTTCTTCCCAAATCATTATTCAATGTGATTGAATCTCTGTTTATGATCATATTGTGATGGTAATCAGATTATTATTTCATGTTTATTTGATTATCATTGCTTTATATGTGGTCATATTGGTTCGAGGGAGGTATAATTCGTTTTGTAGGTCTCTTGGAGCAAGAGGAGAAAGAAGAGGATTGAAGGGCTACTTGGATCAACCTTCATTTGGCTAAGGTATGAACCATTCCAATCTTTGAAACTTGCTTATATATACTTGCATAACCATTTTCATTCACCTTTCAACCACAGTATGTTGATGGCCTCTTAAACCCTAGCGATAGGATACTTTCCTTTACAACAGAACCTGCGACTCCGCTGGGGATAGCCTTGTCTGTTTGGGGTTTCTCTTGATTTCTTTCACTCTTTTGCATTGTTTCAGGTCCTTCTTTCCACTTAAGAACACTTTATAATTCTGATAGAACACCTCCCCTGTCTTCTTAAGGCAGTTTTTGACCTTTTTTGGGAGTTTTTCCACCCATTCACGACTTGCAGACTGAACAGCCGCGTGTTTGGTTTGGTACACGCAACTACCTATACTTCCAACCCACGTATGATACATGACTTTTCAGCTATACAACCTATGTGTGATTATACACGTGACTTGCTGTATTAGCAACCTGTGTATGACACGTGACCTGTCAGTAGTACAACCCGTGTGTGCCCCTAAGACAGTGTTTTTCCTCATTTTTTTGGTGGTTCTTTCTACTGTTGTGGGCTGTTTGGTAGGTATTTTGGTGTCCTCTAGAGCTGCATGACTCTAGGGAGTTAGTGTCATCCCTTTTGGTTGTTCTTTATCTATGTGGTAAGCCCTTTTATAGAATTAGGGTTTGCTCTTTTCTCTTTCCCCCACCTCCTTTGCTTGGTATGATTTTTGGCTTATGTTTCTAGTCATCCTATGTCAGTGATATTTGTCTGAGTTCAGAAGCTTGTTGGTGTTGGTTTCCTTCTTATTTTTTTGGTTAACTTCACCATGCCAAAGTAGATGACTTGTCTCTTATGCAAGCCTTCCTTCCAAGTAGGGTTTATATTGACTTTAGGGAATTCTAGAGTTTGTTTGGTGGTTGTATAGCAAACTTCCTTTTGATTTTTTCTTATTATCTACATACTTTGCTTTGTAGGTAGTTTTTCTTTTGCATCTATAAAAGAAAATTAAAAAAACATATACTTGTTTTTGCTGCTTTCCCCCCCTACCTCCTTCTTTGGCTTGACCTTGTTGGACAAGGTACTGAGCATCCTCTGTTTGTAGGTTTAGATTGATACTTGGGACTTCTTGGTGTTTGTCTATATCAGTCTTATTGTTCAGTCTCTTCATTCCAAATTATTTGGCTTGTTTACCTTTGTGAGCCTTCCTTTCAAGAGAGGTTGATATCTAACTTTAGGGAAACCCAGGGTTTGTTTGTGGGGTGTAAAGTAGTTGTCTATTTGCTTTGCTTACAATACTTGCTTGCATTAGTTGATAGGCTATATTTCTTTTGCATTTATAAAAGAAAAAGACAAAAACATATGTTTGCTTTATATGCATGTAGATTAGTTTTTTAGTCTAGATTGCATGGCATATCATTGTTTTTGAATAAAAATAAAAAGAATTGTTCTTTTGTGGCTTTCAATTTTTATATTTGAAAAATAAAGAGAATAGTTTTTTCTTTTTGCATTTCATATCTCTTTGCTTAGTCATTTTGTTTCAACTTTGAGTCAAAACACCACATAAGTTTCATGCCATTTACCCTCTGACTAAAAACAACCCTTAAAATAAACGATATAATTTAAAAATTACTAGTAAGTTTTATTTTATAGGGTCATACACCAACTAGCTCAGGATAGACTTGTGGATTAGGGAGTTTTAATTCTCCACAAGTGTTAAAATTTCAAACGTAGTTGGCCAATCACTAGGTAAATCCTTTTCTACGTTGATTGTATATGGGAAGCTCCTCTCAAACGGGAGTCAAGCACGAGGCCGTGTGGAGACCTGGACTGAGGAGATAACCCTCTGATTCCTTGTCAAAGAGTAAACCAGGGTTTTTACGCATCTGGGGATCCTGTCTTAGATAGGGTTTCGGGCTCAGCTACCCTACCCATGCATATGAATCAGGCTTGCGACTGTCCCCTCAGACTGTCAATATAGTTAAGGTATCCTTTAGTCTCTTTGACATCTAGGGTTGATACATAGGTACACCGGAAGGCTATTTCTGGTTGACCTTGGACAGACTTGGAAGGTATCCCCGGTAGAAGGTGTGGGAGGGTAGTGGGTGATTCCTCTGCTTATGCCTAAGAACATCTACAGGGACGCTAAGTAACTGTCTCTCAGCTTTCTTTTGGAAATTATATCTTATATCTTTTTGTCTGTTTGGCTTTAGGAATTTTTTAGTGAGTGCTGTGTGGTTTGTCTGTACTTAGTGTGCCTTTAGGTGTGTTCTTTGTAATTTTGGTTTCCTATCAACCTCAGACTTTGTCCCCTAGTTTGAAACTATGGCTAACACCCCTTTGAACACCAACCAAGAGATCCCCATGCTGGGAACTCCTTGTACTATTCCTCTCACAGGGAATGTTGGTGTTCCTTTGATGGCCACCTTGAATCTACCTAGATTCACCCTAGGGCTACCGGTGTGGTTGTTTTCCACTCCAACCGTCCTGAATGCTCCTGATGCTTCTCAAGTAAGCTCCTTATATCAAGAGCATCAAAACACTGCTTCCCCTTCACCTGTAGTTGATTCTCCTCCTCCTTCTACCTCATGAGGTGAAAGTACTGATACTAGTAACCGGCAGTCTAAAAGGAGTAAAAGAAGGAGGAATAGGAAGAAAGCACATAAGCAAGGGGGCACCTTTTTAACCTCTGCAAGTCAAGTTGAACCTCACCACCCAGCCTCTGTTGTTCATGCTGGGGGAACCTATCCAACCTCTTCAAGTCATGTTGGATCTAAGCACTCAACCTCTGCAAGTCAAGTTGATCTTCACCATCCAGCCTCTGTTGATCATGCTGGTGGGATCCTTCCAACCTTTTCAGGTCACGTCAGATCCAGCCACTCAACCTCTGTAGTTCATGTTGAGGGCACCCATTCAACCTCTCTTGTTCAAGTTGAACCTCCTCATCCAACCTCTACAGGCCATGTTGGATACATCCACCCAACCTCTGTGGTTCATGCTGGGGCCACACACTCAACTGCTGCAAAGCATATTGATCCTAACCATTCATCCTCTGTTGTTCATGCTGGCGGTGCCCGTCCAACCTCTACAAGTCATGTTGGACCCAGTCTCTCAGGCTCTGCAAGTCATGCTGGGGGCAGTCTCTCAGCCTCTCTGGTTCATGCTAAAGACAATCCGTCAACCATTGTGAGTCATGTTGACACTATTGAAAAGACTACCCGTTCAAAACACAAGCCCAAGTTTCCTTGTAAGCTTTGTGAGGGACACCACCTTACTTATAAATGCCCTTCTATTGTAGAGGTGCGAAGAGTTTGGTTTCATGGTCATCCCGTTTTTGAACATTCTGAATCTTTTCAACAACCAACCTCTTTTAGTCAGGTTGGTCCCAGTCACCCAGCCTCTGTAATTCATGCTGGGGGCAAACACTCATCCTCTGCAGGGCATGTTGAGAGAAAACAGTCAGCCACTACTAGTCATGTTGACACCGTTGATAAAACTGGTCATTCGAAGTGCAAACTTAAGTTACCTTGTAAGCTATGTGAGGGAGATCATCTTACTCACCAGTTCCCTTCTATCACGGAAGTGTGAAGAGTGTGGTCTGAGACTCAAGAATTTCCTTCTCTTGAACAACCTATAGTTTCTCAACAACCTACTCAACCTTTGGTTGATCAAGTGGTTGAACCAATCTCAGATTTTGTCGATCCCACTCTTCTTTCGGAGAGTGATCCTAATGTGATTGAACCAATGTCATCTTTGGTCAATCCCACTCTCCCTTCAAAGAGTGACTTTCACAAAGCGATTGAATCGAGTTCAGTATCGATCAATCCCACTCTTCCTTTGGAAAGTGAAGTGTCTACTAGTCACATTTTCTTCACTGCTAGTTCAGAACTTACTGAACAAGGGGGCACTGAACTCGCTCCAGATCAACCCCCACCAAGCTCTCGGATTGCTTCCTTTGATTGGGATAGCCTAGTTGATCCGTGCCTTCCTTCTGATGCACCTTTCCAGATAAAGGTCAAAGTTGAACCTTACACAATTGCTCGTTGTATTGTTGATGAAGGAGCCTCGGTTAGTATTTTGTCTGCTCCTGCTTGGCGAGGCATGGGATCTCCCAGCCTTGTGTCGACTACTAGTCAGTTACTGGCGTTTGATAGAAGAACTTGTATAGCCCTAGGAATTCTTTCTCAAACACCTGTTACTTTGGGTGGGAAGACCATGTTAGTTGACTTCATGGTGATAAAAGATCCTTTGGACGTGATTATGTCTATTCCATGCAAGCTGTGGTGTCAACATTCTTTCGTGTGATGTACTTTAATCATGGCAAAGAAATTTTCACTATCGATCAGTTGGATTTTCTTGATCCATCTCCTGACCCAACTAGAGACCAAGTCTTTCCTTTATTGATTCCCAGTGTTTCTATAGACACTAACCCGCCACAAGTGCGCTATGTGGCTTCATGTCCTTTGCGTTCAATTGCTACTGAGAAGCAACCTCTGTTTTCATGCTTACCTTCTCAGGACTTGGTCCCAGTAGTTGACCAGGTGAGTCATCCTATACAGACTGTAGAGCCTTCTCTCCACTCTGTCAATCCACTTGAAAGTTTAGACATGTTTCCTATCTCGGATGATCTCCTTCCTTCGGATGAAGTCTTTCCAGAGTCTTTGATACAGTCTGACCTTCTTTTGGATGTTGGTTTAGTTGTGACTAAGTATAACCCTGATTTGCCTAGTAAGCCTGACCTTTCTTCTTATGTTGGTCTTCTTGAGTTTTTTTACTTTTCCTTCGAACAGCAAGTCAGTGATCCTGATGAGTTTGATTTTTCTTATGAATTTTTCAACTCCTGTGATATTGAGTTTGTTCCTACAGACTCTATCTCCCTTGTTGATTTCTGATGTCCTTCTAAGGTTGATCTTATTGATTATAAATCCTCAAGACTTGGTTTTATAGAATCTTCTTCGATATATTCTGCCTTGACTTTACCTTTTATAGAATATAGCAAAGTCACATGTGTTTATGCCAAAGTGACCTGCATCGGATATTTCCTTCTAAATATGATCCTGATGTTGTTGTTTCTTGGAGACAGGATTTGTAGTTGGATTCACAATTGTTTACTGGCCTCACCTTGTTGTTCAAGTCGTAATTTCATTTACATGTTCCCTGCTCGTGCTTATGATCCTGATGCCGGCTTCCACGCTTTTAGCTCGTTGTATAATCCCTCATCTTTGTTCTCATCATTGCTAGGCCTTGTATCATTTTTCCTTTGCAACTTGACACCTTTTACCTTGAGGAGACATTCCCCGAGTGTCCTTATCTTGCTCACTTTCCTTGCATTATGCATAGGTCTGTTCCTTGCACTTGGAACTTGTCTCGCCTGCCTATGACACTTGTCTCCTCACATTTAGAGCATTCTTTCTGCTCTCCTTTGAGCTCGTTAAAAAAAGTAAGGAGGCCACGAGTTGACTTTTCTGGACTCGTTAAAACTTCACGGGGAAGATTTTGAGTTTCTTTAGGCCCAGGTCTAACTCCTCAAAATAGACTTGACTGCCGAGTAAACTTGTCCATTCAGGGTCATTAAGAATATGTGAATGGGCATCCGCATTGGTGGTAGGTTATCTCTTTCTCGGACCATGCGGAATAATATGAGAAAGGAACTCTCTCTTTTCTTCGGAATTGAGAAGAGTATTCTCAGGAATAGGTTTATCTCTTTTCCGGACCTGAGGGACTAAACTTACGGAAAAGGAACCCCTGGTATGAGCTTAGTTTTCTCTTTTTCGTGCTCTGGACCAAAACATGAAAAATATTTTGAGTGTACTTTATTTCTTTGTCATGCTTGTTAAACCCTAAAGAACAAAGCATCGATTTTATTGTTGTAAGCCCCATTTCTCGTAATCAAATGTATCTTTCCAAGTGATCTTGCCTTCCTTCACACTCGTAAAACTGAGGCTATATGCTGCTTTTGAAGGAACGTTGGGTAGGTGGTAATTTAACCTTTTTCGGACCTTCCTGACTAAGTGCAAAAAAGGTGCGCCTTTTCTTCTTCGGAATTTAAGAGAGTTCTTCTTTGGTATGTTTTATACTTTTTCGGCCTTAGGAGACTAAATTGTACGAAAAAGCACCCCCTGGAGTCTTCTTTGGAGTTTTCAGACTCTCTAAACTATGAAAACACCATCAAGCATGTACTAGGTCGGGCTCATAAAATCCACGAATCAGTACTTTATCAAGCATTCTTCTTTCTTTTCTTCGAGCTTGCCAAAAATGAAGATGGTCCCGAGTTTTCTTTCTTGGACTCATTAAACCTTTAGAAGAAAGAGGGGAAGGGAAGTTCATTCACATGTTTTTTTACATCATGGCAGCAAGTCTTGTTTCCTTGAACAAAGCACTAGTTTTGAGTCTATCAACAGTTGGGTCCTAGTATTTTTGACCTTATCCTGATTCAGAGTTTTCTTACTCCTCTAGTTGGTCTCTTTTCCAATTATATGGGGAATCTGTCAATGTCTCCTACATTGCAGATTTGTTTCATTGGTCCTTTTTTGTCAAAATCTGCCTAAGTCACTTTTGTGTCATGCTCACTGTTCAAGGATTAAACCTTTGTTGGCCATTCTGTAGTTGCCTTGACCTTTTGTGTCGTCCATTCCCTGGTATCATTTCATTACATCATGTCTTCGATGTTCCTTGTTGTGAAATTCAGTACCAATTCCAGATCCAATTAGTCTTCGACTTACCTTGTGTTGGATGATGAAGGATGCCTTAATGCCTTCCTTCCAACAGATCTCTTCCTGTCGACTGCAACACATCTTGCTCTGGGAATGAGATTTAGAGTTTTATGACAGTACCTTGGGGATTGTTGTCATCAGTGGCAATTTCCCTCTCTATTGGGTAGTGGGAATATCTTAATGTCTCCTACTCGATGAATTCTTCAAGTGTTCGACTTCAAGTCCTTGTAATCACACTTGTTAGAATGTACTAGGTACCTTGGGGGCCATTTTCATTAATGGTGGTTTCCCTCACATTTGTTAACATTTTTCATTATTGACCGATAATCAAACGACTTCCTCCATGTTCGACTTCAGCTCCTTTATTCCCATGATTAGGATTTGTACCTTTTTTTGGGTGGTTTGGATTGAAGACCAAGCCAATAGTAGCATTATC
This sequence comes from Pseudotsuga menziesii, assembly GCA_001517045.1. Taxonomy (NCBI): domain Eukaryota; kingdom Viridiplantae; phylum Streptophyta; class Pinopsida; order Pinales; family Pinaceae; genus Pseudotsuga; species Pseudotsuga menziesii. Next base: position 166,335 of record LPNX010799961.1, on the reverse strand, counting down.
ATTTTTTCTATTGCCCAAGTTGTGCAAGACCTTGTTACATTTTATATGACATTTTGCTGAGACATAGATCCACCTTGTATTTTTGTGGCTATGATCGATTGTCGAGTATGGATCCACCTTGTTCATTTGTGGCCATGACTCCTTTAGATTTGATATGGCACCTTTTTGCATATTGAGTGACCATGATAGTTTCATCAGTTATACATATCTTGGATCCACCTGTATCTTTATGGCAATGTTTTGTATATGGACTTGTATGTCCCAGAGATCAGTTTTTCTGACATTTATCTCTCTTTCAGGTACCTTTGTTCGAGCCTTTCAATCTTGGATTCTCTGCTCTCTCCATACTCAGCTATTTCCTTTATAATGTATTTCAGCTATCATCTTCCCCTCTAACCTCACACATTAGGGGGAATCTGTTATAGCGCAAAATGACACATCTCTTCCTATGACCACTTTCCCATGATTCTGTCGCATGTCGATACTTCCATGATGACACTTCATGAAAGTCATTGAAAAAACACCTATCTTGGAGGACCCATATCTTGAGTTCTATAACACTGTTTGACCTCATCTCTGTACTTTTGGAAAGGAATTTCTGTTAGCTAAAACTTTCCAGAAGACACTAAAGTCTGAAAATGCGCAAAAGTACCTTAAAAATGAGTTTTTGTCTATACTCGAGTTGCCTTAAGGAAGACCCGCGTATGACACGCGAGTTGCTCTCTATCATACCCGCGTATGTACGCGAGTTGCTTATATACATGAATTTCTATATTAGAAACCCGCGTGTATTTCTCGTATACGCGACTGATGTTTCAGCAACCCGTGTATGCCTCTTAAAAATGTCAAAAAATATGAAATTTGAATTTCTAGTTTGGATAGTTATGCAAATGACTCCTTCAGTTGTAACTACTTTTTCTTCTCCCCTAACTCTTCCTTAACTATATAAATAGAGGTAGGGAGGTCCATGAGAGGAGACTTGAATTTTTTCATTGTTATGCTGGAGGATTTGGAGCTCTCTTTGCCCACACCTTTGCCCTGGCGATCATCCCCTTGTGTTGCAGAGCTTGGAGGCTGAGTTCTTTGGAGAAGAGAAGCATCAGAACCAGATCGAGGTTTCGTGAGGTGCCAAGCTTGAAGAGAAGGTATACTTGTACTTGTTTTCAAGGTTAATAAAGATGTGATGTTCTTCTTCTTCCCAAATCATTGTTCAATGTGTGATTGAATCTCTGTTTATGATCATATTGTGATGTTAATCAGATTATTATTTCATGTTTATTTGATTATCATTGCTTTATATGTGGTCATATTGGTTTGAGGAAGGTATAATTTGTTTTCCAGGTCTCTTGGAGCAAGAGGAGCAAGAGGAACAAGAAGAGGATTGAAGGGCTGCTTGGATCAACCTTCGTTTGGCTAAGGTATGAACCATTCCAATATCTGAAACTTGCTTATTTATACTTGCAGAACCATTTGCATCCACCTTTCAACCCCAGTATGTTGATGGCCTCTTAAACCCTAGCCATAGGATACTTTCCTTTACAACACTCGGGCATTTGGATTGTGCCCCGAATGCTTAAGGACTCCCTTAGGAATGAGAGGTGAAGTCTCAAGTTTATCCATAGGTTTCTCAATACACAAAGGGGACCTTGGTGGATTAGGCTCTTTTCCTGGGTTGGGTTGCGACGAACCATAGTCCTTCGCATGGGTCACAACTTTCGTAGCACGTACCATGTTAATGCAAGCATGACCACTACCCTATGGTGGATCCTGATCACCACCAGACTAGTCATGGGACCTCTAGTTCATATTTTGATTATGCGGTAAAGGGTTAGTTAGCACAGCTGGGCCCTATGCCAAGAACCTCGAGGCTTCCTCAATACGAAGGCACAAGTAAGTGAGGTGATCATCCTTACATAACTTGCAAGAGAACTTAACCTTACATTTAGCTTGCTTGTCCCCCCAACATTGCGGCTATTCTTTTCATTACTATTAGAATTCTCATTCTTATTTCCACCCTTACGATTATTTTAACCCTTTTTTCTATTCCGTCTGGGCTGCTGGTTACCCTTCTGGTCTGACAATTGTACTGAAAGTACACTCACCATTTGGGTGGGTTGAGACAAAGCCATATCTTGTCCCGAAGCATATTGGTTGATTGACAATTGACTAACTTGTTTTGCAACTGAATCCGCAGGTTTTGCACTTGCACAACCCACAATGCCATCGACATGTGGTCCAGGTTTGACTTTGGGGTCAAAACTGGGACGTGGAGCATTGAGAATAATCTCATATAACAAATCGGACTGAGCATAAATCAAGTCCAATTCCTGCACCCTAAAAATTGCTTGTTCCTCATTCTGCACTCCGAATGTAGAAACATCCTTCGTTATATATGGCAATAACGATTTGAGGAACCATTCGAGGAGGAACTTCGGTGGTATAAAGGCTTTAGTTAACCTCTTCTGTCTACACCACTCTTGAATATGATCTGAGAAATGTGTGGCTTTATCTTGCCAAAATTTCAACAAGAGTTTATTACCAACGTCATAACGCACTGGTAGCTGGAAGTGGTTAAGAAAAGTCATCGCAAGGTCGTCGAACAAAGCGAACGCTCCCCTAGGAAGCTCTATATACCATTTCGCGGTAGGCCCTGTAAGGGTGCATTGAAATAGTCGTAAGCGGATGGAATCCTGATGTAAGGAATTTGAAGAGCACCATAGGTGAAAAGTAGCAACATGTTTGCTCGGATCCTCTCCCGGTTTTCTCTCGAACTTAGGTATGTCTGAGGGAAGCTTAGTAGGGACAACCGGCCAAGTCAAATCATGAGCCACAGGATCGTTTGTCAATCTTGACAAGTCAAGAAGATTGAGCGTCGCGAGGAAAGGGAGCCTAGGATGATGAGGTCGATGGACCGCTCCCTAATTCATATAGGTTTGATTAGCACTGTGGCCTTGGCCATAGTGCCCTTCTCCTGTATGACCCGTATAGGGTAGCGTGGAAGCACCATAGTGTGGTGGACCTTGACTAGTAGGAGATATGAAGTCGTAATTAGGAGAGTAAGCAGGTTTTTGATACCACCCCCATAAGGTGAAGAACCATATCCATACTGCGTCCCATAATAGGGCCCATAAGTCATCGCATGCGATGTCCCATGGGACACTCCGTAAGTAGGAACATACATTCCAGAAGTAGGAATATACATTTTTGAAGTAGGAATGTGACCTCTAAAAGTATGAGCATGACCTCCCGAAACAATGGGTGGTACATGAAGCTGAGACACAACTAGTCTAGTAACCGCAATACAGACATAAATCATAGCAATGTTTCGGCCCGAAGGACCACGTGAATAAGGTGGAGGGTGAACATTTGAAGAAGTAGGGATAGAGGATGGAAGGACCTAAGTGATAATGTACGTACTATTCCCTACCATCACCTGTCTCAGGTTCGGTATCCTAATGGGATCACTAACCCTAGACCTAGGAGGAATATGTGATGTAACTTCCACCACCGGGATGGAAGGTGCAATGTAACTAGTGCTCCCAAACCTCTCCGCATGGTAAGGAATGAGAGTGCCCCCAGGCATAGTGTTAGGCTCAAACTCAGATTCAACATGAAATGCCAAATCATGTGTGGGAAAACCAGACGTAGCATAACTACCATAGCTAGTGCTTGCAGGTTCAAAATGAGTCTCAGCATCCTTTGACATTCCATACCAGTAATGTGTCAATGGGGAATCAACCCTAGAGTGAGTAGTTCTATCATGAAAGGTTCCTATCTTAGAAATCACAGGCCCTAACTCGACCAAGTCGAGCGAAGGATCGTAGGTAGGAGTAAACTCCCCATCGTCTACTCGAATGGGAGAAGGTGGTTCAGGAATAATTTCCATATGGTCTCCCATGGTGTGTGAATCAATGTGTGAAATAGTCTTCCTGGACCGTCTAGGTATCTCTCCCAAAGGAGGAGGAGAAGTAGAAGTTGAAAGTCCTGCTAAACGACGAGAACAACGCGGAGTCACACCTGAATCCACAATGACTCAAAAAATAAAAAAGACTTTCTATTTACGCAAACCCTAGGCAAGCTATCATGCACAGAGCAATAACTAATAAAAACTAAAGCCAAATGTAAGCAAACAAGGGTTGGATAAGTGAGCTCCCGAATGAAGCAGGTATGTTTCACCTAGGAGAGGCTTGAGACTCCCATACACAACAAGCAGAGGTACATAACCAATTATTGTGGCCCTCAGCTTCAACGCGTAAATCGACTGTGATGTCTGACCCCAACCTGGATAGGAAACCCGCAGAATAACCCCTGCAAAGCACCCCCTTGATATCCTAGGTAAGGCCACTAAGGTCACCTCAATATAATCAATGCTCAGGTGGATAGTCGCAGGCAGGATTGACCATATGGGTAAGATAACAAAGCTCGAAACTCTCGAAAGAGCCCCCAGATATGAATAAAATCCTAGAAATCTCTCCGGTGCTACTTAGTTATGACTATGGGTCATCCCAATCAATAACCACTCACACTTCCTCGTACTTAACTCCCTTTTGAGAGGAGGATCCTGAGAAACACTGGTTATACCAAGGATTTCACACACTCACCTGGACAGACACGTAGATGTTGTTGTTTAGTGGTCTTGGAGAATTTACTCACAATGAACTATTCAAAGACCCTAAAACCTAATCTTGTTGGTGCACCCTAGAAAATAAAAGAGTGTAGTTCATTTTAATTTTAGCGTTGATTTTAATTGGATTTATTACTCAAAAGAGGGATATGACTGTGCAACTAATGGTGTTATGACACAACATGAAGTAAAATGCACACCTAACAATCAATGCAAATGCATTGTGTCCATGAAAACAAGGTATGCTACTACGTAAAATGCACAATTTTTCTTCAAATGATGAATGCAATTTTTCCTATATGAAGTCCTAACTAGTACTCCGAATCAAATCTAGTGCAAGTACAATGCAAAATGAAAAATGCAATGCATAATGATAAGCAAATGTTTTTGTATTTTTTTAAATAAAATGAGATGCAAAAAGAAAAAGAATGATTCTACGACCCCTAGAATCTGCAAGCACACTCAGATAGCACTCAAGCAAAGCACTAAGGTAAAATAACTCTAATGCACTAATCCCAAACAAAAAATCAAAAATGCCATGAAAAGAACCTTCCTTAAAAAAAAATTATCCTTAAAAAACATCTCTGGTCAGAAACAGAGGTATAAACAGACTCAAGCAGTGCCAAAGGAGACTCAGTAATCATCAAACTTCACCTAGAAACCATTTAACTTCCACTAAAAGGAAAAACTAAGGGCATACACGACTGTTCGCAGTAAACCCGCGTGTATATGCGGAAATCGCGGAGAAACCCGCATGTATACGCGACTATGAGTTAAAAAATCGCATACAGGAAGAAAGGTGCATAAAATCAAGGCAAACAGACAAGCTGAGACAAACTTCACACCAATCAGACACTACCAGGCAAACATGCCCCCAAACCCGACACAGAAACAAGAGATAAAGAGCAATTCAAATTCATTGAATGCCGATAGAACAACCCCCAAAGGACAACTACTAGGAACTCCCCAGCGGAGTCACCAATTCTGTTATGGAGAGAAATTCCTATGGCTTGGGGTACCACAATAGACAGATTGACTCCAGAAATCAATATTTTCCAATATGCAATAGAAAATAAATGTCTAACACTAAAGGATCAGACCTTGTACCTTATTCCAGACGGTTGAAGTAGATCCCCGTTGAGCTTTCCAACTTCAGCTTGAATTGATGAATTACTTCCTCAAAAACAAGTAAACAATACAAGCATACTATATATCATGGTGTTAGATATATTCTAGCATATATAATCAACAATGTATAAGCATTTGAAATAATCCCATGGATAAAATATTCATTCAAACACACATTATTGTACAGGAAAAGATATTTCTATTAATATAAATCAGAGATTACAATAGATACAACCTCTGACGACACGTCTACGAACTGGAGAAACTGAATCCCCCACTTGGGCCTCCACCACCTCAATCCTCCATCTCTCGATAGCAAGCTTACAAGCAAAAGGCAAGCTTGCGAAGAACACACTAGTGCTCCAAGGGACAAAGGGATGTAGACTCAAGCATAAGTTCTCGCAACAATGGACTATAGTTTCTTTTCTCTCAATTCTCTCATATGCCTTCAATGTACCATAGAGTTCCTTATATAGTTTTTCAAAGGGGTAATGAAAGGTCGAATCCAAGTGATCTCAAGGCATAGGGAAGGCCAGGAGTCAAGTGAGTTGGATCCATGTCAAGGAAAACTCCAAAAGGATTTGGATTTTTGTACACATCCCGATGTACACGGTTTTAGGGGTCAAACCCGCATATATACGCGATTAAGGGATTAAAAGTCGCGTATAGAATTTTTCACATGTTTTTAGGGATGATCAAGGAAAGATCAAAGGACAAAAAATGGTCCATGGGGTCTAAGGAGTCTACAACGGGACAGGGGAAGGCCATACAAAGTGTGATTTACCTAGAGTGATAAAATCAGCTATAACAACCATGAAAACATGGTTACCCATTGAAGAGATATCTCAAATGATAGTGCACCTCCTTTGCGAGTGTTTCCCACATAGCTTTCTCTGTTGGGTCAATATCTCGGGTGTTTCTTGGGTTAAAGGGCTGCACAGAACCTAGGTCGCACGAGTTAGGAAAAGTTCCCAATAGGAAGTCAAATATATGGTGGTAGACTGATGGTTGTAGGTATCTATAATAACAAAGGAATAACCCAGTTACAGGTTGCAGGTTTCAGGGTGAATGAAAAACAAATAACCCTATAGCAAGTTGAACGACTAAGATCGATCATCCAATGTTGTTGTTGAATGAACTAGCGCAGCTGTTAAACACGTACGAAGTGATAAAGTTCCACGAAGGATTAATACTGGACGAAAGAGGTTAGTCCCCCCTAGATCCAGTGGTTGAGGATCAGTTCCACAAAAGATAGGTGGAAGGATGAAGTTCTACAAAAATCAAGATCAGACAGCTTATATTAGTCGCGCACTAGATACGACAATTAAGGATTAATTCGGACAGTTAGGCAGAAAATCCAAAGTTCTGTAAAAGATCAAGATCAGACGACTAATATTAGTTCCACTAAAAGATATTGACGGTGCAGAAGAAAAAAATGCGGAAAGGGAATTGTGGAAGTAATACTTACATATTTTATGAACCCGCAATCCACAACCTGCAATCCAGAAGATCGAAGGTCAGAAATACTTCACAAGAGATCAACGGTGTGGAAGAAAGCTCGTGAAAAGGAGCTTGTAGAAAGAAGCATGTGGAAAGGAGCTTGAAAAAATTTGATATACGATTTGAGGAAATGTTCCATCCCGCATCCCGTAATCTGGATATTGACGGTCATGAAAGAGCCTGCGGGAGATCAACAGTGTGGAAAGACAATTATATAAAGTAGAAAGTCGAAGTCTTGAAGAGTTGATTTCCTGCATTCCACAATTCACATCTTACCTTATATCAACAGACAGGAAAATTCCCTGACGAAGATCAATGGTGGGGAATCATTGATAAGGAAACCATGGTGTAGAAATACGATTTCGAAGGAGAAATCTATATGTTAGATCGACAAACCAGAGAGACTCAAAATTAGATCAATGGTGGGGAATCGGTGATGAGGAAACTGTGGTGTGGAAATACGATTTCAAGGAAGAAATCCATTTGTTAGATCAATGGTCTAGAGAGACTTAGAAATAGGATCAATGACTCTGATTAAAGCTGGAAGATGATCTTATAGAAAGAATATGGATATCACAGAAGCACCAGAAAATGATAAACTGGGCTATAGAAATGAATTCCAAGTTGTGGGAAGAATGAAACAATGCTTTTGCTGAATTTTTTTTAATGAAATAATGCAACTGTTGAATAGTTAAAAAGATGAATAGTTGTTCCTGTAAGTAAGTTTTCATGATCCAAAATGAAGGAGCGTAGCTATGAAGAGAGGCATTGATAGGAAATAGGTAAAGAGTATTTATTATATGAATGTGTAAAATATTAATGGGTCTCTGTTAGGAATCTTGACAGAGTCCAAAGTGAATAGTTTACAACTGTTCAAAAATAGTGAGAAAATCAAATTGGGGTGGCAAGGTGGTGCTAGGGAAGGCCACAGGTCTGGAGGGGGTCGAAGCCACTTTCGATTCGTAGCTAGAGAATAGGGTGTCGTAGCATCCTTGTTTGTTGAAGAAGGAAGAAAACCTTATGGGTGTTGTAGCATCCTAGTATGTAGTTGCAGGAAAAACCTAGGGTGTGTTTTGCATCTTTTCTGTAGTAGCAGATAAACAATTTTTAAAATTCATCTCATTAATGAGTTTATGTTGGTGGTTTTCTCTATGAGGTTTACACACTAAAAATTGTGTTTTAATTTTTTGTTATTGTCTCTTTTATTTAGTAAGAGTCAATATTGAATCACCCCCCCCCTCTTAGTATTGTAGGATAAACCAACAAACCTTACTTATGGGATCGACATAGTACATATCAGTCGTCTCCTCAGAAGGTGATTATCAAAATTCAAAATCAATGGTATGACATTCCAGAGTGACAACCCACATCAACGATTGTTATGATAACTTCCAAACAAAAAAAAGAATCTTATTAATCATATTTGGAAGTTTGCATTAATTATGATAAATCCTTAGCATTCTAGGAAGACTCAAGCAATAATTCAACTCACCGATCATTGCATCTCCCGATAACAACAATAGATCAACCACATTCTTGAGGAATATTAGAACGTATTTGAAGATCCTAACGAAGTACCTCTGCATTGTCAAGTAAAACACTCCATTTAACTTGTTCCTAGTTATTCAATACCTAACACATCTATTTACAGAAGTTATATTCTCAATAACGAATACATTCACAGACAAATCCAATATTTGATCAACAAAGGTCACATCCGCTTCATCACCTCTCCTTGTGGAAGTTTAGTCATCCTAGTTCCAAATAAATATGGGACTTGGAACATGTGCATCGAATATCAATCATTCAACAAAATTTGAGTAAAGAATAGACACCCTCTTCCAAGGATAGATGAACTCATCGACTATCTGAAAGGTTATATGTTATTTACGAAGATAGAACTTAAGTCGGGATATCATCAAATTTCTGATCGAGTCCACTAATGTATGGAAAACGAATTTCAATACCAAGCAAGGATTGCTTTAATGGGTATTCATTCCTTTCGGCTTAACCAATGCACCTACAAACTTCATGAGATATATGGATGACCTTCTACGACCTTTCATCGACAAGTGTGTCATTGTCTATCTTGAAGATATCTTGATTTTCAATTGATCATGGGAAGAACATGTCAAAAAACTTTGACATGTCTTTGACACTCTCTAGAAACATTAACTATATATGAATATACCAGCATCAAATATTTGTGGTAGGTAATTGATTCTGTAGGAATTCATGTCGACCCAAAAAAAGTATAGATCTTCAAAGATTGGCTCATTCCTAAAAACATTCATGAACTAAGAATTTTTCTTGGTTTGGAATTTTTTTATCAATGGTTCATACTTGGATTCATTCATATTGCATGGCCTTTGAATTAGTTGACTAAAGGAAATGGGATAAGTGGCTTTGAATGGACACTGACACAACAACAAGATTTCAAACAACTCAAAAACAAGCTTTGTACTGCACCAGTACTTGTGTTACCTGATTTTCATCGGCTCTTTGAGATTGAGACGAATGCATTGGACTATGCTCTCTATGTAGTAATCACTCAGTGAGATCACCTAGTCACATTTCATTCTAAAAATTTCAATGACACTAGTAGAAGGTATTTGACGTATGAAAAAGAATTGTACAACATTGTGCAAGCTCTTAAGTAATGGAGATACTACATTTTTGGCAAGAAAACGGTCATCCTCAGTGACCATAAACCTTTTCATTTTTATCTATCCTAGTAGAAACTACAGACAACTCAACAACTCAAGTGGATTAATTACCCGAAACAATTTTAGTTGGTAATTAAGTATCAGAAAGGAAAATCCAATGTCACAGTCGATTGTCTCAGCTGACCACCCCTTACTCTATTGTCTATAGTGATGAGTATGTAGGGTTATGACACAACTACTTGGCCACAATGGTATTCGATATATTGTGACTTCTCCACAATTTATTGGCATCTTCAGGCCAATACGTTGTCTACTACTAAATACTTCCTGAAGGACACCTTGCATTACAAGCTTAGACAACTTTGTGTACCGACTGGTGAGCACCGACATAAGCTCATCTAGGATGCGCACTAAAACAAGACTATAGGACATTTTGGAGTCACAAAAACACTTGTTATCCTCCAAAATTATTTTTAGTGGCCTTCAGTTAAATTTGACATCAACAAGTACATTCTATTGTGTGTGATTTGTGCCATTTCTAAACCGACAAATCAATGACAAGGACTGTATACACCCCTACCAGTTACTAGTCGACCATGGGAATCTATTTTTATGGACTACTTGAAAGGATGTCCTACTATAAAACATCGGCATGACATGACCTTAGTAGTAGTTGACATATTTTCTATGATGGCTATATTAGACCATGTAATAAAAATATGACAGCACACCAGATTGCTCAGCTATACTTCGAACGTGTGCGGAAACATGATGGCCTCCCAACGACCATTATTTTCGACATAGATGATATATTTTTTAGCACCTTTTTGTAAACTCTCTGGAAACACCTCAACACAATACTTTCTTTATCAACAACCTTCGATCCACAGACAGATGGACATACAGAAGTTGTAAATGACTTAGTAGTACAATTGCTTCACATGTACAACCAAAAGGATCGTTGAACATGGGATGATAACCTTCCATACATACAACATAGCTACAATAGTGCTCAACATAGTTCTACGGGTAAGAGTCCATTTTCCATTTGTTATGGATTTCAACCCTCAACTCTTAATCAATTCCTCGACACAGTCAGATGACACCGAATTTGAAGGACGAGAAGTGGAGAAATATTAAAGTTCAAAGATCAAATCTACAACATCCAGAAGTAAGCACAAGAAATGTTGCAATGATATAATGAAAAATCTAAGGACCAACACAAGAAGCATCATATTCCTCATTCATTCAAAATTGGGGATCAAGTTTGGTTAAATATAGAGAAGGAGCACTTCACTAGTGCATACAGAAAGTTGAAACCTTCACAATATGGTCCTTAAACAAATTGGAGAAAAAAATTTCCACTAAACATTCCTACATGCTTTTTCCTACATCCAGTATTCAATGTAGATATACTTCGACCATATCATGCACCATTGTTGGAACAAAACCACTTGTAGACAACAAAACCTGAAGACATCCATCCAAATGTTCAGGAACTAATTCTTTGTGACACCATTATGGGACGATGAATACACCATACATGGATGAAATCCATTCCCTACGGTTTCAAGTGGCTAAAGCTGGACCAGTCCCTACCCAATGAAAACTATACTCTTCTACTGAAGTATCCAACACATTTCCTCTCTTGAACAAATACACAATGGATATCATTGTTTCTTAATGAAGGAGGAATCATCCAACCAGTAGTTGACATCTTGTGGAAATTCGACAAAGTTTAGCACTTTGACTACTTTGACTTCTTTGACAGGTTCAACATCGGTTTTGATAAGTCTGAACTTCGACGCAACTGACCTCGAAAAACCTCAAAAAATTTCACACTCGACATACAACATCTTGGCATGCCTTGTAGGCATTGACGACTGCCAAACATCGACAAAATATCTCTGTTTCGCAGTCATCTGTGACATTTTAATTTTTGAACCGTTATAACTTCTTGTAACTGAAATGTAATGGGTAGGCACCCAAGTGTCTCAAACTTCTATATAAACATGTAAATTATTATAAAAAACAACCAACCTTCATAGAGAAGAAGTAATGATAGAAATTGGTTCAAATTATTTCATATTGCATGTGCGCATACTTTGCGTTGATATAGTGTGTTTCTTTCTTTACTTATTCTTTTTCTATGCTTCTGCCATAACAATGCTCAACTCATTCATTCGACTGTTGTCCCCAACATGCACCTAGGCATGACCTAGATCATTCTTGATGATCCTAAAAGATTGCTATAGGTGTTAAGTATTGACTATGCAAATTATTTTTTTTATTAATTTCCTTAGCCATGCACCAAACCCATTTTTTGTGGTTCTTCATAACCCATACGTGTTTTTCTTCTTGATAACATGTGCATTTTTTGCTTCTCCAAAATGCGTATGCATTTTGCTTCTCCATAACACGTGTGTGTTTTGTATGTATAAAACACATTCCCACTTTTCTTACCCTAACCTATGTGTCATATGACATGTCAGGCTCGATCTTAACCAAACCAAACATTACATAATGCGAGTGCATTGTATTTTCATGTATCACGATTTTGTTTCCTAAAAGTAGGATTGCATTTAAAATGTACCTCATCTTCTTTCACACACCCATATATATATATGAAATTAAAAAATTAATTGTATAATAAATTAAATATACACCATCTAATTACCTTTCACTTTCCTCATTCTACCTTTCCCCAACTAGACCTCCCCTTCAAATTTGTTGATGGAGTTGACATGCCAAATGTGAGGCACATTGATATTGTATTATAAATTTGGAATATATTAACTAATGTACACCATGGATTGATATAACATATGTCCCTACACAATAGGACCCTCGGGATGTGCTCTTTGTCTAACAAAAGCCTTCAATAATGTCAAATGTCCTTCCACCATCAACATTGACCTTGTGTGTACAATTCCACACAATTCAATATCCTCAACTCGGTGTATGAGATAGTGTTGTTGTGCATTGAAAAATGTCAGAGGTAAATGCTTCTGCATTTCATACATTAGGTAAGGAAATTATCTCTTCCAATACCTAATATCTTCTTTATGAATTTATTTAGATAAAAGCCACCTACAAATGATGCAAGAAAATAACATTGATCAACAAGATTGAGACATATATAATAAAGTTCCAAGTTGTAAAACACAATATGTCAATAATCTATGCAACAAAGTGAACACAACTTTTCATGCATATAAATTGTTACTTACCTCATGCATTTACCAAAATAATATATAAGTTGTTTTATGTTGTCGTCAAAGATATCTGGGGGATATAGATTTATAACATACTGTAACAAAAAGAAAATCAATATTTATTCCAAATAAGAGAAAACAATTCCTAAAAATATGTAGTAAATGGAAAGTATATACGTAAACAATTACCTCAATGGATGTACGTGAGTCATGAGTTTGAACACCACCAAAATTGCCATTTTTCATTAAGATATTTTGTATGTTTAATGAAAACCTTGTCGAAAACCTTATTTTTTGAATGACCTCTTTTATAGCATTGCTTTGTTTCTCTATCAATAACCATGGAGGATGAATATTTTGGTCCCCATATACAACATTGGAATTATTTACACTTTTCAATGTGTGATTGGCTTCTGCAATTATTAAGTTGAGCACATAGATCTATGGATCATTACACAACTCACAAAATAGATCACAAAATTTACTCAACAATTGAAGAATGAAACAATGCAAAAATGGCTTGCAACTGTGAATTCTTCCATTAATCAAAAGTAATTAGATAATAATTACAATGGAGTATAATGGATAAATATCCACATGCAATTCGAATCCATATGAGGAAATTCGAATTGATTGGACTCTACTTGACTGAATGGTTAACTGACCTTGTCTAAATCATTATCGGAGTTCAAAATCCAAACTCAAGTGTCTAATTCAGTGTTGACTAGTCTAATTGACTAAGGTAGGTGAGCAAATGTGCCTCACCTACATGCATCCATGCAATCCTAGCACTACCTAAATAGAATTGAGTGCAGGAAACTAGAACTGAAAGTAACCAACTCCTAATTGAGCTTGACTAGTCACCAGCTGAACTCAACTGATGGAGGTTGGTATCGACACTCCTAGTGGCTCATAATTTGTATGGATTGGTGTAGGAGGATCCTAAACTAATGCATGCAAGTGAAATAAATGTTAGTTGGCCTCAATCAATGTTCCCCACACTTTAGTAACTAGTGCATGTGCCCCAATTAGGCCAAGTGGACCCAATGGTTCTAGTGACTAAAAATTGACTAAAAGGACTCCTGATTTAGACATAATGACCAAATTGGAAAAGGGAGGATTAATAATACTAAGACCCCCCTGAATGCTAACTTAGACAATTTGTGGGCCCTAGTAACTAAGACCATAGGTCACCCATTACAGCAAGTAAAGGAAAGTAACTGCTCAATACAACGAGCTGCAGAAAAAACCACATGGAAAAAAATCTGCCCCTCTAACTAAGAAGATAGAATCAGGATTCAAGTTTGAAAAACTTAAAAATGTGTTGCTGCAATCTCTATGATGTAGTGGAGCAACATGCATGATTTTCTGTGCACAAGTATCCTGGGGCCTGGCATGTAGACTGCTCCATCTTCTACCAAAATGATGATGGAAGGGAGGAGGAATGTAACCTTTTCCTCTTGCTGGATGAAGAGGTGTATGTTCCACTCTATTCTTCTAAATGTATTGATTCTGAGCCCTTTCCATGTAGCATCGTACATGGAGTCTATTGCATCTCTATGAAAGAGGTAAGATTGCATGACATAGTGCAAGGGTTTTTCCATTCTGAGTGTCCGATGGATTTTCAGTCATCTTCCTAGCTTCCAGTTTGGAAGGAGTGACTAGATCTAGGTCTGAATCAACTTAATCTCAATCTCATAAACTGATACAACTAGATTTGTAATACTAGTGGAAACTACAAAAGAAGCAGATGAAATTTTTTTACCTTCCCTTGCAAGTGGCTGCTAAGAGTGCACTGGTTCCAAAAATGGCATGAAGTGTGATAAATCATATTCCTTGGAGGCATGATTTGTAGCACCCTTCACTATGATATTCCTAATAGAGATATTTGTGATCTCCACTAAGTCAGGACCAAATATGACTCACTTTGGAGAGCTAATATGAGTCATCTGGTATACAGATAACATGTTTGTAACTAGGGAGGGAACATAAAGCACATCTTTGAACTTTCCATGTTCAAGCTTGATAGATCCCTTCCCTTTAGCTTGAAATTTACTACTATTGCCCATATAATTACTAGGACCATCAAAAGACTACAAGGAAGAGAATTCATGATTCTCTAGATGAAACCATATGATTGGAAGCTCCAAAATCAATGAGGAAGGCATGCACTATTGAGTAGCTAGCCTTCAATGCATGGCAGGTCTCTTCATGTTCTTCAGTTTATTCTCTACAATCAACCTTCCTCATGCTAGAAAGTACAGTAATGTTATGTTTCTTCAGAAGAAGAGACATCTCATCAATTGTTCTTCTCATAAAGGTTCTTTCTGGATGAAATCCCCTTCCACAGTAAGAACAAAGCATCTTTTGTTTTCCATTCTTCTTGCTTCTCTTTGAACCTAAAGGATATTTTGAATGCTCTTTCTCTACAAGATACTCATCCTTTTCCTTCCCTCTATCATTCGCTACCTTACGTCCTCCTACAACCAGTGCTTGATATAATTAGATTGAATGATCCCCATTTGGATCAACTTTTCATGGTCATGAGTGAGAGATTCAATGAAGGATTTAAGAGCAGGCATCTTCCAGTTTGGAGTAGAGAGATTCACGGAATGAAATGTTGATACAAAGAATAAATAGTCTGCACCAATTTCAGAGAGGATGGAAAGGATGAATAGATCATCCTCCTTCTCAACCTTGCACAGTTTCAATTGGAACACTAGATGCTTGAATTTTGTGAAGAAGTCATTTAGTGTTTCAAAATTGGCTAGATGAAGGGAGATTGACTCATTCTCCATCTGATAAATCCTTAGATCATCCTGATTTTGAAAT
This sequence comes from Pseudotsuga menziesii, assembly GCA_001517045.1. Classification (NCBI taxonomy): domain Eukaryota; kingdom Viridiplantae; phylum Streptophyta; class Pinopsida; order Pinales; family Pinaceae; genus Pseudotsuga; species Pseudotsuga menziesii. The sequence goes on along the minus strand of LPNX010799961.1, from coordinate 150,370 downwards.
AAGAAATAAATATTATCCCAAACCTCCTTGGGAGTCTTCAATCCATTTATGTGCAAGACAAGGTATCGAGAAATTGAGAGGAAAAGGCATAGGTAGGCTTCATCAAGCCTATTCCAGTACTTTTCTTTGTCAACATAATGAATTGGATCTGTCTCTACCTTCATTGTGAGTTTGAAGATTCTTTTGGAGTGTAGTTGCATCTCCATGTCCTCCTTCCATTGGTGGTATTTTAAAGGAGTGAGAAGGTCCATTGGAGGATCCATTTAGAATGCAAAGGAGAGGACAGAGTTGCTGTAGCGAATGCAAAGAAGGAGACTAAGCTGGTTGTAGCGAATGTAGTGAAGAGGACCAATAAACCTATAAATCACACAATCAAATAGACAAAATAAGGTATACAGTCTTCATTATTGGAATGTCCTTCACACCCAGCATATTTGATCAAGAAATCTTGATCAACAATTCCTTAACTTGGGATATTAAGTGGTAAATTCTCCGCTCCTGGTGCAGTACTGGAAGGAGCAATTTTGATCAAATTTTTTTTTTGATACAAGTATGGATATATAGTATGAGAAGTTCCTTGTATTTCCAAGGCTCTGATACCATATTCAATTGAGCACATAGATCTATGGATCAACACACAACTCAAAAAATAGATCACACAATTTACTCAGCAATTGAAGAATGAAATAGTGCAAAAATGGCTTGCAACTATGAATGCTTTCATTAATCAAAACTAATTAGATAATAATTACAATGGAGTACAATGTTATATTTTTATCAATTTAAGCAATATAATCTTAGGACCTTATCTGAGAGAATAACATGCACAACAATAATCACAAGAGACAAGAGACACAAAGAATTTTCTTGGGGAAACCATAAAGGAGAAAACCCTGCAACTTCCTCAGAGATATAATGAGCACCAATGGAAGCATTAAAACCCAAAGATAGAAAAGATGATCACCAACAGTTGTTCTCTCTCTCACTTGTGTGAGCACTTCCTCTCTCACTCATGTGCCCCAGTTGAGTGAGTGTATTTAATAAATAGAGATGCACACTTTCTATTTATATTTTTTCGTTCACTTAATATTTGACTCTGTTATGTAGGCTTGAGTAATCCTAACTCAATTATGTAGGCTCAAGTAACCAAAACTAGGGTACTAATGACCTGACTTACATTACCTCACTAGGGACGACTTCTCTAGGGGAGTCTAACAACCCTAGTGCCCCACAATTGCGGGGACTTTAACCCTTGATCAATAAGGAGGGTTACCCTCTATGACTTTACATGACTTGTTTACATTATTGATTCTCCTGATAGGAACATCGAGGTATGACATGACTCAATTACATTACTGATATTTCTCAATAGGAACATTGGGGTACAATACATAAGATATACAAGTGAATACATTCCGAAGTTACAAATACATCAACACTCCCTCTTAACTGGGAAGGTATCCTCTTGACACAATTCATCAGAACAAGTCTTCTTCTATGGATCAAGTTTAGAACATTGTCAATGTTGGATCATTAATAGAAGTTGGATCATCATCAAAGCTAGATCATCACTAGATCATCATCAAAGCTAAATCATCACTGGGTCATCATCACTACTGCTATCGCTATCTCGATCAAGTGGTGCTTTCTCTCAATTCTTCTCGTCATAGGAAGCTCTACAGAGCCAACACTTTTTCATGTTGGTTGTAGGCCTTGCCTCCATGTAGGTCTTCATATTCTTTGATACTTATATTTGACCATCGGAGGAACACATCTAGCAACCATGTCAAAAAGGCCCACCCAGCACTCACATATGACCATGGGAGGAACACATCCAACAACCATGTCAAAAAGGCCCAAGACTCACATTTGACCATGGGAGGAACACATCCAACATCCATGTCAGAAAGGCTCTGCACTTACATCTTACCATGGGAGGAACACATCCAACGGCTATGTAAGAAAGGCTCAACACTTATATCTTATCATGGGAGGAACACATCCAACAACCATGTAAGAAAGGATCTGCACTTACATCTGACCATGGGAGGAACACATCCAACAACCATGTCAGAAATCCCAGCACTCACATCTGACCATGGGAGGAACAAATCCAACAACCATGTCATAAAGACTCAGCACTTATATATTACCATGGGAGGAACACATCCAATGACCATGTAAGAAAGGCTCTGCACTTACATCTGATCATGTGGGAACACATCCCACAATCACATCAGAATGGCTCTGCACTTACATCTGATCACGTGGGAACACATATCGAAGTCACATCAAAATGGCTCTTCACTTACATATGACCATGGGAGGAACACATCCAACAACCATGTCAGAAAGGCTCATGGACTCATCACTTCCCTTTGGAGGGAACCTCGATATGGAGAACACCAATATTCTCCTTGAAGTACTCAAACTTCACTCTAGCTAATGGCTTGGTCAACACATCAGCTATCTTCTCGCACGTTGCAACATACTGGAGATTCACTGCTCCTCTCTCCACCATATCCCTAATATAGTGATATTTTATCTTGATATGATTTGACTTTCCATGGAACACTAGGTTCTTTGACAGCTTATTCACATAACTACGGTTGTCGCAATCTATACAAGTAGCATCCAACTAGATATAAAAAAATCAGATAGTAGCTTCCTTAGCCACGTTGCGTCACAACTATCCGAACAAGTTGCAACATACTCTGCTTCAGTTATACTTAGTTCCATTTAGGACTGTCTCTTGCTAAACCAAGAGATCACACTTGATTCCATACTGAAGCAACACCCAGAAGTGCTCTTCCTATGAATGGAACTACCTACCCAATCCGAATCTGCATAACCCTCTAGGTTAATCTTCTGATTCACCTCATACTTGAGCCCATAATCAACTTTACCCTTTAGGTACCTCAAAATATGCTTTGCAGAAATCAGGTGAACATGTCTCAATGTGTTCACAGAAAAGCAAATATCTGGTCTTGTATTTTTCAGGTACAACAATGACCAATTCATCTAATGATACATCATGGCATCAATCGACTCTGATGAAGCAACACTCAATAGATTTAGGTTCGATGCCATAGGTGTGCTCATGGCCTTGCAGTCTGTCATCCTTAATCTCTTCAGGATCTCTACTCCATACTTCCCTTGTCCTAGGGAGATTCCATCTACATTCTGCCACACCTCCATGGCTAGGAAGTAGTGCATCATATCCAATTCCTTCATCTCAAACTCGGAATCAAGTCTCCTTCTTTCAACTTTAATGAGTTCCTCTTTTCTTTCAGGAACAAGTCATCAACATAGAACAGGAGCATCACTGATCTTCCGCCTTAAACCTTGAAGCAAAGGTTGGAATGTGCTTTACTCTCAGTAAATCCTAGATCCATAAGTAAGCTCTCCATCCTGTCATACCATGTCAAACCTCAAAATATTTTGCAGTCACTCCCTCTGAAGCGGAGCATCATTCTCCCTCTTCCTTTCATACTCTATGTATTGAAACATTCTGTATTGGAGTGACAAGTAGCTTCCTTTGCTACTAATATTCTATGTATCCATCTAGTTTCACTAGATACCAAGATCCTCTATCTTGAAAGCATTCTTCTCGCACCCATTTGTGAGCTTGTCATCCTCTATAGGATTTCATCTTTAACCTTGTAGTAAAGGGTAAGATATTCATCTCTATAGGTGATATTCAAGCTCTTCTTGTATGTGTTATCCCATGGGTTCTTTCTGAGCTCGTACAATGCCTTCTTTAATTTGTACACATGAATCTTCCCATCATGTGTCTTCACTTCTAGTGGCTGCAAATGTATCTTCATATTCTATGCCTTATTTCCATGAGAAGCCTCATGCTACAAATACTTTCTTGCATCCCATGATGTTTCCATGTACTGCATGTTGGATCGTGTAGATCCATATGGAAGACATTATGGACTTCCCTTCAGGTCTTGATACTGCATCCTAGACATCATTCTTCTTGAACTGGTATTCTCCTTCCCTTTCTTCTTGCTACTTCTTCATAGCTGGAAGGCTCTGCATCAATGATGTCTCTCAACAGTGTCACATAACTGGAGTGTCTCTAAGGCCTCTTTATTTCTTTGAAAGTATCGTCATATTATTCTTCATCTTGGATTCTTTCTTGAACTGTCGTCACTTGTTCTTCAGAACAAGTCTCATCCTTGTTTTCTTGTAAGCAATTGTGCACGATCTTTCCTACAACTCAAATGCATTTGTATGGTTAGAAACATTTCATAAGGAATATTCACAATGGAAATTATAATGCATAAAGATATAATCATGCGACTATTTTAGCCAATACAACATTCATCCATATCTCACAGAAAAGTTTCTAGATGCCTTCCATCTCTACCAAGAAATCATTGAGATTGTGCACTAATCCAATATGTCAGCAAAGAGGTTTCATTCTAGATAAGTATCAATGGAGAGTTGTATAGCACCATGAGATACTTACCCATCACATGCATATTAGTAGTATATTGTCATTAATGCAAACATTCTATCATGCATAACACATCAACTGAATATAACCAAAATGCATAACAAAATAATATCATGAAATGACAAATGAATACTTATCTTTATTTGTTTCATGGGTAGGCTCCTTCTTGAGCCTTCTGCTTCATCATCTTCTTCATTCATGACATCATCATTTCTTATCCAAATGCTAAGATGGATAAGAGGTTTTTCAAGAGTTGATTCCTCTGTATTCCCCATTGCTTGAGGGATCTTCGTTGGATCGTGAGAGCTTGATCTTCAGTTTCTCCCTGTAAGGTTTGTCGTTACATCAAAACCTGCAGATCTTGATGAACATTTGAAACCCAGAACAAGGACCTATCACCAGGAGTAGTGGTTAAACCACTTGTTTTATATTCCCAAAGGTGCAGCAATTATACCATGTGGAGGTACCCGATACTCCAACACCTTGCCTCTAGCGTAGCTCGAGGGAATTGAACCTGAGACCTATGCTCTGATACCATGTAAGGTTTTCCTTTACACCAAAACTTGCATATCTTAGTGAACATTTGAAACCCAGTACAAGGCCCTATCACCAAGAGTGGTGTTTAAGCCACTTGTTTTATATTCCCATAGGTACAGCGGTTATACCATGTGGAGGTACTTGATACTCCAACACTCCCATATTCTCTTTCTATTATTATGAGTCGAGCTTCTTCTTGTGTGCATCTTCCTAGATTCTGCTGGAAGTAATCACTTCCTTCTGGCACACATTCCTTGAATGAATGAATGTCATGATCCTGGGAAGCCATTCAAGGTAGTTATCACAACTTATTCATTATCCCCTTCTTCTTCTACTGCTTCAAGTTGTTCTTTGATTTGAGTGACCCTTGTAAAGTATGATTGTATGGTCTCTGCATTCTGGATCTTCACATTCCTCAACTGGTTTCTCAAAGTCATCTTCTGCTTTATGTTCTTCCATTAAAATAGCTTGGTTAAGGAATCAAACATCTCTTTAGGTGTCTTTAGGGAAGACACTTTTGGTATAAGTTGATCCTTGATTGAATCAGCAATGATCTTCTTGGCCTTGACCAAGTTCTTCTTATGTAAGGCTTTAGCCTCATCTCCCTCTAGAACTGGAACCTTTCTGCTTATGTAGGTGTCTGTTTCATTTTCTTCAAGAACTAGTGAGATCCAATACTTCCATGTTTGGAATTTTTCGGTTTAACCAAGCTTGTCATCAAGCTGGTGCGATTAGTCATTTAGAAATGAGAACCCAAATGTAAATAGAAAAAGATTAGATCTTACCAATTTGAGGTGTCCATCCTAGTTCTAGAGTTGGCTAATCTAGGGTTTGTCAGAGAAACCCTAATTTTCAAAACTTGGAATCTTTCAGATATGATTAGATAGAAAGATAGAACTCTTCAAGGAGAGCTTTCCAATGTACTCCTTTTCTGAAAACAGTGGAGGGAATCTCCTGGAATAGGAAGCCCTAGTTTACCAATTTCTTTTGCAGAAATTCCTAATATTGTTTATGTGGTATCTCCAAAATTAATTCTCCTCGGTCTGTGAAATTTTAGAGTAAGGTAACCTCTTCTGTCCTATTTCCAATAGAATGGGTTTTACTAGAATTGGTTTCACCAATTGGGACTTATGAGAGTTTTTCCAAGGTGACTTATTTCATAACTGTTCATCATAGAAAATGTGTATAGACTTCCATGTGTCCTTGTTTCATCATCATGGTATGAAACATTTACCACAAAAATTTCGGTCTGTTCCCTATCTGGAACATCTTGCAAAATTTCATTTGGATCTTTTTATCCAGAGATATTGCAATTCTCCCTAGGTGTCCTATTTAGGGATGAATCGTGGAAGAGGATGGAACCCTAATTTGGAGGAATCATATCTCCCAGAATATAGCAAATCTGGGGATGAAATTTTTACACACGGTACATAAGGATTTTATCTTTTCCTTGTGAAAATTTCGGCCCCTGAGACTTCTTCAATCCTGAGAAATTGCGAATGTACCAAAACTACACATTTTAGTATTTTAGGATTTTTCAGGCCTAAGGTCAAACTAGGGTTTGACTTTCCTGGAGTTTTACCCAACTAAAAATATTGACCTTGGTCTCTAAACTTTGATTTTGACGAGGAGAGAAATCCTATGCTGGTCTCACACAAAAAATCCTCTTCTATTAAAAGCCCTAATTTCCCGCACCAAAAACTGAAAATGCCAATAATCAAATTCTGCTTCAACAAAAAGATACGCCCTTCAATGGAGAGTTAGCCTAGCTTCCTTTTGCTGATGGATTGTGGAGAGAGACCCAAAAAGTAAGAAGCCCTAGCTTCTGCAACTGCATAGTGTCTTCTTCTTAGGTTAGATCTGATACCATGTAATATTTTTATCCATTTAAGCAATACGATCTTAGGATCTTATCTTAGAGAATAACATGCACAACAATAATCACAAGAGACAAGAGACACAAAGAATTTTCCTTGAGAAAATCATAAAGGAGAAAACGCCACAACTTCCTCAGAGATAGAATGAGCACCAATGGTAGCAGTAAAACCTAAATACATAAAAGATGATCTCCAACAGTTGTTCTCTCTCTCACTTGTGTGAGCACTTACTCTCTCACTCATGCACCCTATTTGAGTGAGTGTATGTAATAAATATAGAGGCTCACTCTCTATTTATATTCTTTCGTTCACTTAATATTTGACTCTATTATGTAGGCTCGAGTAATCATAACTTAATTGTGTAGGATAGAATAACCACAACTAGGGTACTAATGACCCAACTTACATTAACTCACCAGGTCCAACTTCTCTAAGAGTTCATTGGACTCTACTTGACTTCATTGGAGTTCAAAATCCAAAATCAAGTGTCTAATTCAGTGTTGACTAGTCTAATTCACTGAGGTAGGTGAGTAAATGTGCCTCACCTACATGTAGCCATGAAATCCTAGCGCTAACTAAATAGAACCGAGTGTAGGGAACTAGAACTAAAAGTAAATAGCTCCTAACTGAGCTTGACTAGTCACCAACTGAGCTCAACTGATGGAGGTTGTTATTGACACTCCCAGTGGATCCTAATTTGTAGGGATTGATCTAGGAGGCTCCTAAAATCATGCATGCAATTGTAATCAGTGGAATTTGGTCTCAATTAGTGTTCCCCACACTTTAGTAACTGGTGCATGTGCCCCAATTAGGCCAAGTGGACCCAATGGTGCTAGTGACTAAAAACAGACTGAAAGGACTCCTGATTTAGACATAATGACAAAATTGGAAAAGGGAGGATTAATAATCCTAACACCCCCCTGAATGCTAACTTAGAAAATTTGTGGGCCCTGGTAACTAAGACCATAGGTCACCCATTACAACAAGTAAAGTAAAGTAACTGCTAAACACGAGGACCTGTAGAAAGAACCACATGGGAAAAAATCCCCCCTTCTACCTAAGAAGATAGAATCAAGATTCAAGTTCAAAAAAATTGAAAATGTGTTGCTGCAATCTCTGTGATGTAGCAGAGAAGCATGCACGATTTTCTGTGTATAGGTATCTTGGGGCCTAGCATGTAGACTTCTACATCTTCTCACAAATGATGATGGAAGGGACATGGAATGTACCCTTTTCCTCTTTTTGGATGAAGAGGTGTATGATCCACTCTATTCTTCTAAATGTAGTGAGACTGAACCCTTTCCATGTAGCATTTTACAAGGAGTCTATTGCATCTCTCTGAAAGAGGTAAGATTGCATGACATAGCGCAAGGGTTTTTCCCTTCTAAGTGTCAAATGGATTTCGAGTCATCTTCCTAGCTTCCAGTTTGGAAAGAGGGACTGGATCTGGATTTGAATCACCCTGAATCTCAATCTCATAATGTGATACAATTGGATCTACAATACTAGTGGAAACTCCAAAAGAAGTAGATGAAATGTTTTTACCTTCCCTTGCAAGTGGCTATTGAGAGTGAATTGGTTCATAAAATGACATGAAGTGTCAGAATTCATATGCCTTGGAGGCATGAGTTGCAGCACCATTTGCTATGATGTTCCCAATAGATATATATGTGATCTCCACTGAGTCAAGACCAAATATGACTCACTTTGGAGACCTAGTATGAGTCATCTAGTATACAGATAACATGTTTGCAGCTATGGAGGGAACATAAACAACATCTTTTAACTTTCCATGTTCAAGCTTGATAGATCCCTTCCCTTTGGCTTGAACTTTACTTCTATTTCCCATATGAATACTGGCACCATCAAAAGACTGCAAGAAATAGAATGATTCTCTGGATGCAACCATATGATTGGAAGCTCCAGAATCAATGGGGAAGGCATGCAGTATTGAGTAGCTAGCCTTCATTGCATGGCATGCCTCTTTATGTTTTTCAATTTCTTCTTTATGATTATCCTTCCTTGTGCTAGAAGGTATAGTAATAATATGTTTCTTCATATGAAGAGACATCTCGTCAACTGTTCTTCTCATACATGTGCTTTGACATAGTGTCTTTCGTTTGCCATTCTTCTTGCTTCTCTTTGAACCTGAAGGCTCTTTTGACTGATCTTTCTATACAGGAGACTCAGCCTTCTCCTTCCCTTTATCATTCACTACCTTAGGTCCTCCTGCAACCAGTGATTTATATATGGAAGATCGAATGATCCCCAATTGGATCAACTTGTCATACTCCTGAGTGAGAGATTCAATGAATGAGTTAAGAGTAGGCATCTTCCACTTTGGAGAAGAGAGCTTCATAGAATGAAATGTTGATACAAAGACTAAATATTATACACCAAGTTTAGAGAGAATGGAAAGGATGAGTTGATCATTCTCCTTCTCAACCTTGCGCAATTTCAACTGGAACACTAGATGCTTGAATTTTGTGAAGAAGTCATTTAGTGTTTCAAAACTAGTTGGATGAAGGGAGATCAGCTCATTCTCCAACTGATAGATCCTTAGATCATCCTGCTTTTCAAATAAGGAAGAAAGTTATCCCAAACCTCCTTGGGATTCTTCAATCCATTTATGTGGAAGAGAAGGTCTCAATAGATTGAAAGGCACAAGCATTTGTAGGCTTCATCAAGCCTATTCTAGTACTTTTCTTTGTCAAGATATTGAATTGTCTCTTTCTATGTCTCCATCGTGAGTCTGAAGAGTCTTTTGGAGCGTAGTTTCATAGCCATGTCTTGCTTCCAATGGTTGTAGTTGAAAGGAGTGAGAAGGTCCATTGGAGGATCCATTTAGAATGTAAAGGAGAGGATTGAGTTGTTCTAGAGAATGCCAAGAAGGAGACTGAGTTGCTTGTAGCAAATTCAGTGAAGAGGAATGATAAACCTGTAAATCACACAAGCAAACAAACAAAATAAGGTCTACAATCTTAACTTTTTGAATTTCCTTCACACCCAGCATAGTAGATAAATAAATATTGATCAACTATTCCTTAACTTGGCATATTAAGTGGTAAATTCTCCACTTCTAGTGTAGTACTGGATAAAGCAATTTTGCCCAATTTTTTTTTTTATTGAAGTAAGGATCTATAGTAGGAGAAGTGCCTTGTCCTACCAAGGCTCTGATATAATATTAAATTGAGAACATAGATATATGGATCAACACACGACTCACAAAATATATCACCCTAATTACTCAACAATTGAAGAATGAAACAGTGAAAAAATGGCCTGCAACTATGAATTCTTTCATCAACCAAAAGTAATTAGATAATAATTACAATGGAGTAAAATGTCTAAATATCCACATGCAATTCGAATCCATGTGAGGAAATTCGAATTGATTGGACTCTATGTTATCACTCCAGGAAACTCCTCTAGGTTGTAGCTCGAGGATGCCTGGTAACTTAAACTATTTTTTGGGTTTTTCTAAATTGGATCAAGTTGGATAACCTATATAACCTCTAAATGTCAAGACATGCATGAAGCTCACTCAATCACAAGGCTTGTAGTTACAACTTGTTCAGTAGTTTGACAAAAAGGTGCAGGGATGGAGAACCCACCAGGCTAGTAGACTTACACACATAACACATGCATATAAATGGCTAAATCCTGTTGAGGATGGTGTTTATAAATCAAATATCACTAAATAACCAATAGGATGACAGCTATCGACCCTTTAATAAATCTGGAAATTACCTAAATGTACATTCAGGCAATAAACACAGTAAAGAAAGAGATGGCTGAACAAATCACAACAAAAGAGCTTATACTTAAAGTAAACCAGATGAGACGCTTGATAATGGAATAGGCTCATAAATCCCCGGATTCAAACCTTTATTAATCAAATAATCATGGGCTTTATAGCCTTTTACAAAATTTACAGATCCTAAAAATCCGATCTGTTTACACAAAAAATAATTGAAAGTAATAGCTTTTCCAGATTAGGGCTTCAAACCCTTGCTAATTGTTTGTTCATCTACTATGAAGATCTAGTTCATTGAGTGGTCCTTTAATGATTGAAGTGGTCGCTATTCATTCCCACTACTGGTTCACTGTGAAATTTTCGTCAACAGTCAGTATATCAACGTTTAACTGAAGTGCCTAGTCTTGTCCAATCCGCCTGAAACTTTTTAACTTCGTTGCCGTAATGGCCGATCGAAAGCTCTGTCTTCTATTTCATTGGTGCCCCAAGTCTTATCGTTTTCACAGTTTTGGCACCCCAAGTCCCGATGTTTCCACTGCTTACCACTGTAGTCACTGATCGAAAGCTTTTTCTTCTATTTCATCGGCACCCCAAGTCTCATCCTTGCCACAGTGTCAGCTCCTTAGATCACCAGCATCGCGACGGCTTCTTCATTAGTGATCGGGAGTGGTAATAACAATATATCGGAGCCCTTTATCTGAACGTGGTTGTAGTTTCATAGGTGAAATGTACCACATAAAACTTTATATGCTTGACTGTCGACGATTTCTCCTTATCGCTATCGGAGGTCGGTAGAAGCTAAAATCGAAACTTTTAGTCCCCTGTACCAGAAAAACTACGGAGATGCTTCATTGTAAACTCACCATTTAGTAGTCTGTATGTCTTTCGATCACAGATGGTCTTCTATTGTTGCGCTATAGGAATGATTCTTGTTATCAATCAGAAGCCGTAGTCTTTCTTCCTTCCGTAGTTGCGGCTCCGTAGTGAACTATTTTTCTGCCAGTTAGTCTTTAGAACCTCCAACACCAAAGTTTCCATCTGCTCGCGGAACCCGCAGTCTGTATTTCCTCCACAGTTGCAGCACCTTTGGGAACTAACTCATATATAGTTAGTCCTTGTAAGTTCTAATGCCGAAGAGTCTGTATTGTTTCAGAACTCATAGTAAGTCTTTCTTCCACAGTTGCGGCTCCTCAAAGGACTAATTCACCGACGATTAGTCTGTAACTCTCCGGATCGTTGTGGAGCTGCTTGGTTTTAAATTCTCCAACGATTTTTCTTTAGTCCTTCCGATCATCGATGATTTCCACTTCTCATGGAAGGCGTAGTCTGTAAGTCTTCCGTCATTTCAGCGTTGTAGTAGACTAACTTGTCGATCCTTTATATTTTCAAGCTCTGATCACTGTTTTAAAAATGTTTTGATGGCAGTAAAATTTTTAGCAATACACCTATCTACCGAAGGGGTCTTCCACATGTTATTTATCTCCTATCTTTCGGTGGTTAATGAGATGTTCTAATCCTCGCCCAAGCCACCAAAGCCATAAATTTGTGAAATTTGCATCAAAAATAGAGGTCTTCAAAACTGTTAGTGATCTTCATATCCTTCATTGCATCATTTAAATTCTTCATACTATCAAAAATAAATCTATTTTATTTTGGGAGATAACATCTGGCTCCTACTCGGGGATGGGAACCTCCCTGTGAGGTCTCAAGAACCCCAGACCAAAATGCCTTTCCTAAAAAATTAAAGCTATCTTCTAGTGTTCCATTGGGCATGGAATCATTTGTCTTTTATAGTTGATCCCCTATAATCTTCCTATAGCTTGGTTTGCTTTCTCACGAAAACAACTGAAAATGACCTAGCTGCTCATATTAAGAGCTTATTTTCCTATCTACTCCTACTCCTAATTCTAATAAATATATCCTTCTTATCATGTGACATCATGCTTCCAATGAAGCTAGTTCAGAAGCTGATCTGCTGAACTTATCCTTGACCTTGACCCCAAAAATAAATGAAACCCTAGCATGCAGCCATGTAGTTTCAAAGGGTGACAGAAACAACTATCATCTGACAAAAATATTTTGATATTTACACTGCTTATAAGTTCTAGATAGTCAGTGACAGGGTAATAAAAACCAACAAGAAATACCTTTTTATGTTCCTTTTCCAACTTAATGAAATGCTATTGCTGGCTGCTCTCAATGATCACTATGTTAACTGTACATTTCTCGACCTCTGACTGAGGAGGATGAGTTATGCCCTGTTGTTCTGGGCTTTTCAGATCGTCGTTTTCCTCTTCATATCTGTTGCATTCTTCCTTTGTTTGATAAAAATGCGAGCTCAACGGCTGATCTAAATCTCTTTGCTCCCGTTCACCTACATCATGATCACTGCTAACAATTTTCTATTCCACAATAATACCTTTGTAGGATATACCAGAACTAAAAAGATCTGTTTTTAACTTTTGAGTAGCAGATTCGTAACAAGCATCTATCACAGTATTCACACATTTTTTATCATCTCTCTACTGAAAAGAAGAACTAGATGAACTTTGAGTAAACAATAAGTCTTCACAAATTTTAACCTCTTCTTCCTCATCACTGTATTTGTTGAATATAGGAGCTTCAAGATAATATCCTAACGACAAAGATGAAGGTTCTTATATATGAGTATCAGCAATAAAATTTTGAAACAGTTCTGGAAAAATATTACCTAGTTCCTTGTCATGATTTGAAGCAACATGTTCATAAGGAGAAGGAAGATCTTCCTGATGTTCTAGTTGGAGATTAGATAGTCCCTGGAAATCTTGCTTCTCTTGGTTACTGCAACTTTCCTTGATTTGCAAATCTGGAAACTGTGAGCTAGCCTGACTGATTTCAATGATCATTAACCAGCAGAAAGCTCATTGTGAATATCATAAGAGAGATGAGGTAGCTCTTGAGGGAGATATTCTTCTCAATTTACCCTTTCATCCTGAGAATGCAACTTATATTCTTCACAACAATTATCGAATGCAAAATCCTCTGAATAGTACCTTTTACAGTGCTTAGTGAATGCTCAGTGAAAATCTTTCAATGATGAAATGCTGGAAGGAGGTAAAGAGAAATAAAACTGGCATGCATCACCATAAAATGAATACATGAACATATTCATGCTGCTGATCTAAGATATCCATGCATTCATGAAACCTGAGGAGGTGTTCTGCAGGATTGTCTTGTTCCTCCTCCTTGAAGATAGGTAAAAAATCTCCCCATTCAGACATATCACACACTGGATGTGGGAAACCAGGAATGGAAGAGAAGTCAAGAGGTGCAAACCTCTGAGCCAAAAGAGCAGCAAATGATTTTGACATCTTGATATTGTGGAGTCGCCACTGAATTCGTCTTTCATGGAGTCGTCAGGGATGAGATCTTCACAAGCAACAATGCTTGAAGATGCCTAACCCTAATTTTTTTTTTTAGTGGATCTAAAAATTCCTGGGGATTAAGGGTTTCAGAATAAGAAATAATAGCAGAAATATTTCTTGAAATACCTGATGCATCATTTTGTGCAGCATTGTTGGTTTGTCTTAGTAAAGCCCTAGCTTTCCTCAAGAGATCTTCCGGATCTGAAATAGGTGTTGCTAGTGGCCCCTTTGGGTTTTCTCTGGTAATTGGTCTTCTTGAAGCCACCTTTTATCAATGGAGTCACCAGATAGATGATTACAACTATAATAATTTCCAAGCCTTGTCTATCATCAAAGCATGCATCTATGTCCTTTCCTAGGGAAGTTGAGCTTCAATCTCCTCTCCTCGGCAACGGCACCACTTTGTTATCACTCCAGGAAACTCCTCTAGGTTGTAGCTATAGAATGCCTGGTAACTTAAACTATTTTTAGGGTTTTTCTGAATTGGATCAAGCTGGATAACCTATATAACCTCTCACTCTCAAGGCATGCATGAAGCTTACTCAATCACAAGGATTTTAGTTACAACTTGTTCAGTAGTTTGACAAAAAGGTGCAGGGATGGAGAACCCACCAAGATGGCAGACTTACACACATAACACATGCATATAAATGGTTAAATCTTGTTGAGGATGGTGTTTATAAATCAAATATCACTAAATAACCAATAGGATGATAGCTATCGACCCTTTAATAAATCTGAAAATTACCTAAATGTACATTCAGGCAATAAACACAGTAAAGAAAGACATGGATGAACAAATCACAACAAAAGAGCTTATAGTTAGAGTAAACTAGATGAGATGCTTGATAATGGAATAGTCTCATAAATCCTCGGAGTCGAACCTTTATTAATCAGATCCTGAAAATTCGATCTGTTTACACAAAAAATAATTGAAAGTAATAGTTTTCCCAGATTAGGGCTTCAAACCCTTGCTCACTATTCGTTCATCTACTATAAATATCTAGTTTATTAAGTGGTCCTTTAATGATTGAAGTGGTCGATTTTCATTCCCACTACTGGTTCACTGTGAAATTGCCATCAAAAGTCAGTATATCAACGTTTCACTGAAGTGCCCAGTCTTGTCCAATCCGCCCGAAACTTTTTAAGTTCGTTGCCACAGTCGCCGATTGGAAGCTCTGTCTTTTGTTTCATTGGTGCCCCAAGTCTTATTTTTTCTGCAATTTCGGTGCCCCAAGTCTCGATTTTTCTGTTGTTTACTACTGCAGTCGCTGATCAGAAGCTCTGTCTTCTGTTTCATCGGTGCCCCAAGTCTCATCCTTGCCGCAGTGTCGGCTCCATAGATCACCAGCATTGTGACGGCTTCTTCATCGGTGATCAGGAGTGGTAATAACAAATATATCGCATCCTTTTATCTGAATGTGGCCACAGTTTCAGTGGTGAAATGTACCATATAAAACTTTATATGCTTAACTGTCAACAATTTCTCCTTATCACTATCGAAGGTCGATAGAAGCTAAAATCGAAACTTTTAGTCCCCTGCACCACCGACACTAGGGAGATGATTTGTTGTAAACTTGTCATTCAATATCCTGTATGTCTTTTGATTGTCGATGGTATTCTATTGTTTCTCTATCCTGTATGTCTTCTGAAGCCGTAGTCTTTCTTCCTTCCGTAATTGTGGCTCTGCAGTGAACTATTTTGCCACCGGTTAGTCTTTAGCACCTTCGATGCCGAAGTTTCCATCTGCTCATGGAACCTGTAGTATGTATTTCCTCCATAGTTGGAGCACCTTTGGGAACTAACTCGTTGATAGCTAGTCCTTGTAAGCTCCAATGCCGATGAGTGTGTATTGTTTCGGAACTCGCAATAAGTATTTCTTCCACAGTTGTGGCTCCTCAAAGGACTAATTTGCTGACGGTTAATCTGTAGTTCTCCCGATCACTGCGGAGCTGCTTGGTTCTAAACTCTCCAACGATTTGTCTTTATTCCTTCCTATCACTAATGATTTCCTCTTCTCATGGAAGGCGTAGTCTATAAGTCTTCCATTGTTTCAGTATCGTAGTAGACTAACTCACTGATCCTTTATATTTTCAAGCTCTGATCACTATTTTAAAAATGTTCCGATGGCAGTAAAAAGTTTAGCAATACACCTATCTGCCGAAGGGGTCTTCCGCCTGTTATTTATCTCCCATATTTCGGTGGCTAATGAGATGTTTTGATCCTCTCCCAAGCCACCGAAGCCACAACTTTGTGAAATTTGCATAAAAAATAGAGGTCTTCAAAACTGTTAGTGATCTTCATATCCTTCATTGCATCATTTAAATTCTTCATACTATCAAAAATAAATCTATTTTATTTTGGGAGATAACACTCTACATGACTAAATGGTTAACTAACCTTGTCTAAATCATTATCGAAGTTCATCATAGTTCAAAATCAAAACTCAAGTGTCTAATTCAGCGTTGAATAGTCTAACTTACTAAGGTAGGTGAGTAAATATGCCTCACCTGCATGCATCCATGCAATCCTAGCTCTAACTGAATAGAACTGAGTGTAGGGAAGTAGAACTGAAAGTAATTGACTCCTAACTGAGCTTGAATAGTCACCAACGGAACTCAAGTGATGGAGGTTCAAGCTTGATAGAGCCCTTCCCTTTGGCTTGAACTTTACCGCTATTTCCCATATGAATAATAGGACCATCAAAAGGTTTCAAGGAAGAGAATGATTCTCTGGATGCAACCATATGATTGGAAGCTCCAGAATCAATGAGGAAGGCATGCGCTATTGAGAAACTAGCCTTCAATGCATGGCATGTCTCTTCATGTTATTCAGTTTCTTCTTTATGATCATCCTTCCATGCACTAGAAGGTTTAGTAATGTTATATTTCTTCAGAAGAACATACATCTCATCAATTTTTGTTCTCATACAGGTGCTTTATGGATGAAATCCCCTTCCATGGTAAGAACAAAGTGTCTTTAGTTTTCCATTATTCTTGCTTTTTTTTAACCTAAAGGCACTTTTTACTTCTCTTTCTCTATAGGAGACTCATTCTTTTCCTTCCCTTTATCATTCACTACCTTAGGTCCTCCTGCAACTAGTTCTTTATCTCTGGAAGATCGAATGATCCCCATTTGGGTCAACTTGTCAGGCTCATGAGTGAGAGATTCAATGAAGGAGTTAAGAGTAGGCATATTCCAGTTTGGAGTAGAGAGCTTCACATAATGAAATGTTGATACAAAGACTAAATAGTCTGGACCAAGTTTGGAGAGAATGGAAAGGATGATTTGATCATCCTCCTTCTCAACCTTGTACAATTTCAATTGGAACACTAGATGCTTGAATTTTGTGAAGAAGTCATTTAGTCTTTTGAAATTTGCTAGACGAAGGGAGATCGGCTCATTCTCTAGCTGATAGATCCTTAGATCGTCTTGATTTTCAAATAAGGAAAAATTATTATCCTAAACCTCCTTGGGATTCTTCAATCCATTTATGTAGAAGAGAAGGTCTCGAGAGATTGAGAGGCAGAAGCATCTGTAGGCTTCATCAAGCCTATTTTAGTACTTTTCTTTGTCAACATAATGAATTGGCTCTTTATCTATCTCCATTGTGATTCTAAAGAGTCTTTTGGATTGTAAATATGTCTCCATTTCCTCCTTCCATTGGTGGTAGTTGAAAGGAGTGAGAAGGTCCATTGGAGGAACCATTTACAATGCAAAGGAGAGGATTGAGTTACTGTAGCAAATGCAGAGAAGGAGACTGAGCTGCTTGTAGCGAATGCAGTGAAGAGGACTGATAAACCTGTAAATCACACAATCAAATAGATAAAATAATGTTGACAATATTCACTTTAGGAATTTCCTTCACACCTAGAAGAGTTTATCAAGAAATCTTTATCAACAATTCCTTAACTTGGGATATTAAGGGTAAATTCTCTGCTTCTGGTGCAGTACTGGAAGGAGCAATTTTGCTCAATTTTTTTTTTGATCCAAGTATGGATCTATAGTAGGAGAAGTTCCTTGTCCTACTAAGTCTTTGATACCATATTAAATTGAGCACATAGATCTATGGATCAACACACAAATCAAAAAATAGATCACACAATTTACTCAGCAATTGAAGAATGAAACGGTGAAAAAATGGCTTGCAACTCTGAATGCTTTCATTAATCAAAAGTAATTAGATAATAATTACAATGGAATACAATGGATAAATAACCACCTGCAGTTAGAATCCATGTGAGGAAATTCGAATTGATTGGACTCTACTTGACTAAATGATTAACTGACCTTGTGTAAATCATTATTGAAGTTCATCGGACTTCAAAATCCAAACTCAAGTGTCTAATTCAGTGTTGACTAGTCTAACTAACTGAGGTAGGTGAGTAAATGTGCCTCACCTACATGCAACCATGAAATCCTAGCACTAACTGAATAGAACTAAGTGTAGGGAACTAGAACTGAAAGTAACTGTCTCCTAACTGAGCTTGACTAGTCACCTTCTAAAATCAACTGATGAAGGTTGGTATCAACACTCCCAGTGGATCCTAATTTGTAGGGATTGATATAGGAGGATCCTAAACTGATGTATGCAAGTGAAATAAGTGGCATTTAGCCTCAATTAGTGTTCCCCACATTTTATTAATTGATGCATGTGCCCCAATTACGCCAAGTGGACACAATGGTGCTAGTGACTAAAAATAGACTGAAAGGAATCCCGATTTAGACATGACTCCTTATTTAAACATAATGACCAAATTGGAAAAGAGAGGATTGATAATCATAACACCCACTTGAATGCTAGCCTAGACAATTTGTGGGCCCTGGTAACTAAGACCATAGGTCACCCATTACATCAAGTAAAGTAAAGTAACTGCTCAACACAAGGAGCTACATAAAAACCCTCATGGGAAAAAATACCCCCCTCTAACTAAGAAGATAGAATCAGGATTCAAGTTTGAAAAATTGAAAATGTGTTGCTGCAATCTCTGTGATATAGCGGAGCAGCATGCATGATTTTCTGTGCACGGGTATCCTAGGGCCTAGCATGTAGACTTATCCATCTTCTCCCAAAATGATGATCAAAGGGAGGAGGAATGTAACCTTTTCCTCTTGCTGGATGAAGAGGTGTATGATCCACTCTATTATTCTGAATGTAGTGAGATTGAGCCCTTTCCATGTAGCATCTTACAGGGATTCTATTGCATCTCTCTGAAAGAGGTAATATTGCATGACATAGCACAAGGGTTTTTACCTTTGGAGTGTCAGATGGATTTCCAGTCATCTTCCTAGCTTCCATTTTGGAAGGAGGGACTAGATCCGGATCTGATCACCCTAAATATCAATCTAATAAACTGATACATCTAGATCTACAATAATAGTGGAAACGCAAAAGAAATAGATGAAATATTTTTAGCTTCCGTTGCAAGTGGTTGCTGAGAGTGCACTGGTTCTGAAAATGGCATGAAGTGTGAGAACTCGTATCCCTTAGAGGCATGATTTGCAGCACCCTTCACTATGATATTCCCAGTAGAGATATCTATGATCTCCACTTAGTCAGAACCAAATATGACTCGCTTTGGAAATCCAATATGCATCATCTGGTATACATATAACATGTTCACAGTTAGGGAGGGAACATAAAACACATCTTTGAACTTTCCATGTTCAAGTCTGATAGACCCCTTCCCTTTAGCTTGAACTTTATGTTATTTCCCATCTGAATACTAGGACCATAAAAAGACTACACGGAAGAGAATTATTCTCTGGATGCAACCATATGATTGGAAGCTCTAGAATCAATGAGGAAGGCATGTGCTATTGAGCAGCTAGCCTTCAATACATGGCATGTCTCTTCATGTTCTTCAATTTATTCTCTATGATTAGCCTTCCTTGTACTAGAAGGTATATTCATGTTATGATTCTTCAGAAGAAGAGATATCTCATTGATTGTTCTTCTGATATAGGTGCTTTCTGGATGAAAGCCCCTTCGATAGTAATAACAGAGTGTCTTCCGTTTTCCATTATTCTTGCTTCTCTTTGAACCCGAAGGCTCTTTTCACTGGTCTTTCTCTATAGGAGACTCATCATTTTCCTTCCCTTTATCATTCTCTACCTTATGTCCTCCTAAAACCAGTGCTTGATCTATGGAAGGTCGAATGATCCCCATTTGGATCAACTTGTCATGCTCTTGAGTGAGAGATTCAATGAAGGAGTTAAGAGTAAGCATCTTCTAGTTTGGAGTAGAGAGCTTCATAGAACTAAATGTTGATACAAATACTAAATAGTATACACCAATTTTGGAGAGAATGGTAAGGATGAGTTGATCATCCTACCTCTCAACCTTGCACAATTTCAATTGGAACACTAGATGCTTGAATTTTGTGAAGAAGTAATTTAGTGTTTTGAAATTGGATGGATGAAGGGAGATCAGCTCATTCTCTAGCTGATAGATCCTTAGATCATCTTGCTTGTCAAATAAGGAAGAAATATTATCCCAAAACTCCCTAGGAGTCTTCAATCCATTTATGTGGAAGATAAGGTCTCGAGAGATTGAGAGACAAAAGCATTTATAGGCTTCATCAATCCTATTTTAATGCTTTTCTTTTCCAACATAATGAATTGGCTCTTTCTCTGTCTCCATTGTGAGTCCGAAGAGTCTTTTGGAGCATAGCTGCATATCCATTTCCTCCTTCCATTGGTGGTATTTGAAAGGAGTGAGAAGGTCGATTAGAGGATCCATTTAGAATGTGAAGGAGAGGATTGAGTTGTTGTAGCGATTGCAGAGAAGGAGACTGAGATGCTTGTAGAGAATGCAGTGAAGAGGATGGATAAACCTGTAAATCACACAATCAAATAGAAAAAATAATGTCGATAGTATTCACTTTTGGAATTTACTTCACACACAACATAGTTGATCAAGAAAGCTTGATCATTTGGTGCAGCACTAGAAGGAGCAATTTTTCTCAATTTTTTTTTTATCCAAGTATGGATATATATTAGGAGAAGTTCCTTCTCCTTCCAAGGTTCTGATACCATATTAAATTGATCACATAGATCTATGGATCGACACATAACTCATGAAATAGATCACACAATTTACTCAACAATTGAAGAGTGAAACAGTGCAAAAATAGCTTGCAACTCTGAATGCTTTCATTAATCAAAAGTAACTAGATAATAATTACAATGGAGTACAATGGCTAAATAGCCACATGCAATTAGAATCCATGTGAGGAAATTCGAATTGATTGGACTCTACTTGACTGAATGGTTAACTGACCTTGTCTAAATCATTATCGGAGTACTTCATCGGAGTTCAAAATCCAATCTCAAGTGTCTAATTCAATTTTAACTAGTCTAACTGACTGAGGTAGGTGAGTAAATGTGCCTCAAATTCATGCAATCCTAACGCTAACTGAATATAACTAAGTGTAGGGAACTAGAACTGAAAGAAACTGACTCCTAACTGAGGTTGACTAGTCACCAATTAAACTCAACTAATGGAGGTTGGTATCGACACTCCTTGTGGCTCCTAATTTGTAGGGGTTGATCTAGGAGGCTCCTAAACTGATGCATGCAATTGAAATCAGTGGCAGTTGGCCTCAATTAGTGTTTCCCACACTTTATTAACTGGTGCATGTGCCCTAGTTAGTCCAAGTGGACCTAATGGTGCTAGTGACTAAAAATAGACTGAAAAGACTCCTGATTTAGACATGACTCCTGATGTAGACATAATGACCAAATTGTACAAGGGAGGATTAATAATCCTAACAATAATCTCACTACAAATTGTTCCAATTTTATCTTTGTAAGTCCTTCCATCTAAGATTTGCCATATCATTTATGTTACATTCTTCACAATATGCATTCTATCAAACAAATGAGCTATTTTCATGTTCTCATAGTAAGGAAACCTACTGAATTGTATGGGACAACAATTAATTCCTTGTGGAATCCTAGACATGCCTTAACGACATTCATTAAACATAAACGAAAACACATTAACAATAATTCATGACACCCTGTTGAGGCCTGGAAATTCGCAGGCAACAACAGTAAGGGATTCTCCCCAGTCAACGTTCCCAACTAGCCCGTGACTGTTTGGTGTAGGGAATCCGTCCGGTTTTGCGGTCTGGTTACCGTAGGTCAAGTAACAAAACAAAGGTTTTACCGGTTGCGGCCCGGTCCACTGTGTATATTTTTGTATTTTGACTTAATATATGATATGCACGTGCCTAATTAACAATGCGGGGTGATAAAGAATACAAGGAGTAGTCACAACGTGATGCGCAGGTTCATACCTCTCGTCTTAAACCTCCAAGCATCAAAATCACATAAATTACGAGGAAATAAATACTAACTAAGCTATCTCTAGAGATCTGGATATTAATTTATGAGTAATGTACCCCTGTCCATGTGTTATGGAAAATCACAGATAGATTCTCTTATGACCAAACATATAAACATGAATGAAAGTATACATGATAAGATAGCTCATCAACAGTTAAAAAATCCCATTACTCATAGTGGAAGACATCACAAAGTATACTGAAGAACATTCAGACAAGAACATAGGTTCAGGAAGTTAGAACGCTCTTACAGCTAATGAAACACAGTTGAAAACGAAATAGTTCCCATTCAACATCGCTCATTTAATAACATTGATACATTCCACATAGCACTTTCTCCAACAGGCAAAATTTGCAATTTCTGGTTGTAAAACGAAATAGTTCCTCTTACAAGAAATAGTTTACAAGTTTTTCCAGGGAAAAAATCCCCCTATAATTTCTAACTTTCCAATATTTAAACTAAGACCGTAGACCCCTTGGGCTACCTCCCAAACGTGTGACCTTTCGATTCCCCAAAACGCTTCATATCCTTATTTTTATTTTTTTCTGCGCGCATTCATGATCTGCTAAGTAACTGACAGACCTTTCAGGTCCGTGCCTTTGTCGCTATTGGATTTTATCTTCTACTTTACTTTCCCTCCTTGTGATCCTACCGGTTACGGTTCAATTTTTACCAAAACTGCCCAGCTATGTCTTCGCGGCGTGGTAGCCTGTACAGTCCCTTGAATCCACCTGCAGTTAATCACTGTGCATCATTCATCGGGATTGCATTCTAAAACAAAACGTCAAATTATACCAACTAAAACAGCTAATCCATAAGAAATGGCCAGGTGCACCACTAATATGAGAATTTTAACAAACGCCGACACGACTACCTCGTCCACCTACGGGCTCGAAAGAGATTACCAACAATGGAAAATGGAAAACTCGTCGGCGGCTCAAAATACTAACATCAGCAGGGTAGATTCATTCACATCCGCATAAGCGGGTCTTAACAGGCAATGGATACTGCGAAAACACTTAAGCACAATGGAGTCGGAAGAGTTAATACCTAGGCTAGGGGCAGGAAAACTTCCAATCGGAAATTGGAAGGAAATTAACATCAGAAGCCAAACGCTTTGCATAGCCACAACGGCGGAAGAGAAAATACAATGGACACGTGACTAAAAGGCCAACACGCATCGGCGGTCGTAGCACTTTACACTTCGGGTGCTTAGCTGCTTCAGGAGCCGCAACGGCGGAAGACAAACAAACAACATCCCCCGATCAAACATAAATTGACGGCTGATCACAAAAATATTAAGTGTCCGGAACAGCTTTAAAACTCAGCAACAGTCAAAAAACTTGTTTCACCTCCAAAAAAGCGACCTTACAAAGAACAAACTGTCCAGTTCATCCTCGAGCAGGAACTAAACTCAAAATCTGCGACCCACAACAATTTTCAAACACAAGCAATTTCTGCAAACAGGACGAGGGCCAATCTTCGAAAATCATCCAAAATTAAAGCATGACAAAAAATTCATGGATCCAATCGATTCAACGTAGCATTAAAATCATAAAGGGGGGGTCCAAAATTTTGGAAAAAATTTGGGGAGAACAGTTGCAGCTGCAACACACCCATGGTAGAGAAAATTCAGTAAAAATATAATATTCATAATATTACATATTTATATGCTACATATACAATTTACATACCTCGATGATTTCTATTATATTCCAACTTCCATAGGTGAGGTGTCATTCTTTATGGTTTGTTTCCATTCTCTTATTTACCATTGATTTTTTTCTTGGTAGTTCGATACCTATGGTTCTTATGGAGGAACTACCTATACCCATCAAACACGTCATTTCCTAAACTTCTTGAACAGTGAGATTTTATCCTAGCACCACACACTAGAGATGCAAAGTTTCCCTTTGTTTGAATACCTGCAAGACATATGTGTTAATGTTATAGCATCAAAATATTATTAATTTAAATAATAAAAAAATGCATGATATTTACCTTAAAAACATATAATTTTAAAGTGCAGCAGAAGGTTAAATACAACAAAAATGTTTTAACCCGTGAGCGTCTTGAATTGCCCATGAAAATATTCCATGGAACTGAAATTGTTTCTGCCCTATCGGTCTAGAGATGTCATATGTAGGGATGCTGGCCCATAACTTCAATAGCTCATAGATAAGAGGTTGAATATATACATTCATATATTTAACTAGGTACTTACTTAATTGATTAACCATACAATTATATTTAGTTATGTGTCCCAATATATAAAATGTGTTCTCATGCAACAATAAAACAAAGAAATGAAATAACATAATTACTTTCAAAAGAATACCTAGAATAATTATTGCCAACATTGTGTGCTTTCTCTTTATTGACATCCAAGGAGGAAGGTTATTGTTTATGACGAAAACATGCCACAATAAATAATTAGAACGAGGCTCTTCAAATGAATTGAAACCATCATCTGCCAATGAAATTCTAACAATACGAGGTTCATCTTTAAAATTGGCCATTTTTCTTCAATGTTCTTCAATGTAGAACCATCTGCACTAATTCGAAGAACACCATCTTCACTTATGTTATTTGCATGGAAATCCATAAAATGTGCTATACTTTGGCATGTGAATAGTCCTTGGAAACATGGAATTATGAGAATATAATGAAGAACTTTGTGAGGAACCTTTTTTTTCACTTGATTAGTTTGATATCTACTAATTTCACATTGTGGGCATTTGGTTTCTTATGCATATTTTCCATCACATATATAATATGATAATTAAGACATGCATCAATATCTTGATACTCCATTCTAGTTTATTTCATAATCAAGAATACCTCTCACCATGTGCGTGGTAAATTATTTGATGGTGGTAATAGAAATTAACCGAACAATCTTCAACATTGACAAAAAATTGAAATGAAAACAATATAAATCATAAATATTGCATATCCCTAATTTATGAATTAATTAACACTAAAAATAGAGGAAAATAGTCAAGTTTTTGTTAAATTTTTATCATTTAAGCAATATGATCTTAGGATCTTATCTGAGAGAATAACATGCACAACAATAATGACAAAAGACAAGAGACACAAAGCTTTTTCCTTGGGGAAACCATAAAGGAGAAAACCCTACAACTTCCTCAAAGATAGAATGAGCACCAATGGTAGCAGTAAAATGCAAAGACAGAAAAGATGATCTCCAACAATTGTTCTCTCTCTCACACTTTAGAGAGCTTCTCCTCTCTCACTCATGTGCCCCAGTGAGTGTGTGTGTGTGTGATATGATAAATAGAGAGGCCCACTCTCTATTTATATTCTTTCATTCACTTAATGTCCACTCCAACAAGTCAACCTTACTTAACAATTACTTACAGGGGATGGATTCTCTAGGAGATTCTAATAACCCTAGTGCCTCACAATTGTGGGGACTTTTCCCTCCGATCAACAAGGAGGGTTAACCTCAATGACTTTACATGACTTATTTACATTATTGAATCTCCCGATCGGAACATCGGGGCATGACATGACTCAATTACATTATAAATACTTCCCAGAATAAACATCGAGGTACAATAGATAAGATATACAAGTGAATACATTCCGAAGTTACAAATACATCAACAGTCCCTCTTAATGAGGAAGGTATTCTCTAGACACAATTTATCAGGACACGTCTTCTTCATCATCAAGTCATCTTCATCAAGTCTAGATCATCACTTGATCCGGAGCATCACTAGATTATCATCAAGTATGGATCATCACTTTATCTGGATTATCACTAGATCATCACTATGTCATCATCATCATCATCATCATCATTGCTTCCACTATCTCAATCAAATGGTGCTATCTCTTCATTCTTCTCGTCACAGGAAGCTCTACAGATCCAACCCTTTTTCATGCTGGTTGTAATCCTAGCCTCTAGGTAGGTATTCATCTTCTTCAACACTTATATATGACCATGATAGGAACACATACAAGAACCATGTCAGAATGGCCTACCCAACACTTACATCTTTCATTCTCAAAGAATGGCTCTCACCTCTAGTGCTGAGTGTTATTCCCAGACTGAAAAAAATTCTTGGTAACTGACCAGGTGCCTCCATTCTCCCAAAGAATGGCATCTTAGCACTAAGTTGAGCTTTAGTCCCAAACTGAATCAATTTCCTGGTAACTGACCAGGTGCCTCCATTGTTCCAGAGAATGGCTTCTCAGCACTAAGTTGAGCTTCAGTCCCGGACTGAATCAAATTTCCTGGTAACTAACCAAGTGCCTCCATTCTCCCAGAGAATGGATTCTCAGTACTAAGCTAAGCTTCATTCCCATACTGAATCAATTTCCTGGTAACTGACCAGGTGGCTTCTTAGCACAAAGTTGAGCTTCAGTCCCGGACTAAATCAAATTTCCTAGAAACTGACCAGGTGCCTCCATTCTCCTAGAGAATGGCTTCTCAGCACTAAGCTAGGCTTCAGTCTTGGACTGAATCAAATTTCCTGGTAACTGAACAGGTGCCTCCATTCTCCCAGAGAATGGCCTTCAACACTTATATTTACCAACATGATAGGACACACCATCTATCATTCGAGAAAAGGGATCTGCACTTATATCTGACCATGGGAGGCCCATCCTGCAACCATGTTAGAAAGGCTCTCGGACTCATCACCTCCCCTTGGAGAGAACCTCGATCTGGAGAACACAAAGAATCTCCCTAAATTACTCGAATTTCACTGTGGCCATTTCTAGCATAGAATCACATTAGGGATGATTACATCCAAGGATAACCTACGATATTTTCCAGGACCTATTACATCTGAGGACAACATATAGGACCATCTACATCTGAGCCACCTACAAGCTTGTCCAATATTTTATGCTCAGACAACCTATCTCACCAGTTATGCTAGAAATGCCTCTTTTGAGAGATCTCGATCTGGATCACATACAAGAGCTTCACTACTCCTGTCTGATATCATACTGAAGTAGCACCCCAAAGTGCTCTTCCTATCAATGGAACTTCCTGCCCAATCTGAATCTAGATAACTCTTCAGGTTAATCTACTGATTCACCTCATACTTGAGCCCATACTCAACTGTACTCTTTAGGTACCTCGCTGCATGCTTTGCAACCATTAGGTGAACATGTCTCATTGTGTTCATAGCAAAGCAAATATATGGTCTCGTATTCGTCAGGTACATCAATGAACCAATCATCTGACGATACATCGTGGAATCAACCAAATTTGATGAAGCAACACTCAATAGCTTCAGGCTCGATGCCATAGGTGTGGTCATGGCCTTCGAGTCTATCATCCTGAACTTCTTCAAGATCTCTACTGCATACTTCCCTTGTCCCAAGGATATTCCACCTACATTTTTCCACACCCCCATGCCTAGAAAGTGGTGCATCATATCCAAGTCCTTCTTCTCGAACTCGGAATTAATTCTCCTTCTTGCAAATTTACTGAGTAAGTATCCTTCTTACAAATTTACTAAGTTCCTATTTTCTGTCAGGAACAAGTCATCGACATATAAAAGGAGCATCACGGATCTTCCGCCATCAACCTTGAAGTAAAAGTTGGAATCTTATTTTCTCTCAGTAAATCCTAGAGTCATCAGTAAGCTATCCATCCTCTCATACCATGTCAAACCTCAAGATCTTCTACAGTCACTCCCTCTGAAACAGAGAATCGTTCTCCCTCCGTCTTTCGTACTCTATGCACCGAAACATTCTGTACCGGAGTGACAAGTAGCTTCCTCTGCTACTAATATTATATATATCCATCTAGGGTCATTGGATACCAATATCCTCTATCTTGAACTTTTTCAAAAGTTCTTCTTGCACCTTTCTGTGAGGTTGTCATCCTCTATAGGCTTTCATCTTCAACCTTGTAGCAAAGATTAAGATCTTCATCACTCTAGGTGATCTTCAAGCTCCTCATGTAAGTGTTATTCCATGGGTGTCTTCTGAGCTCATACAAGGCATTATTTAATTTGCACACATGAGTCTTTCTGTCATGTGTCTTAACTTCCAATGGCTGCAAATGTCTCTTCATAGTTTATTCCTTCTTTCCATAAGAAGCCTCATGCTACGAATATTGCCTTGTATCCCACTATGTTGCCACCTACTGCATGCTAGATCTTGTAGATCCATATGGAAGACATTATGGACTTCCCTTCAGGTCTTCGATGCCGCATCCTAGACATCATTCTTCTTGAAATGGTACTCTCCTTCCCTTTCTTCTTGGCTACTTTTTCATAGCTGGAAGGCTCTGTGTCAATGATGTCACTCAACAATGTCGCATAACTGCACTGTGTTTGAGATTTCTTCTTTCTTTGAAAGTATCGTCATATTATTCTTCATCTTAGATTCTTTCTTGAATTGTCGTCACTTGTTCTTTGGAACAAGTATCATCCTTCTTTTCCTGTCGGTGATTGTACGCGATCTTTCCTACAAGTCAAATGCATTAGTTGTATGGGTAGAAACATTTCATAAGGTATGTTCATAATGAATAATTATTATGCATAAAGATATAATCATGAAACTATTTTAGCCAATACAACATTCATCCATATCTCATGGAAACTTTCTAGATGCCTTCCATCTCTACGAAGACAACATTGATATTGTGCACTAATCCAATATGTTAGCAAAGAGGTTTCATTCTAGATAAGTAGAAATGGAGAGTTGTATAGCACCATGAGCTACTTACCCATCACATGCGTATTAATAGTATTACTGCAAACATTCTATCATGCATAATACATCAACTGAATATAAACAAATGTATAACAAAACAATATCATGAAATGACAATTGAATGCTTATGTTTATTTGTTTCGCCAGCTTTTTGCTTCATCATCTTCTTCATTCATAATAACATCGTTTCTTATCCAAATGCTAAGATGGATAAGAGGTTCTTCAAGAGTTGAGTCCTTCGTATTCCTCATCGCTTGAGTAATATTCTTTGGATGGTGAGAGATTGATCTTTAGTTGCTCCCATCTTCTTTTCTCTTATTATGAGTCGATCTTCTTCTTGTGTGTGCTCTTCCCAGAGTCTGCTGAAAGTAATCACTTCCTTCTAGCACACATTCCTTGATTGAATGAATCCCATGATCCTGGAAGGCCATTCAAGATGGTTATCACAACTTCTTCATTCTCCACTTCTTCTTCTACCACTTCAAGTTGTTCTTTGATTTGAGAGACCCTTGTAAAGTATGACTATATGGTCTCTGGATTCTGTATCTTCACATTATTCAACTGGTTTCTTAAATTTATTTTCTGATTAATGTTCATCCTTCAAATAGCTTGATCAAGGAATCAAACATCTCTTTTAGTGTCTTTAGGGAGACACTTGTGGTATAAGGTGATCCATGATTGAATCAGCAATGATCTTCTTGGCCTTGACCAAGTTCTTCTTGTGTAAGTCTTTTAGCCTCATCTCCCTCTTGAACTGGAACCCTTCTACTTATGTAGGTGTCCAATTTCATTTTCTTCAAGAACCAGTGAGATCCAATACTTCCATGCTTAGAAGTTGTCAACCTCACCAATCTTGTCATCAAGCTGGTGTGATTAGTCATCTTAAAATGAGAACCTCAACTGTAAATAGAAAAATATTAGATCTTATCGATTTGAGGTGTCTGTCCTGGTTCCGGAGCTCGCTGATTTAGGGTTTGTCATAGAAAACCTAATTTTCAAAACTTGGAATCTTTCAGATCTGATTGGATAGAAATATAAATGTCTTCAAGACGAGCTATCCAATGTACTCATTTTCCTGAAAACAATGGAGGGAAGCTCCTGGAACAAGAATCCCTAGTTTACTACAAAGACTGTGCTAAAGATCGAAAGATTTTGAATGAAAGGTTGAATAAGGAACCAGTTCCCTGGACCCATGAGCACACTAGAGCCATGCAAAAAGTCAAAGCAAGAGTAAAGACTCTACCTATTCTCTATGTCGCAAATGATGATCTGCCAAAAATTGTTGAAACTAATGCTAGTAATGAAGGGTGGGGAGCAGTTCTTAAGCAAGTAAGGATCAAAGAAAATAAAAAGAAGTTAGAAGAAATTTTACAATTTGCTTCAGGGGTTTGGCAAGATGCAGAGAAAAACTATGCTACATTAGACAAAGAAATCAAGGCTGCACTAAATGTTGTGCAAATATTTGAAATTTTTTTTATTAACAAAAAATTTGTTTTAAGAACAGATGTTGCTGCCATGAACAAAGTCTTGAATAAAGAAGTTAAAAAGGCCAGTGAGGCCAAGTTCGCAAGAGGGCAAGCTTTGTTTTCAAACTTTGAATTTGATATTGAACATATTAAAGGTTCTAAAAATTGTTTGCCTAATTTTTTGAGCAGACAAAATCTCTTATTGACTGCAGAAAAACAAATATCAAATGAACCTATCTCCTATTTAATCATAGTTAGTGAGTGGATAAACAATCAGGAAGAAACCAAAGAAATTCCAGAAAGCATGAGTTGGACCAAATACAAACAACAATGGAGACCAACCTGGCAACTACGAAGCACTCAAGTGATTGATAGGAACCTGCAGCCATGTTCTCTACTTCCACAGCTTGTACCAGAGATTCGACGGAGGCCCACTTCCACAAGTGCTATTCCAAGTTTGATGTATGACAAAGCACTTAGAAAAGCTACAGATGCATCACAAGCATTGATATATACTTTTCATGATGTCAAATCTATTTGGCAAAAATTTTCTGCCGCTCACACGATAGAAAATCAGTACTACTGCACAAATCGTCCACGAAATCTTGAATGGTCGCCAACAGGACATGTAGACCGAATATTTCTTGGCACTCCTTACAATTATTCAGAATATAAACAGATGTGGTGGGAATTTTTATGCAAGGATAATTCTGACAGGACATATGTCTCCCTTCTCAAGATTGGATCTGTTAGAACAGCTCTACAGTTTGATATCCCTGATTGATTCTTCAATTGGTGGAAAACATTTGGCATCAACCGAAGCGCAGTGGACCCATATATCATTGAAAGCGAATATGAAGGACATGGTGTTGGACTTAATAAAATAAGAGATCTACAAGAATCCGAAGTCATGGATGAAAAACAAGTGTTTGGTTGCTTTTTGAGTAACCATCACTAATGGTTAGTATGTATGAAGATTAAGGTGCAGAATTTACAAGGACAACCTATTATTATTCGCCAGATATACACCAAAATGTGGGACACATTATATCATGATAACCAATATGGTTCAATGTACTCTGATTAATGTCTTTCAGACCGACTATGGTGTCTGATAGTTTTTGTGGGATTCTGTAAAAATCTCCACTGTGTAACCTTTAGTCTTCTTAATAAGTTTTTCATGGGATTTGATTCTTTAAAATCTCCACTTTGTTCATAAGATTTCTGGATGAATCTCTGTAACTCAAAGGACTTCTTCGACTTTTGGTGCGGTTTGACCCACATTACAGAGAATCTATGGAAAAGCAAGTACTAGCTTTATTCCTGTCAAGGACATACATGTCCCGACACTCTGAAAAGTAGGATTTTACTTGTCCCCCGAATTTCCTATAAATAAGGGGCGAAGTAAGTCATTTAGATCATCGGAGTTTGGAGGTTAGAGCTCTGCAAGTAAGTTAGAATTTGAGTGTGGGAAATGAGAAGAAGGTAGCTTCGGTGCCTTTGAGTTCCCAAGTCTGAGTGTGGGAAATGAGTAGAAGGTATCTTTGACACCTTTGGGTTCCCTAGTCCGTCAAAGAATCTATATGTTGGATCTCTTCAAATCTATCCTATGTAATCATTCTGTAAATTGATATTAGGTGTTCTTAATAAAATAAAGTTTTCTTTCTCTTGGCTCTCTGTTGTATGAGATTCATCTAAAATTCATCTAAAGTTCTCTGAGGATCTGAATAGCACAAGAGGTCTGTAATCTTGAAAGGCAGGAGGCCACTAATGGGAGTAGACAAGTGTTGATCCGTTTGAAGGTTCATGTAAGAGTTCGTGTAGGAATTTGTGTAAGATAGAGTTGGAGCCAAGAAATTGTCAAGCTTCATCTTCGTCGAAGGAAGTTGCTGGAGAATGGAGATCAAACCTTCAAATTTACCTAATTCATCAAATTTACCTGGTACGATGGATATATCTATGTCTTTCAAAGATATTAAGCATGTTGAATCTCTAGCATCCACTAGTTCTTCTGCTTTGTCAGATATGTTTGAATCTAGTTCTACTAAAACTTTAAATTCTATTGATCTAGAACTTGTGGAGAAAAATCCCCAAGCTGCTTGGAAACTACCTAGTGTTAACCCTAGTCAATTCTATGCAGATTTAAACATGTTTCATCTTAAAGCTGTTAGTTGTGTTAAAGTAAAAGAAGTTGTTTCTGAAGTGCAAGAAAATTGTGATACTAGTCAAACTGTTGCACTTCTAGGCCCAAAAGAAATTCAGGCTGAAGCTAAACGCTATGGCACTAAGTATCTTCATTTAGGATTTATTCGAGTAGGCATTAGTGCTTTAACACATAAAGGCTTGAACACTTTTGTTCTATGTACAGTTTGATATCTTACACACAATAAATTCACAGATTCTTTGATAGGAGGTGTGGTCACTCCTCTGTCAAATGGCCATGTCTAGTTCGACTGCTATCCAAATTTCTCAGTCTATTCTTTTGATGAACACCTCGCTGATATTCTCAAACTTCAAATCAAAACCACTGGTTTTGATATGCGTAGTAAACGGACCAATATCTCTATCTCGACCAGAGGATGTTTTCACCACACTAATACCATGTATCCTCCTGTTCTACATTCTCCTAGCCAAGATTCTCAGGCTAGTACTCTGGTCCTTACTGATCCCTTGAACCAAAAAATTAAACATCAGACTATTAAATGGGATCAATTATCATGTCCATCTCATTGGGGTTTTGATACTCCCCACATCCCTAAGCAGCGTGCAATCACTACTGCAAATATCCAAGAAGGATCCTCTTCTACCATCATCTCCTTCCCTCCATCTACATCTCCTGTGCTTACACACTGCCTTCATACTTCGTTATAGCCTCTACTGTCCTCTCTGGGATCTGTCCCCTTTTCTGTCAAATTCCCCAATTGCTCTCAACTTATATCTCTTCAGAGCTTAGCAGCCCAGCGTGGTGATTGTTCTACTTCAGAGCAAGAAAATAATATCCTATTTACACAACATGAAAACCATAATCCCCGCAACAATATTTCTCCACCTACTCTGTCCAAAGAATCTTTCCCTCATACCAAATGTGTTGATATTAGTTTTCCCCATGATGATCATGTCTTAATGATACATTCCATCCCTGCACTGGAAACTGATGACCCAAGACTCAAAGAAATCTTTAGCTACTGCAGACATCCTGGTATGCCCAAGTATGGTTTAGGATACATAGAACAAGCCAACACAGTCATCCCTGACTATCGTTTCAATAATCCTCTACTAGCTAATATCCAAAAGCCTTCTATCCCTGAAATGCATAAATTATTTACTCTCATAAAAGGCTGCAAAAAATGGCAAGTAGATAAAGATTGGATGAAGAGAATGATAAATTGGGATCTCTTTTCTCATCCAGATGCAGTAGAATTCAATGCATCAGTCCCCGCAGAACAAAATCAAAGCTTAGAAAAAGAATGGAAATCCTATATGAATAATCAAGATTGTTGGATTTCCTTCTATGAATGGAGAAAAAATATTTTTGAAAAACAGCTAGTCCAAATGATGGACTCTAAAAAGGGAAAAGGAATAGAAATTCGTAAACATAAGTGGAAAAGCATTGATGGGAAACAATTAGAATCCACTTCTACCTTTCCCCCATTCAAATGTATTCTTCTTGAAGAAGAAGAGAAATAATATAAAGCTGTCCCTCTAGTTTTGGCTAAAGAAGAATCTCAAATGAGTAACACTGATAGAAGAATACAGGTTGTTTTAGAACAAATAAATTGGACAAATGTTGCTTTAAGATGAATGGTTGCACATACATTTGTCACAAATGATTATGCTCGTAGGAGACATATTGACCAGCTGCAGGTCACCATGAATGAATTAGTCTCCTCAAATAATTCCCTTTTCTAAATATTTCAGGAATTAGAACTGAAGTCACAATAACGGCCTCTAAAGCCAAAAATCAGAGTGCAAAATTGGAAGAGTTACAAGACTCTTATTCTAGAATTACCCATAAACTATCTGAACTTGATGAGAAAACAGAAGATATCAAGTACCAAGTCAGACAAATCCAAGCAAATCTTCCTTCAAAAGATCAACCTGATAGAGAAATCCCCCTCTCTAATATTTTTACTAGACCAGTTGAAGGAATTTCTATTGTTTATCATTCAGAAAAGTCTGAAATCAAAGAAAATTTTCCCCTCCATTTTCCTAAAGAAAGCATTGAGGCATATTATGCCCTTGTTACCCAGCTTGCACTAGAATGGGCTTTTCCTGTTAAAGAAATCCTACCATGGAACATGTCTAGGCCCTCAGCTCCAGATTTGTATGGCAAAGGAAAGTTACTTGAAGTACCACAGTTTTCTAAAGAAAGCTACCTAGAGTGGAACATTGATAATATGTTTGTAGGACAAATTAGACAAGTGTTAGACAGAATGTATGTATCATACATAATTATGTACATGAAAGGAAAAGGCGAGATAGAAGCATGCATTTGTCTTATACAATGTTTTACTGGTACTCTATCCAAATGGTGGGAAATAGAATCATCTCCTGCACTTGTGGAAAAAATGGAAAAGGAAGTATTAAGAGATGATGCTGGAGATATAATTTTCCATGAAGACAGAAAGCCACAAAGTAATATGATCGGTGATCTTACCACAATGATCCTAGAGCACTGGTGTGGAATAGAGAACGGAATATCTGATAAGCATTCTCTTATTGTAATGAACTCAAAATGTAAGAGTATGGCTAATTATGATGATTTCCATAGGGAATGGATGCAGCGCATCTATGAGGTAGCAGATAGAAAAAATATGCTCTGGCAACAAGTATACCTTACTGCTCTCCCCAGTAAATATGTATATTACTTTAAAGCCCAAGGCATTTTTCAAATGCCCTATGAAACCTACACTTGGGTAGAAATCTACTCTATTATTACTTCTACTCTGGTTGGCCTATGTATTAGCACTAAGGTAAATAAATCTATTAAAAAAATGTCTGGATTTCCTGATAGCAAATCAATATGTGCTAAGTATGGATTATCAATAGAAGATTCAATTCACAGGAAAAGAAAGGCCAAGAAAATATTGAAAAGAATTAGGAGTGTCCGAAGACCTCAAAATAATTCTCAGTTTGGTAAACCCCCTAATAGGTTTCGAAAGAGAGCACATTACAAGAGGGTTCCTAATACCCATTACTATACTCCAAATGATATAAAGCTAAAAACCTTTAAGGCTCAAGAAAAGCAGAAGATCACTTGTTGGCTCTGTGGGAAACCAGGACACCTCGCAAACAGATGCCCACAAGGAGAGGCATAAAAAAAGACCAGGGGAAAATATTCCCAAAATAAAGTTCACAGAAATACCGAAAGAGCAATGGCTTCTAAAAACCCTATTCATTGCAACCGATGTGACTCGGATATGCACATCACTGATGCCTGCCCCAGAAGCCCTTTTATTAAGCAAGAAGAAGTTCATATAGCTCAAGGAAATTTCAATTCTAGTCCTGAAACTTATGAATTTGAATATGACATTGATGATTTGTCTGAATTAGAACACGAAGTTCTATTTATTTCTCAAAACTATCAATGTTCAAACCCAAATCACTGTTCTTGCAGCTCTACAGAAGAATTAGAAACGAATGAAAGCATAGAAGAAACAAAAGAAGAACTCGACAGAAAAATGCCTAAACTAAAAGTTTGCATGGCATCAAGCAACACAAGAGAAGATGTACAAATGTTTGCCCAAATCCAAGCATTACCTGAAGGAGAAATGAAGGCATCCCTCCTTGACTCTTTTATGAAAACTATGATGAAGATGACACAAAAATCTCATGATGAAAAACATCTTCAAGTAAGAAGCCTATATTTGTTGATGCTTCTTTTGAAAAGAATACCAAATCATTCATAAAGCATAACAGGAATGAAAGATTGCAGCTTCTCACATTGAATGATTTAGGTAAAGAGTTAAATAATTTGAAAAGGGAAGTTTCTGATCTGAAACACAAAGTTCAAGGTCTTGAAAGTCGTTTTTTGGAAGAAAATGCATACAAAGTCGACCTGTGGGCTCGAGATGAAATCCAGAAACTTAAAAGAGGTGCTCCTTCAGAAGAAAGATTAGAAGAAGAGCACATAAATAGAAACATTAGTATATTTGATACTAATAGTCTTGAAGGCCTTAATGCTATGAAAGTTTTGGCTATTGAGCATCAAAAACCTTTGGTACTGATACATTTAAAAATTCAAAATAGAATTTTCAAGCTCAAAGCTATGATTGACTCTGGTGCAGATGTAAATATGTTGTATAAAGATCTTATTCTCGCCAAATATTGGAGAAAAACTTCTCATGTTATTACTGGAGTAGGCAATACTCAAATCTCCTTGGGATATGAGATCCCCAAAGCAACATTGTCTGGATATGAAGTTTTTCCTCTCAGATATTTCGGTTTCCTGTATTCTTGGCACTCCTTTCTCTGCAGCTGTCGAACCTTATGGCTCAGCAAGAACTCCAAAAAGAAAAGCTGCATTCTTCATCACTCTACCTAATATAAAAATCAGACAAGGTTCTGCAAAAGCTATCCGAGCAACCAAAGTCGTCCTCCCTTTTGTCTCTTCTCCACAAATTTCAACATTGGTCCAGATTGCCATGACAATCCAGTAGAAAGAGAGAAAGATCCAAGAATTGAAAGATTTGAAAGCAGCTATGAGAATAGAAGACCAATTGAAATTGCCACAGGTTTAACAAAAAAATTCACATCTCAGAGAACAATTTGAGACTCAGGTATGTTTTGAAAACCCAACTGCATTTTGGAGAAAAGCTAAGTATTTTATTCAGTTTCCCTATAAGGAAGGATATGAGGGCAAAACTTGTAAAAGCAGAGCAATTCCCATGAATGCCCATTTTAAAAAATTATGTGAAGAAGAAATTAAAGGATTGTTATCAAAAGGACTTATCCGACACTCTAAGAGTCCTTGGAATTGTTATGGGTTCTATGTAAATAAACACTCTGAACAAATAAGAGGTGTTCCATGACTTCTTGTGAATTACAAGCCTCTGAATAAAGTTCTTGCAGATGACACATACCCAATCCCTCATAAGTCGAGTCTAGTAAACAGAATTGCAGGAGCTAAGATATTCTCAAAGTTTGATCTCAAGTCTGGATTTTGGCAAGTAGCCATTAAAGAGGAAGATAAGTTCAAAACAACCTTTAGTGTTCCTGCATGACATTATGAATGGAATGTCATGCCATTTGGGTTCAAGAATGCTCCTTCCAAATTCTATAGGGTGATGCATAATGTGCTCAAGCCATACTTTGATTGGCTGATTGTATATATAAATGATATTCTTGTGTTTTCAGATTCAATTGAGCAGCATTTTAAACATCTGGCAACCTTCTTAAAAGTTGTCAAAGAAGCTGGTTTGGCCCTATCAAAAAGGAAGCTTGAATTATTCCAAAAAATATTTAATGTCTTTATAAGATTTCTCTATGGCTGCAGGCGCAGCTATAGCCTAAAACTTCCTTGGAAATGTAATAAGTACCCTCTCGATCACTGTCTGACATAAGAGGTTTTCTCCATACTGTCTCAACTGACAGTACACTCACGACCAGTACGTCACACCAGCCTGTACTAGTACTGTAAAAGCATTAGAGGAGGATGGCATCATTGTCTTCCGGGGACCGGGACTCCATACTATTGTTCTCTTGCAGCTTTGCATCCATTAAATAATCTCCAACTGCGTGCCAAACAGTCATTGATGAAGTCGATGATTAAATCATCCTTTGACAACTATTCTACCGCTCTATAATGAGTATCGCCATCAAGGGGATTCTTAAATTTATGATTCGAAAATGACTATCCCATTCCATCTTCCATCCTGCCAGTATCGGACATTTATCAAAGTTAAAACTCCTTTCCTCGAACCACTCCCCCAGGAAAGACAAAATACAAAAAAAATTGCGCATTGCCACTCGATAAGGCAACAGGTGTTGGACATCCTTGCCGCTCACGCAGACATATTTTCAACGTGACTGACAATGCTCGAATAGTACGTTTGGAACATCCTTGCAGAGCACCTGATAGTTTGCAACGTGTTTAACAACAATGGAACATTAGGTTTTAGTTCAATTTTGTTGTAATAATTTCAGAAGAAAAATAAGAGACCGGATTTAAAGCGTGGGATATGAAAAAAGTAATTGTGGTCAGGTTTCTGTACTTCTCCAGAATTCAATATTGGGTGGTTGAGTTCTCTCCCAATTTGTGGACTCCTATGAAAGAAAGCGATTGCATTCTTTTCTTACAAAGACGACGCACATATACGAGACCTGGAGTCAAACATACTCTCAATGACATCACTGCTTGGAAATCGGCATCGGCATCGGCAACGGCAACGGCATTGAATGCACCAGGCTGAGTATTGATCTTCATGGCAATGTTGATCGATTGTTTAGCTTCA
Source organism: Pseudotsuga menziesii (assembly GCA_001517045.1). NCBI lineage: Eukaryota > Viridiplantae > Streptophyta > Pinopsida > Pinales > Pinaceae > Pseudotsuga > Pseudotsuga menziesii. The sequence continues at coordinate 111,351 of LPNX010799961.1, read as the reverse complement.
TAGAGTTGCCAAGCACTTTATTTTAAAAAAAACCTATGCTTTATATTACAGAGTACGATAAACTAGTATGTGGTGATCCAATTATTTAAATTCAAAACGATATATTTTTCTAAACATGTGAATCGATTAAACTTCAATTGATTTTCTGAACGTGTGAATTGATTTAAAACGGGTAAAAACAATTTTTTTGGACCTAAAAAAAGGCTCAAAACTTCGATTTATTTTCTAAACATGTGAATCGTTTCAACTTCAATTGATTCTCTGAACATGTGAATCGATTTAAAATGGCTAAAATCCCCAAAAACAAAACGATTTAAAATGGGTGAAATCCCCAAAAACAAAATTTTAGGACTCTTAAAAGCTTGGATAATGCAAAACTCATATTAATCTTCAAATTTTAATTAGTTTCAACTTTATTTATTCTTCTTTGCTATAACTAGAACAGGAGAAAAAACCAGTTTGGTTTTTTCTCATTATTAAAAATATTTCTCATTATTCAATTTAGGTTAAACATTGTCAGATTTTCATTTAGTTATGAAACTTATTTTTAATATTATTGTAACTTTGATTTACTTCAAAATAACAAATTATATTATATATGTTATTTTGAAAACAAATTTATTCAATTTTTTTTAATCATAAAAATAATAAAACCTTAAACTTATTTCCAATAATATTGTAACTTTGATTCACCTCAAAATACCAAAATTATCTATATTATTGTGAAAACAAATTTATTCAATTTTTTTAAATCATCAAAATAATAAAACCTTAAATCTATAAGTGTTGTTCTTCTTTAGTTTTTTTATCCATCCATTGACACATATCAGTTACACTTTCTCCATTAATTTTTTTAATGCCAAAAAATGGTTCATTGGCAATGTTCAGAATCATGTTAATTTTGTTTTGGCTGAAACATGGGTGATATTGATGGTGATGGTTAGTGGTCTCCCCATCACCTTATGCTTAAGCTATTTAAAAAAGTGTTATTTTTAAATTAAATACTATAAATTATATTTTATTTAAATATTAATATTTAAATATTAATAGAATATTCAAATGTTTAATTTAAGTTTATATTATAAATTATATATTATTTAAATACTTAAATTTATATTATAAATTATATATTATTTAAATATTAATAGAATATTAAAATAGTTAATTTAGTTTTATTTAAAATTATAAATTATTTTAATAGCAATAAGGTAAGGATGGGTTAATCTTTGTTTCTCATTCCGAAAGGGCTTTTAATTAGTTAAGTAAACATTTCTTTTTATTTAAATACACATAATATTTGGATCGATTAGTTAGGTGTTGATTGTGTATTGAATACTGATTTTGTTTTCATTTTTAGTTGTCATTCATTTTGTATTAAAAAATATGTTATTATTTTAAAATGTTATAAAATATTTTAATAGTATTAGTTTTATGGATTAAATATATTATTAAATACATTATGATAACAAATTTTCTTAAACAACAAAACTAAGCGTTTGTCCAAAATTTATTTATGGTATGTTTATAAATACTTTTTTTTTTATCTTATCTTAAGTAATCTTTATATATATATATATATTTCAATATGCATATCATTAGTGGTTACACAATCAATTTTATGGAGTGCTATGTCAATCATATTATTATGTATAAAAATGACTCTTCATCAAAATGTTTTGATTCTTGGTTAAATTTTTCAAATAAAGACATGCATATATTTATACTAATAGTGAATCAAGAGGTCCCTGCACGGGTGTGGCTCATTCATGATTCAGTTGTTATGAAGTCACTTGTTGTAAATTGGAGGTCACGAGATCAAATCTCACTCGGGTTTACCTGTGTCCGATGTCTTATGGCGGGTGTGGGGCACCTAGGGCTATAGTGGTAGCGGGAATGGATCCCTGGACCCTGTGTCACACAAGTACAATCCCAGCTCCAGTTGCTGATTCCCGTAGTTACAAAAACAAAGAGTGAATCGAGAGGTTAATTTATAGGTCAATGAATTGTTGAGTTGAGGCTTGATAATGGAGAGCTTTAAGAAAATTTGTAGGTCTAGTTGTACTTACAGCAAAGAACATTCTATAGCTTCTTTCAACGTTACTTTTTCAATTAAAGTCTAAGAAGTTGCTAATGTGCAAAAGCATAATGAAATTCTCAAATTTTCACAAAGTGCAAATCACCATCAAGTTCCTGATGTAAATGCATGCTAGCCTTAGAAAAATGAATGATGGAGAAAAAAAAATATGATAGGATAGATTCCATAATGTTCCAAAATAGACCAGGATGCTAGATTTATCCAAACTATCACAGTTTGGAAGACTAGTGTATGCCAAAATAAGTTTTCATCAATTTTGTAGTTTTCAAGGAAATGCAAGTTGTTATCATTAAAATTCACGGCACAAACTCCTTACTAATCCCAATCCACTTTTTTAAAATGTCCTAAATTCTCCATTTAATTATCTAGAAGCCTCTTTCATATTTAAATACCTTAATTCCATTCTAAAATTCTAAGGTATTTGAAAGAAAAAAACCTTATTCTTTCAACTCGAGAAATGTATGCATGAAGCATAAAATGCATGCATGTAGGCATGTTCAAGCCCTAGATTTTAAAATGGTATTAATTTAAGTACACCGAAATTATGCGAAACATATATGAATGATAGCCTCCTTGGTTAGGGATGCTACTGGTTTAATAGTCATCAACGTTGTTGGATGGATCTTTGACATACAAAATCAACCACAAGTGCTATCACATTGCCACCAATGGAGTTTATCGTAGAAGATGTCGTGGATTATGAAGGATTCAACACATGGAGAGTGGCAGGATTTAGAGCTAATGATTAGGATTTATGTGAGACTGAAATGAAAGAGAATATATATATTCACATACACAAATATATGGAAATAAACACAGTGATACAATAAACTCAAATTCTATTAAATGAATGAAACCAAACAAATTGTAAAACAAAAGCGGCTAGAATGGTGGTAGTTGTATATATGAGAAGAGATGTGGTGGCTATGCTCTGTCATGACAAGCTTAATACAAAAGGAGGCTAAAGGACCTTTTATCATAAAGCCTTGGAGAGGAATAAAACCCTAAACCTAACCTTAGGAGATAAATGACCATAACGTTTGCGGCCCCAAGGTGGTTAGTTGAACAATCAACATCTCCGGGTCATAAATTTTGCATACGATCTCTGTTTGGGGTGCTCGACAGCCCATTGGAAAGGTCTATCCGATATTTACAACTTTAATTTGTAATCAAAAGCATTCCAAAAGAAACCATTTGACCCCCGAGTCGCCAAAAGCCCTCACTTAGGGCCTCAAAATTTCCCCTAATGTTTGAGACTTGAAATACCATAGAAAATTACAAGAAAATTGTCAACATGAGAAATTGTTTTGAGCTAGTGGAATAGGTGGGTGGCCACCTATACCCATTTGTATAAAATAAACACATGGAATATAGTCCATAGTGGGTCACAAACGTTAATGCATATAAGGATAATAACATGTTTAAGGAGCTTGGAAGAAGCTATTCTAAAGGTGAAGACACACATAGAAATAATCTCTTTGATGAAGGAGCAAAAATATATTATAACAAAAAGAAAAATTTAGAATATTAAGTGTCGAGCATAAGGAAGAAGGCTCAATCATGAAAGATTTAAGGTACACTTAAAGAAATAACACATTGACTAGAAGATATTATTGATAAAAATGAGGGAAAAGGAAAATCAAGTGTGCATTTCCTTTATTCTAAATTAAAGGACATGTTCGAAGGCACATCTGTAGTGACCAGTGAGATACCTACTTCCATACTTGATGTGGCCAAGAAGTAATCGATTATGGTTAATGAAATTTGTGAAGAGACATTGGTTACATCTTGTCCAATCATTGTGCCTCAAAATATGCGTGTTGCATCTACAAATTTTGATGCAACACAATGACACAATATTAGTAATAGTTTAGAATATGTATTTGTTGATGTTTAAAAGATGAATATTGAGTTAAAATTGTTATAGTTCTAATGAAAATAAATATAAATGATGAAAATTAGAAGGTAACAATCCTTTCTTGGTTGAGGAGTCAAAATATGGTGAGCCCATTCGAAAAAATGTTGTAAGGTGGGCTAGTGAGATGGGTACAGACATAAGGATCATTTAGATGTATGCAAATCAAATTTTGCATACCAAGATCCATGAATTGTGGATATTGTTATACAAAATATGGAAAACGCATGTTTAAGAGTGTTGGAGGAAATATATCAAGAAGATATTACCTCAACAACATGAGAATTTTGATAAACAATTTTAGGCATTCATGCAAAAAAAATTCATTTATGGAAAACATAGGACTCACTCAACTTTATTGATCTGGATCTTGGGGGCTAAGACCCAGAAGGCTTGGATGCTGAGAGAGGAGGAGAAGAGATAACATAATGGACCAGCCGTGAGAAATACATGACAACAAGATCTGGGTTGTGAATAGCCTAGACAAAGAAACATATAGTAAATATGTCACATGGAGAGGTGAGGCTCAAAGAGGGTTCTTTGAGCCTCACCTCTCAAACCATATTATGAAAAGAACTCATGACCAATAACCCAATAACTCAATAGAGTAAGATAAATGTAGGATGCCAAAAATTCTTCAATGCTTTATTGAGAAGGCGTAGAGCCTTTTTATAATGTATTATTACAATATGCCTTGGGAAAATACCATGGGTTGTGAAATACCATGGATGAGAGAGGTGCAATGTACCTTGAATGCATACCATGGAACAAAACCATGGGTTGTCAATTACCATAAATGAGAGAGTGTGGATTCTCCATTTAATGCTTTTATGATGACTAAGAGAGGGTGGCCTCTCCATTTAATGCTTTTATGACTCATCCATCCAAATTTAGACCATATGCCCCCTAAAATTTGGATCATTCTCCCCCCCTTAGAAAATGATGGTCCCCATCATTTCATGCTAAAAAGAGACCCATGATTACAATGTGTTAATTTCCAATGAAGATAAGGGTTTTGTGTGGTTAAACTATAACTATGGGTTTTGTGTGGTTGACCCCTAACCATAACAATGACTGTGGATTTTGTGTGGTTGAACCTTAACCATGATTGCAATACATAACTGTGGTTTTTATGTGGTTGACCCATAACCATGGGTTTTGTGTGGTTAACCCATAACCATGATTACAATAGGATTTCATAAAAGTCCAAAAAATGGTCTTTGGTGAGTTTGATGTCTCGTTGCAAATCTATTCATAGCTTTGGATGCAGGTGATGAAATTCAATTTCATTGAAGACCCATTTTAGATCTTGAAGACACCTTTCCATCCATATAACATAATTTCTCTACGGTGGCCCAAGGAGTGAGAACATGGTTGTTGAATCTCAAGGAACGCACACACACTTGTTTTCCTTACACATGTTGCTTCAATCGATGATATATCTCAAACCAAAGATCCAAATGTAAACCCACGAAATACCCATTTTAGATAATGGAAATAGATTTACGTTGAGCTATGGTAGAGCTTTTGATATGTTTCTTGCAGTCCGTGGTATGTGTTTGAAGTTTTTGTATGTGAGGTCACACTGTGTACAAACATAGGTTGCTTCAAACAAGCATATCTCACGAACCAAGAAGGTAAATGAAAAACCGAAAAATACCCATTTTAAATGATAAAAATATATTTCCAATGAGATATTGAGGAGCCAATGAAACTCTCTATGCAAGTTGCGAGACCCATTTGAAATTTTGTAGAGATGTGTAGAATTCCAGTTCATCTATCATGGTGTTTATATGATGGTTGTACAACTATGGATGGGATGAGATGGGGATAGACTGAGGTCTCCCAAGCTCCAATAAGCATGCAAAAATATTTTATTCTATTCCATGGCCATATAATGATGAAATAATGATTGATCTTAGAGTGTAGAGAGTCACAAAGGATGCCAAGGGTTTGTAGAGCAAAATTGGATGCTGTAGAGATTATGGAGCTTTCTGTTGCAACTTATATATCCTGTATTGCCTGAGGACCAACTGTGATGCTTACAGTGTATGGTCCGACAATGGAATCTGAGTGTGCCAAAAGGAGGCTGGAAATATCTGCAGATTTTTGAACCTGAACTATGCTCAAACCCTCATTCACATGGAGAGCATACCTTCTATGATACCACAGATCTGGATTTTGGGGGCTGAGACCCAAAAGTCCTGAATGCCGAGAGAGGAGGATAATAGATAACATAATGGACTAGGTGTGAGAAATACATGACAACAAGATCTCAGCTATGAATAGACTAGACATAGAAACATAAAGTAAATATGTCACATGGAGGGGTGAGACTCAAAGAGGGTTTTTTGAGCCTCACCTCTCAAACCATATTGAGAAAAGAACTCAGAACCAATAACCCAATAACTCAATAGAGTAATATAAATGTAGGATGCCAAAAATCCTTCAATGCTTTATTAAGAAGGCATAGAGACTTTTTATAACATTATTACAATGTGCCTTGGGAAAATACCATGGTTTGTGAAATACCATAGATGAGAGCAGTACAATGTGCCTCGAATCCACACCATGGAACAAAACCATGGGTTGTCAATTACCATAGATGAGAGAGCATGGACTCTCTATTTAATGATTGTATGATGACTGAGAGAGGGTGGCCTCTCCGTTTAATGCTTTCATGACTCATCCATCCAAATTTAGACCATATGCCCCCTAAAATTTGGATCATCTATATACCAAACAGTGGTAGGATTTGATGAAAACAATGCATTTCAGATAGTATTTGTTAAAGAGTATCAATGGAAAGAAAGAAAGAAATAGTGTGAAAGTTGCATATACTTTTAGTTGAGGCAGGATGAATGCAAAAAAAAACAAAATTGCAGTAAGTGTATTGTAATATACCAAACAATTGTTAAATTGTTTTTTACTTTGCATACTTATTTTTTAAATATTTTGACAAATAAAGTCAAAAAAATGGAATGGAATTATTATTATTGATTAATTAAATAACTAAGATGAATCAGAACTGAAGTAGTCTTTGAAAGAGTGTTTATTGACCCACAAGGGGAAATGATAAATGACAAAATATTATCAGTGAGAACTCAAGTGATGTAGGAGGTATCTTCCCCAAAATCATGTCAAGATTCCTTGTGGAGCATTAAAGAGAAGGAGGCTCATAAATGATCAAGTCATAGGAAAAATACTATAGAACAGTATGTCCATCGAATAAGCAGGAGGATGGCGATGTATGGGGAAATCACCTATTGATGCAAAGAGATGGTGCATTGATCAAATTTTTCCTTTGTGGTTCAACAAACATGATCGAGGGTTCTGGTGCAAGTAAGTTTTGGATGCTTTAGCAGTTGGTTGGAAGGAACGACATCTTCAGTTTTGTTTATCCATTTGTGGTGACAGGTCCATTACTAAATTCATTTATTGTTCTAGTCTTGATAGTTACAGTTTGTAAGTAGATTATAACTCTGAGTGTTTTTATAAACTGAGGTTATGCAATGTGTTAATTAATTAATTTTTTTTTACCTTTTTATTAATATTCTCTCTTTATAATCTGCTGGTATTTAGTTTCTTATGCAAGAAATTTAAATTATAAATTATATCAATCTCCTAATAAAGGTTCCATTATTAATATAATTAACTATAAATCAAATTATTTACTTCTTCAATCAATTTACATATATGATAAGGATAGCTGAGGGGGGGTATTCTTCACAAATTAAAAAACACAACAAAATATCAAATATTAAATTATAGTACATATCAATATTAGGGCCAAGAGGCTTCCCATAGAGATTTCATCTCTATATAAACAAATACAAATCTAGGTACTAATACAAGTCTCTATTTCCAGTCAATGAACATTAGAAAATGATTGGAGATGTGATGAGCGACAAGAGCCAACAGAGCAGAGCGCATGAGACCATTTCCATGAAGCGCTAACACATAATAGCTACATGCTATCTACTATGACTCAACACTATAGTACAAATTTTCTAGCTGAACACAGACATCATTATAGGATGAACAATAGTAGTGGGGGAACCCAAGGGAGGGGTGTTACCACTCCAGGAGAATCACACTTGTACGGCCTTCCCCCATCCCTCTGCAGACTCCTTAGACCCCTTGGACCATTTTTTGTCCTTTGATATTTCCTTGACCATCCCTAAAAACATGTGAAAATTAATACACGCGACTTTTAAACCTATAATCACGTTTATACGCAGGTTTGACCCCTAAAACCGCGTACATCGGGATGTGTGCATAATCCAAATCTTTTTGGAGTTTTCCTTGACATGGATCCGACTCACTTGACTCCTAGCCTTCCCCATGCCTTGATATCACTTGGATTCGACCTTCCATTACCCCTTTGAAAAGCTATATAAGGAACTCTTTGGTACATTGAAGGCATATGAGATAATTGAGAGTAAAGAAACTATAGTCCATTGTTGCTGGAACTTATGCTTGAGTCTACATCCCTTTGTCCCTTGGAGCACTTTTGTGTTCTTCCCAAGCTTGCCTTTTGCTTGTGAGCTTGCTATCAAGAGATAGAGGATTGAGGTGGTGGAGGCCCAAGTGGGGGATTCAGTTTCTCCGATTCGCAGACGTGCCGACAGAGGTTGTATCCATTGTAATCTATGATTTTATATTAATAGAAATATCTTTTCCTATCCAATAATGTATGTTTGAATGAATATTTTATCCATGGATGCTTTCAAATGCTTATACCTTGTTGATTATATATGCTAGAATAGATCTAACACCAAACAAATAGTATGCTTGTCTTGTTTACTTGTTGTTTAGGAAGTGGTTTATTAATTCAAGTTGAAGTTGGAAAGCTCAACGAGGATCTACTTCAACCGTCTGGAATAAGGTACGAGGTCTGATCCTTTAGTGTTAGATATTTTATTTCTATTGCATATTGGAAAGGATTGATTTTTGAAGTCAAGCTGTCTGTTGTGGTACCCCAAGCCATAGGAATTTCTCTCCGTAATAGAATTGGAGACTCCATTGGGGAATTCCTAGTAGTTGTCCTTTGGGGGTTTTCTATTGGCATTCAATGACTTTGAATTGCTCTTTTTTCTCTTGTTTATGTGTCGGGTCTGGGGGCATGTTTTCTTGGTAGTGTCTGATTGGTGTGAAGTTTGTCTTAGCTTGTCTATTTTCCTTTATATTTATGCACCTTTCTTCCTGTATGCGAGTTTTGAACTCACAATCGCGTATATACGCGGGTTTCTTTGCTATTTCCACGTACACATGCAGGTTTACTGCGAACAGTCGCGTATGCCCTTAGTTTTTCCCTTTATAGGAAGTTGAATAGTTAGTGGGTGAATTTTGATGATTGTTGAGTCTCCTTTGATACTTGCAGAGTCTGTATACACCTCTGTTTCTGACCAGAGACGTTTGTTTTTAGGGTAAATTTTCTTTTTTAAAGAATGTTCTTGTCATTGCATTTTCGATTTTTTATTTTGGGATTAGTGCATTAGATTTCTTTTACCTTAGTACTTTGCTTGAGTGCTGCTTGAGTGTGCTTACAGAGTTTGGGGGTTGTAGAGCCATTCTTTTGCTTTTATATCTCATTTTTATTTCAAAAAATCCAAAAATATTTGCTTATCATCATGCATTGCATTTTTCATTTTGCATAGTACTTGCACTAGATTTGCTTTGGAGTATTAGTCAGGATTTCACATAGGAAAGCTTGAATTTATCATTTGAAGAAAATTGTGCATTTCACGTAGTAGCATACCCTATTTTTCATGGACACAATGCATTTGCATTGATTGTTAGGTGTGCATTTTACTTCATGTTGTGTCATAACGCCATTAGTTGCACGGCCATATACCTCTTTTGAGTAATAAAGCCAATTAAAATGAATGCTTAATTAAAATGAACTACACTATTTTATTTGATAGGGTTTAGCAACAAGATTAGGTTTTAGGGTCTTGGAATGTTTCATTGTGAGTTAATTCTCCAAGACCACTCAAAAACAACATGTATGTGTCTGACAGGTGAGTGTGTGAAATTCCTTGGTATAACCAGTGTTTCTCATGATCCTCCTCTCAAAAGGGAGTCAAGCATGAGGCAGTGTGACCGGTTATTGATTGGGATGACCCCTAGTCATAACTGAGTAGCACCGGAGATATTTCTATGATTGTATTCATATCTGGGGGTTGTTTTGAGAGTTTTGGGCTTTGCTACCCTGCCCATACGGTCAATCCCGTCAGCAACTGTCCGCTTGAGCATTGATTATATTGAGGTAACCTTAGTGGCCTTACCTAGGATATCGAGGAGGTACTTTGTAGGGGTTATTCTGCAGGTGTTCCGGCCAGGTTGGGGTCAGACAGTGTAGTCGCTTTACACATTGAAGTTGAGGGCCACAATAATTGGTTACGTACCTCCGCTTGTTGTGTATGGGAGTCTCAAGCCTCTCCTAGGTGAGACATACTTGCTTCATTCGGGAGCTCACTTATCCTACCCTTGATTGCTTATGGTTGGCTATAGATTTTCTTGGTGATTGATTTGTGCATGATAGCTTGCCTAGGGTTTGCGTAGATAGAGAGTCTTTGATATTTTTTGAGTCATTGTGGATTCAGGTGTGGCTCCTCGCCGTTCTCGTCATTTAGTAGGAATTTCGCCTTCTACATCTCCTCCTCCTTTGGGAGAGAGAAATAGGCAGTCCAGGTAGACTACTTCGCACAGTGATTCACACACCATGGGAGACCATATGGAAGGTATTCCTGAACCACCTTCTCCCATTCATGTGGAAGATGGGGAGTTTACTCCTAACTATGATCCTTCACCTGATTTGACTGAGTTAGGTCTTGTGATTTCTGATATAGGAACATTTCATGATAGACCTACTTACTCTAGGGTTGATTCCCCATTGACGCATCGCTGGTATGGAATGCCGGAGGATGATGAGACTCATTTTGAACCCGCGAGCTCTAGTTATGCTAGTTATGGTATGTTTGGTTTTCCCACACATGATTTGGCATTCCATGTCGAATTTGAGTTTGAGCCTAACACTATGCCTGGGGGCACTCTCATTCCTTACCATGTGGAGAGGTTTGGGAGCACAAGTCACATTGCACCTTCCATCCCGACGGTGGAAGCTACATCACATATTCCTCCTAGGTCTAGGGTTAGTGATCCTATTAGGATACCATATCTGAGACGAGTGACTATAGGGAATAGCACATACATAATTACACAAAATCCTTCGTCCTCTGTCCCTAGTTCTTCGAATGTTCACCCTCCACCTCATTCACATGGTCCTTCGGGTCGGAACGTTGCTACGAGTCACATCCATACTATGGTTACTAGACTAGTTGTGTCTTAGGTACATGCACCGCCCGTTCTTTCGGGAGGCGATGTTCATATTTCTAGAGGTCATGTTCCTACTTCCGGAATGTATATTCCTACTTCCGGAGCATATGTTCCTACTTACAGAGTGTCTCATGGGACATCTCATGCAATTACTTATGGACCCTATTATGGGACGCAGTATGGATAGGGGTCTTCACCTTATGGGGGCGGGTATCAACAACCTGCTTACTCTCCAAATTACAGCTTTGTAGCTCCAAATAGTCAAGGTACACCACACTATGGTGCTTCCATGCCACCCTATACGGGTCAAACGAGAGGAGGGCACTATGGCCAAGGCCATGGTGGTAATCAGACCTATGTGAATCAGAACTATTAGGGAGTGGTCCATCGACCTCATCATCCTAGGCTCCCTTTCCTCGCAACGCTGAATCTTCCTGACTTGTCGAGATTGAAGAATGATCCTGTAGCTCATGACCCGACTTGGCCGACTGTCCCTATTAAGCTTCCCTTGGACATACCCAAATTTGAGGGAAAACCGGGAGAGGATCCGAGCGAACATGTTACTACCTTTCACCTATGGTGCTCTTAAAATTCCTTACACCAGGACTCAATCCGTTTAAGGCTATTTCAATGCACCCTTACAGGGTCTGCCATGAAATGGTATATAGAGCTACCTAGGGGGGCATTCGCTTTGTTCGATGACCTAGCAATGACTTTTCTTACCCACTTTCAGCTACAAGTGCATTATGACGTTGGTACTAAACTCTTGTCGACATTTCGGAAGAGGTTAATTAAATCCTTTATACCGCCAAAATTCCTCCTCAAATGGTTCCTTAAGTCATTATTGCTGTATATAGCAAAGGATGTTTCTACATCTATAGTGCAAAATGAGGAACAAGTGATTTTTAGGGCGCAAGAACTGGACTTGATTTATGCTAAGTCCGGTTTGTTATATGAGATCATTCCCAATGCTCCGCATTCTAGTTTTAACCCCAAAGTTAAACCTAGACCACATGCCGATGGCATTGTTGGTTGTGCGAGTGCTAAACCTATGGATTCGGTTGCAAAACAAGTTATTCAATTGTCGATCAACAAATTTGCTTCGGGACAAGCCATGGCTTCATCTCAACCCGCCCAAATGGCGAGTGTGCTTTCAGTGTAATCGTTGGACCAGAAGGGTAACCAATAGCCTGGACGGAATAGAAAGAAGGGTAAGAATAATCGTAAGGGTGGGAATAGGAATGAAAATGCTAATAATAATGACAAGAATGCCTGTAATGCTGGGGGGGAACAAGCAAGCTAAACAAAAGGTTAAATTTCCTTGCAAGTTGTGTAAGGACGATCACCTCACTTACTTGTGCCCTCGTATTGATGAAGCCTCAAGATTCTTGGCACAGGGCCTAGCTGTGCTGACTAACCCTTTACCTCACAATCAAAATATGAACTCGAGGACCCATGATCAGTCTGGTGGTGATCAAGATCCACCGAAGGGTAGTGGTCGTGGTTGCATTAACATGGTACATGCTACGAAAGTTGTGACCCGTGCGAAAGACTATGGTTCGTCACAACCCAGCCCAGGAAAGGAACTTGATCCACTAAGGACTCCTTTGCATATTGAGAAACCTGTGGATAAACCTCAAGCTACACCTTGCATTCCTAAGGGAGTCCTTAAATGTTCGAGGCACAATCCTAATGCCCAAGCCACCAAGAACTATTATGTTGTTGAGGATTTGGGCCACACTCCTTGTGCGATGTCTGCACTGGAAGTGCTTCAGAGTTGTCCTTCGCAAAGGAAGGATTTGCTTTCTGCCCTTGGTGTGAATGATGATAATTCTTCCTCCGTGATTAAATTTGAAACCATAGGACTTCAGCCTTGCTTTCCTTACTATGTGTCTCTTTTGATTCACGTAGAATGTCTTAACATGACCGTCAAGTGCACTATGATTGACGAAGGCGTTGCTGCTTCTGTGATGTCTTTATCATGTTGGAAGGGCTTAGGTTCCCCTGATTTGTCTAAGTTAGTGACCATGTTAACTGCGTTCGATGGGAGATCATTTAGGCTACATGGGATGCTTCCTTCCCTTAAGGTCCGTTTGGTAGGGAAGAATGTTGCGATAGAGGTCGAGGTGGTTGATGCACCCCTTGACTACAATCTCTTGCTGGGTAGGAATTGGATGTATAGTATGCAAGTCGTAGCTTCTTCCCTATGTCACGTTGTATGCTTTCCATTTAACGGGAAGATAGTCACGATTGATCAAATGTCATTCAAGAATCCGTCGATTACCGCACCTTCGGGATCTTCGATCCCAAACGTTGAGCACTTTCAGCTGGAAACTGGGAGTGTGGGTGTAGGCATGTATCCATCCCTCATGGGAAGTTTTAGTTGACCTGCACTGATCCTTATGATAGGGTCTAGTTTCGGTGAGGCTTCAACATCTATGAGATCGATGTCTTTTCACATGAGTCATATGGAAGATCCTTGGATTCTTCCTACACCGAGTACTCCGAGTGATCCCATCATGACAGACATGTCATTGCCTGCAACTATGGTAGCTTATCAAGCTAATCTTGAAAGTGTTGTAGAGTCTAGTCCTTCCTCTTCACGGACGGAGGAGGAGGACCTTTATGGGCTACCTGCATGGGCAGTGCAGTCTTCTCATGCGTACGACTTCCTTGATAGTGTTTTCCCTTCAGATGAAGCGATTATTGAGGCTATGTCAGGAGTTGAGCCACCATGGGAAGAAATCCATCATAGATCTTACTTTCTTCCCGAGCTTGACCACTTGGAGTGTGAGGACTTTAGGGAGGTTCTTAGTGAGAGAATTGGTAGTCCTATGGTTCCATTAAGCTCTCCTAGTCCGATGGCTGATGGAAACATGGCAAATATATCTTCAATGATTCCTATCAATATCTCTCGTGATCTTGGTAGGATAGAGAATGTCTATATTGGGGCAGAATGTTCCCATGTTGAGATTCAAGAATACACTGAGCTGTTTAAAGAATTCCATGATATCTTTGCTTGGTCTTATGATGAAATGCTAGGTATCGACCCTCGCATTGTCGAACACGAGATTAATACTTATCCCAATGCTAATCCTATTCGGCAATGCTTGCATGCGATGAATCCTAGGAAAGCACACGCGATTAAGGCAGAGATAGAGAAACTGTTGAAAGCCAGTTTTATCTATCCCGTTCCCTTGATAGAGTGGGTTTCAAACCCCATTCTGGTGGATAAGAAGCAGGGAGTGATCCGCATATGTACTAATTTCCATGATTTGAATTGTGCCTGTCCTAAGGACAATTTCCCCACACCATTTTCTGATCAGATTTTGGATGAGTGTGTAGGTAGCGAGGTTTTTTCCTTCATGGATGGCTTTTCCGGATATAATCAGATACAAATTAAACCTGAGGACCAACATAAGACTGCATTTATTTGTCCTTAAGGAACTTTTGCATATCGAAAAATGACTTTTGGCCTTAAGAACACTGGAGCTACTTTTTAGCGAGCCATGACCTTGATTTTCCACAATCTCAAATCGATTATCGAAGTATTTTTGGATGACCTTGTTGCTCATTCTCGTATGAGAATGCGTCATTCCTATCATTTGAGATTGGTAAAAGAAAGATGCTGCCATTATTTGGTCAGGTTAAATCCTCACAAGTGCATCTTTTGTGTGAAGTCAGGTCACTTGTTAGGATTCATTGTTTCTAAAGAGGGTATAAGAGTCGACCCTTTGAAGGTTGAGGCAATATTTCAGTTGTCTCCGCCGAAAAATATTTGTCATCTTCAATGTTTGCAAGGCATGGAAAACTTCTTACGGAGATTCATTGTCAATTTTTCCAATTTGACTAGAGGCTTCATGCGTCTTTTGAAGAAGGACACCACATTTTGTTGGGATGAGATAGCCCAAGAGTCCTTTGATGCATTCAAGCGAGCCCTAGCATTGGCCCCAGTGATTAGTTCCCTAGACTATAGCCGTGATTTTATACTTTATGTGGTCGTGCCCATGGAGATGATTGGTATGGTTTTGGTTCAAGAGAATGAGGAGCTCCAAGAGCATCTCATATACTATCTGAGCCGAAATCTTATTGACGTGGAGATTCATTATTCTCAGGTTGAGAAGCTTGCTTTAGCTACCGTACATGTGGTTCAACGGTTGAGACATTATATTCTCCTTCGCCAGACCTTGGTTGTATCCCATGTCAATCCGTTTCAATTCGTCCTCACTCGAAGGATGATTGGGGGAAAATATAATAAATGGATTGTCATCCTGCAAGAATTCGATCTGGAGTTTGTTTCGGAAAAATCGAAGAAATTTTTAATCTTTGCAGAGCTTATATCGGATTTCCCAAGTGAGGCCAAGGAGTTGGTTTGTGAAGATACGTTTATCGATGAACACACCATATTAATCTCAAATTTAGACCCATGGTATGGGGATATCATTATATATTTACAAACATTGAAGGTCCCCACTCACCTCTCACAGGATGAACGACGACGATTACGTCACGTGTCTAAGAATTACCTCATAGTGAATAACACTTTGTACCTCCATGGGGTTGATTCCATTTTATGACATTGTTTAACTCATGAAGAGGCTGAGCTAGTGCTGAATGATTTCCATGGAAAGGTGTGTGGTGGTCATTTATCTGGGCTTTATACAGCCCAAAAAATCTTGAGAGCGGGTTATTTCTGGCCGTCAATCTTTAACGATTGTGTAGATGCGGTCAAAAGGTGCCACCCTTGCCAAGTGTTTGCATGTAATATGCACTCGAAACCTGCCCCGTTACATCCCATCATCACCGCTAGTCCCTTCACTAAGTGGGGCTTGATTTTATGGATTGCAACCCAACTTTAGTTGGGGGGCATCATCATATCATAGTAGCTGTTTATTACTTCACGAAATGGGCTGAGGCTATGCCTATAGTTAAATCTGACGGTGAGACAGCTGCGCACTTCGTATTCAACCAGATTATTACTCGGTTTGGGATTCCGAAAGAGCTTGTCACTGACCATGGCTCGCACGTTCAGAATCGTATGATGGAAGAGTTGGCATCAAAGTTAGGGTACAAGCAAGAGCATTCCTCCTCTTACTACCCTCAAGCAAATGAACAAGTAGAAGCAGTGAACAAATCACTCAAATCCATTCTCCAACGAACCATCGCACAAAGCAAGAATAATTGGCACATTATGTTATATCCTTCTTTGTGGGCGTATAGAACTACTGTTAAGACTGCCACAGGTTTTTCTCCATATCAACTTGTACATGGAGTGGAGTCGGTATTACCGGTTGAATGCGAGATTCCTTCTTTGAAGCTAGCTGTAGAACTCTTACCAGACACTTCCCCATTGGAGGAGCATTTGGTCCACCTTGAGCAACTTGATGAGCAACGTTGAGATGCCTTGGTAGCTCTAGAAGTAAATAAACATTGCATAAAGGTCTAGTACGATAATTCTATCCGTCCAAGGAGGTTTAGTGAGGGAGACTTGGTCCTTTTGTGGGATCAACCGAAAGAACCCTTGTGGATAGGAAAGTTTAAACCCATGTGGCGTGGTCCTTACGTCATCAAACATGTGTTAGAGAAGGGCACTTATGAGTTAGTGGATTATGAGGGAATGGCCTTGGCGGAGCCTAGAAATGGGCTCTATCTCAAGAAGTACTATGCATGATTTTCATCCAAGGTAGGTATTGTATATTATTGTACAGTTTTGCATAGTTAGGTCTTTTTCTTATAGTGATCGGGTTTGTGATTACTTTTTGTTTCTTTTGGCAGATGTCAATGGAATATTCCATGTAAATAGGATTCACAGATGGTGCGAGCCGTCACACTCAACACTCAGTCTCTGCTGCTTGGGTGATATATACTCCTATCGGTCAAGTACTGTCTTCAGGAGGCATATGTTTAGGGCCATCTTCAAACAATGTTGCTGAATATAGTGCCATTATTGAGCTTCTACAGGATGCCATTTCACATGGTGTTCTCTCTCTTGAGGTACGTCTTGATTTGGAGTTAGTAGTGTCACAGCTTAATGGTTTGTACCATGTTAGAGATCTGACGTTATTAAGAAGATTCTTACGTGTGAGATTATTAGAACGACAATTTGACAATATGACATACATACATATTCCAAGAATTAATAATAAAGTTGTTGACTCATATGCTAACTACGTGTTAGATTGGCATTTGTTTCATACACAATAAATTCATCACAAACACAAATTTTTACACATGTAAATAAATAAACCGATCATCATAAATTTTTTTATAAACATCCAAAATGTGGTAATACATAGTGTCATGATACAAAAATGGGGCTCTCAAGCCACCAAAATATAATACACGGCAATACAAAATGTATCACTCCCAGGTTTCTAATCCTGTGGAGGAGGAAGGGGGTTGTGATCATGGAAGCTCACTACAGTTCTGGCTAGCCATCAAAATAATCGCACCCATGCTTGTGGTACACCCACCACCTAGCGTTGCATAGCCTCAGGAAAGTCCTTGACTTGCGCCATGGGAACTCTATGTGTCAGCCTCACAAAGTTGGTACGAATGCTCTAGAGCATCTGCTCCACATCCACACCCGTGATATCATCTCCTCTTCCCCTCCGTCTATGACGAGGGAAGCCTTCAGGGTGCCATGGTCCCACATCTGCATGCATATGGTAGATGTCACTATGTATTGTCACTCAAAAATATGTCTTTTGATTCCATATAATTAGAAAAAACAAAAAATTAAATAACTCAAAATTTAAAGAGAGGGTCGAAATTCATTACCTATGTCACCATATGCCGATCCTAGTGGTAGCGGCATGTCCGGGTCCCCCCTGAAATCTATCCTTGCATAGGGGTAGTCATCGATGGAAGCTATCTGTCGTCACCACTATGGAAAGAACTCAGTTGGATAGGGGTTGGACACCCTACCTCCCCCCAGTCTGCGCATCGCATCCAGCCAATGCTGTTGGGCCATATCTCGAACCCCGTGTAGAGGAACGTTAACTCTGGGGCTCAATCCTGGAACATGCTCGAAGAAAAACGTGCTCAGTATACTACTGAAACCAAAGTTTTGCACTCTGCCCATCTTACACTCACTGAGATAGTGTTTCATGTTAGTTAGTAGTGTAGTGCTCCAGTCATATACCGTGGGTCTCATGCACTCCACTACATAGAACATCAGAGGCCGCGACACCTGGTGGAGGGAAGCCAAGCCTGCTATCTTGCCTAGTGTCAGTAGGATGGCCTTTAGGCCCAACACCTATATAGATTTGGTTGGGATCTAACTCCCCACCTTCTCTGTGTCCAAATAGCAGTACATCGCAATGTACTCATCTATAGTCAGGCCACCTCCGGTCTCCCGAGAACGTAGGTTCACCACTTCTCCCCATTGGGAAAGACTGGTAATAAAGTATATGTCCTCCACCTCTATGGTGAGGGACATCCCATCTATCTGAAATGACTCAGATTCTAGATCCCAGTAATCCACCAGCATCTGCAAGAGTCTTGGTTTGTCCCTTAAGCCACCAAGATAGCAAAATTTGTAGAGCCCACATGCATGTAGCGCTTGTTGATCCATTAGATTGGACCTTACTGCCTCCTCTACATCACCATGTTCACGTTCTCTCCATTCTAGGACCATCCTGCACAAAACATTGCATGTTTTCCCATTAGAATACTTAAAAAACCTCATGCGTGGCCGCATATGCAACTGTTTGCCAAACAACCGCGTATGTACGCGACTGTGAGGGCATTTTCTGCGTATATCTAGCCCTATACGTTGAAAAACCCTCGATTTTTATGTGGCCTGCAATGCGTATTTTGGATTGGCCTAGAAACCTCAAATAACCATGGAATTTCATAAAAATTGCATCAAAATGGAAGAGAAGAGCATGGGTAAGTACCTGGAAGAAACAGTGGTGGATTCCACCGGTTGGATCTCCTGGAATTCACTATTGAATATCTGAGCTCAATTGGGTAAAAATTTCAAATGTTTTATAATGTTTTGAATTTTTTACTATTTATAGAAATTTTTCAAATTTTTTAAAATTTTTACCCCCTTTCCTATAGTTTGGACTATTTGTAATCATTTTGGACCGTTTTTGACCTAATTTATGATGTAGTAGACCTTTTTGAGTGCCGTTTCAGCCATTCGATTGTGCCGATCTTAGGTATCATGTCTAAACTGGCATATATGTTAGGTTTCATCACCGTTTGCATTTTGCATGACCTTGTGACCATTTCATTATAGCCTTAGGTACGAACCGACTCTATTATGTCACGAAACCTTCTTGTTGTTTTAGAAGTGGCATGGTATGAGTGGTAGAGCTTGACCTTACATGGGTACCCTAGTTAGCACCTTATTTGTGTCTGGTGCCCATGCTGACGTTTTGTCCCTTAAGGTGTGGGAGTCCGTTGTATAGTATTGCCATGACATTTCACAAGAGCCTCATACTCCTCTTGATCTTTTGCTAGCCTATTTCCCTCAGGACTCCCTTATTTCAAGTTGTAATTGCATTATCATGAGCTTTTCCTGCCTTATTCAGCTTTATGCTAGCTTCCCTGACATTGAGCTTCAGCCATATAGCCCGAGCTTGTCTCATGTCTAGCCATGCAGAGCCATTTTTATATATCCTTTGCAGCTTGATTCCCTTTTTACCGGGAGGGGATTTCCCCCCCAGTGTCAGTATCCTACACATGTATCCTTGCATTGAGCATAGGTATGTTCCACTGCTTGGAACTAGTTTGTTTTCCCATATGACACTTGTCTCCTCCTAGCCTGTAACTATAAAGCAGTTTTATTCTTTTTCAAGCTTTTTAAATATTTGAAAAAGTCCAAAAAAATTAAAAAACCAAAAAGCCGGACAAGGAGAGATGTTATCTTTGGCAGCTGTTGAGTCGTGTCACCTTCGAACAAAGCACTGTATATCACATCCGTTGGTTGGGTTTATAGTTTGACTTTAGGAGCTGTACTCGTTTATATGAGTTTATCTCCATCAATTGGTTAAGCTTCCAGTCCCCATGGAACCTCTATCGATGCCTCCTGTGTCACATAGATGTACCTATTTTGTATATCAAGTCTATGCTGCCTTTAGTCAGTCACCATTCGCCGTTATGCTCTTGTTCGAAGGAAGTTGAAACCTGAATTGGCCATTCCTTAGTTATCTTGACTTTGCATGTCGGCCATTCCCAGTACAATTACTAGTTCATGCACCTTATGATTGAGTCCTTCCACACTATATAGCTTTGCTGTGTACCTCATGTTGGATGATGGGGGATGCCTTAATGCCCTCCTTCCAGCGGATTTCATCCCATCGACTTTAGATCATTTATTTTGGGATTGGAATCTAGAGTCATTTTTGAGTGCCATGAAACTTGCAGTCATCAATGGTAGGTTCTCTCACCATCGACAGTCTTTGGGAATACATCAATCTCCCCTGATCTATGGATCCTCTCAAGTGTTCGACCTCAACACATTTATTCACACTTGTTAGTTTGCACTCTAGTACCTTGATTCCCATTTTCAATATTGGTGGGTGATCTCACATCTGTTAACGGTATACATCAATGACTGGTAATCAGACGATGGACTACTATGTTCGACCTCGACACCTCTATTCACATAGTAGGACATGTACTCGTAGTGGTTTGTGTAGAAGACCTTCCAGATTGGTGGCATTTCTTATATGCTACCTCCTTGATCGTGCCAGTGTTCATGAGATTTCAGCTCTTGTGACTTGATTCCAGTATATGTCAGACATTTCCAGCCATTATGGAGATCTTGATCCATTATATATCTTCAGCCATTATGGAGATCATGGTCCTTGGTATATCTTCATCTTGAAGATTCTGATCTATGTATATTGTACGTGGCAATGACCACTTATGTGATATCTTGTATCATGCCTATTCATGGCCATTGTACTCTTATGTATTCAGGACTACTATATGTATTTGTAGTTATGTGCAGAGTTGTATCATTGTACTATGCTGATTGGGTGGTTGGTCTTCCATTTGGGATCCTTCATCACTCCACTTCTGGGATGGACTTATAATTTATTTCATCCATCGTATGACCCCTCTGACCTCACACATTAGGGAGCATCTGTTATAGCTTATTTTACCACTCCAGAAGAATCACACTTGTATGGCCTTCCCCTGTCCCTCTGCAGACTCCTTAGACCCCTTGGACCATTTTTTGTCCTTTGATGTTTCCTTGACCATCCCTAAAAACATGTGAAAATTAATACACGCGAATTTTAAACCTATAATCACGTATATACGCGGGTTTGACCCCTAAAACTGCATACATCGGGATGTGCGCATAATCAAAATCCTTTTGGAGTTTTCCTTGACATGGATCCAACTCACTTGACTCCTGGCCTTCCCTATGCCTTGAGATCGCTCAGATTTGACCTTTCATTACCCCTTTGAAAATATATATAAGGAACTCTATGGTACATTGAAGGCATATGAGAGAATTGAGAGAAAATAAACTATAGTCCATTGTTGCTGGAACTTATGCTTGAGTCTACATCCTTTTGTCCCTTGGAGCACTTTTGTGTTCTTCCCAATCTTGCCTTTTGCTTGTGAGCTTGCTATCAAGAGATGGAGGATTGAGGTGGTGGAGGCCTAAGTGGGGGATTCAGTTTCCCTGATTCGCAGATGTTCCGATAGAGGTTGTATCCATTGTAATCTCTGATTTTATATTAATAGAAATCTCTTTTCCTGTCCAATAATGTATGTTTGAATGAATATTTTATCCATGGATGCTTTCAAATGCTTATACCTTGTTGATTATATATGCTAGAATAGATCTAACACCAATACAAATAGTATGCTTGTCTTGTTTACTTGTTGTTGAGGAAATGATTTATCAATTCAAGCTGAAGTTGGAAAGCTCAATGGGGATCTACTTCAACCGTCCGGAATAAGGTACAAAGTCTAATCCTTTAGTGTTAGATATTTTATTTCTATTGCATATTGGAAAGGATTGATTTCTGGAGTTAATCTATCTATTGTGGTAACCCAAGCCATAGGAATTTCTCTCCGTAACAAGGGGATACAAACCCCCGCCAAGAAGGAATAATGAAGAACACTCCTAATCCAAATCTACAGCACATATCAAGATCCAAAACAAAAGAATGCTTGAATGGGGAAGACAAGCAAATTCACGGGCACTTTGCAACAAGGTTAATAGGTAAATGTCTATCGAAAGAAAAGGAAGGACCAACCTTGAAAATTCATGTAGATGGTATTAGAGAGCATATTCAACACATAAAAGAACATGATCTAATCAAACAATTTGTAGGGATTTGTCTCGTAGAGAAATCCCTATCTTGGTGGATCAATATAACTTGGAAACCCCAAGTACACTATGATATCCATCTTGGAGGAAAGGGATTGTTTACAGTTGTATTCCTCAATCTTGAGGACACAAATAGAATATTTGAAGGAGGGTCATATTTATTCAACTTTGCAGGACTCTTTCTGAAACCTTGGAAAGAACGATTCAGCTCAGAGAAAGAATATTTGACCTTCATCCCAATATTGATAAGGCTCTAGTCACTCCCTTAAGAATATTTGAATGAGAGCATATTAGAAGTATTAGGAAACACCATAGTGAAATTTGTCAAAATATCAGAGAAACCAAAAAGAATGAGATATAATTCATATGCACGTATTTGTGTATACATAGATATAATAAAAGATCTATCGGAAGGCATCAATATCAGCTGGGATGATGAAGATTGGTTTCAACCCATATAATAAGAACAAACATCTTTCAGATATAGTAGATGACATGAACATGGGCACCTTTTTAGAGAATGTCCTAAAAAAATTCCAATAATCTCACAGAAAGGAGAGGAAGCAAAAGTCTCTTGCAGAAAATGAACGAAAAAAAGGAATTTCAGACCTGAGGTAAATTAAAACCCTTATCTTCCAAAAAATTCAAATTTGTCAATCATATAAAGTGTCGAACAATGTAGATACTGAGGGAACAAATAACCAGTCGAAGAATAAAGAAGGATACACTGAGAAAAAAAATCAATCTCATGCAAGTCCCGTTGAGCTTAGAGTGGATGTGGAAATGTTGGAAGATGACATCTACAACATGGACATAGGAGATTTAGACCTAGATGGGTTGGAAAAAGAAGTAAAAGACCCAGAAAAAGGGGTAATCCCCTCTCAATAAGTGGTTCTGCTCAAGGATACCATCATCAAAGCCAGAAAAGAAAAAACCCTGGGAGTAGTCACAAAAAATCCCAACACCAAAATACATGAAGTAATTAAAAAATTTGGTAATGAGAAACATGTACGAAGAAGAAACCAAGAACACATCAAGGATGTAGGATAAAAATGAGTGGCCTTGGGCCAATTTCCCACAATACAGGAAGCATTTTCCATACCATTCAAACCTTCTCAATGAAGCTCATTTCTTGGAATTTCAAAAGTTGCAATACACCTAAAAAAATGCATTCTGAAAAGGATAATTGCTATGGATAAACCTCTAGTCATGTTTATAGAGGAAACAAAATGCTCAAAAGAAAACGTTAAAGCTTTAGGAGTGAAGCTATGGAAAGGTAGTGAATTGATAGTCATCGATACCATAGGCTCAACAGGAGGAATAGGTATCATCTTAACCCCTCTCGAGATCAACTTACCAAACATCCTAGTGACTAGATTCACTATCTGAGCTAATTTTCACATCATAGGAACTAGTCTCAAAGGAATTGTTTCCAATGTTTATATGCCTTTTTCACTTGCACCAAAACAAGCTTTCTTAAATTCCCTCAAACCACTAAGCCTATGGGTTGGAAAAAAAATCAATATTTTAGGGGGAGATTTCAACTTTATTCGTAATCTTAGAGAAAAAAAAAGGGGGAGTGCACTCCCTAAGCACCTCAAATGCATCCTTTGACAAATTAATTGAAGAATTAGTGCTGGTGGATATCATCACAAGAAACAACATCTATGCATGGAACAACAAGTGTTTATGAGACATGCATATTGACTCCCGACTTGATCATTTTTTAGTGTTAGAATCCATTCTCATGAGAGGATTAGAAATCTCATCTATAATGCTCCCCAGGGTGGGATCTGATCACTCAGTCATCAGTCTTAATTGTAGAAGAATAGGGGAACATTTAAGAATACTTTTAGATTTGAAATT
Organism: Pseudotsuga menziesii; assembly: GCA_001517045.1. Classification (NCBI taxonomy): domain Eukaryota; kingdom Viridiplantae; phylum Streptophyta; class Pinopsida; order Pinales; family Pinaceae; genus Pseudotsuga; species Pseudotsuga menziesii. The sequence continues at coordinate 86,829 of LPNX010799961.1, read as the reverse complement.
TTTTGGCTCTGACATTCGAATTTCCAACCCCTCATGCAACAATGGTGGAAAGAGTTTCATCCTCTAGAAGGAACTCTTATGTATAAATTTCAACAAAATATGAAGTACATTAAGGAGCAAGTCAAAATCTGGAACAAAGAGGAATTTGGTAGTATCCATATTGAAAAGAAACAAATTTAATCCCAACTCAAAGGAATCCAAATAATCATTATGAAAGAGGGATATACTGACTCCCTCAAGCAGGAAGAGAAAAAACTGCAGGAAGAACTCGACACTAGAGAAACACAAGAAGAATTTCTCTAGAAATCTAAATCCAGAAATATTTTGCTTAAAGAAGGGGACATAAATTCATCCTTCTTCTTTCGTTCCACCATTCAACACAGACAAGCTAACAAAATAATCCAATTAAAAAATGAAAATGGAACAGAAGCATAAACACATGAAGAAATAGAACATGAACTCACTGGCCATTTCAAGTATCTGACGGAAGAACCAAACTTGAATAGAAATACAGTTATGGAAGAAATACTCAAACACATCCCATCCCTAGTGTCTCAAGATAAAAACAAGCTTCTAATTAGACCCATAGAAATGGAAGAATTGGAGGAAGCAATAAATCAAATGAAAACTGATAACGCTCCAGGCCCATATCGCTTTACGACAAACTTATTACATGCTTGTTGGGATACCATTAAGAAGGAAGTTCTATAAATTGTAAAGAACTCAAGGAAAATAGGGAAAGTTATGAAATTTTTCAACTGAACGTTCCTCTTCCTCATTCCCAAAGAAAATAGATTCGTATCTCCAAGTAAATTCATACCCATAGCTCTTTGCAATGTTATCTTTAAAATCATCATTAAAACCATTGCTAATAGGCTCAATTCTCTCTTATCTTCCCTAATATATATGGAGAAATTGGGATACGTTGAAGGAAGACAAATTATTAATGGCATAATTCTCTCCCATTAAATCATCCACTCTGTCAAAACCACAAAAAAACTTGGAATGCTAATTAAACTTGATCTCTCAAAATCATTTGATAAACTAAACTGGTTGTTTTTTAAGGAAATGTTGCTAGCTTTTGGTTTTTACAACCATTGGGTAAAATGGATCCTCAATTTGATCTCAACAACTTTCTACTCAATTCTTATCAATGGTACCCCTTGAAAACATTTCATCCTAACAGAAGAATCTAACAAGGATATCCACTCTCTCCTTTTCTTTTCATCTTAATGGATGAAGGTTTAGGATGTCTCCTCAAAGCCAAAAAAAAAACCAGGAAATCAAAGGTCTTTCCCTTCATAACAGAATGGAAACCCAAACCAACCATCATTCCGTAGATGAAATTATGCTCATGGGATGCTCTTTGGTGCAGGAGGACAAATCCTTCAAAGACAGTCTCAAAACCTTCTTCTTGGCTAGTGGGTTGGACATTAGCAAAGAAAAATCCCAAACATTTTTCTTCAGTACCTATAAAATTACCAAATGCAATATCCTCTATATCCTTGATTTTCCAGAAGGATCCTTACATACCAAGTATCTCGGTGCCTCTCTAGTTGTTTCAATAGAAAAAAATGTCTCCTAGAAAGATATCCTAGACAAATTGAATAAAAAATTAAGATGTTAGACTTTCCATTCTCTCAACTTCCCTAGTCTCCTTATCCTTACCAAAGCTATTCTGTAATCAATTCCCATGTACCTCTTCTCTATTCTCATTTCTCCCATATCTATAATAATAATAAAATTGTGCTCTGCAACGCAGCTTTCTATAGGGAGGCTTAGGAAACCACAAAAAATAGTCTCTTGTTGAATTGAACTCTTTATGCAACACCAAACTTGCTCGATGTTTAGACCTTAGAGATCCTGCAACAAGGAATCAACTCTACAATGCCAAAATATTGTGGATAGGGATTACACATACCTATGAGCCTTCGTATCTCATATGGCAGGTGAAATATGATCCTAAGTGGTCCAAGAAAAACCTCACCATATTTGCAGAAAATGTCAAAGGATCACACCTCTAGAACTATGTACAATACAACCACACTATAATCCAAAAATTCAGCTTATGGGAGAGTTGTAACGACAAAACAATAGCTTTCCTTCAAGACTCTTGGAATCAACAAGGACCATTGATGGAAGCCTACAATTTTCCAATTCTAAGAGAACAACTTCTATCCATGCAAAAAATAATAGTCAAGCATATGTGGCCTGAGGAAAATACTGAAGATCACTTCAGAAAGTGGAAAAATCCCAACTGGTGTCAAGCGATAAGTCCCAATAAAGATACCCAAGCATTCTGGGAAGCTCTTCAATCCCTAAAAATAAGAGCCTATGACGACTGTGAAAAAATAATATGGGTATTTTCCCAAACAAGAATCTTCAACATGAAAGAAGCATCTCTACTTCTCTCCAACCTCGCTAATGAGCCCCATGATGAAAAATTGAAAAAAGTATGAAAATTTAACCTCTGGCCTAAAATATCTACCTTTCTTTAGCTCCTTCTTCGCAGACGCATCTTAACCTAGTAAAATAAACAAAAAATAGGATACATAGGGATAGCATGGTGCTCTATGTACAAAAAATAAGGAGAATCAATCAATCAAATCCTCGAGTAAAGCAATTTTTGTTGACAACATTTTGAAAGAAGGAGAAAACATCTTTAGGAAAGTGGCTAGAGTAAAAGGGCACCCAAATGTCTCAATAGCTAACTGGCCAAATCAACCTTTCAGAAGCATGCTCCTTAAAATAATATGGGAAATCTTCCTAATATTTTTTTTCTGTGAAGTATGGATTGAGAGAAACAACATAATATTTGACAATAGGAACAGGAAGGAAGAGGAGGTATGGTTTACTCTGAAGAAGTACATCCTTAAAAATATGATATTGACATCCTGGGAAGACAAGGCTCTATCCTCCAATGACAATGAAACACAAATGCTACAAGATTGGGTTATCACCACCATTCCAGACTACAATGGACAAATCATCGCAAAAAATATTAGCAAGGACTCTCCGAGCCACTGGTCCCCTCTTCCTTCAGACACCTTTAAACTAAAATTTGATGGATCTTCAAAAGGAAACCATGGACCGATGAGCTTCAGAGGTGCAATCAGAGATAAGAATGGTAAAATTCAAGTTGTCTTCTGGGGATCACTTGGTTTCTCCACCGAGAATGCTGCAGAAATGGAAGGATTATTGGTTGGCCTCACATGGGCTCTTAACCAAAAATTGACCCCTCTCATATTATAAGGAGACTCTCTCCTAATCATCCATATGGAAAAGAGAATCCAATCTAGCTCAACAGGAAGCTGAGTGGTAAAAAGATGAAGGCTCGAAAGCAGACTCATAACCTTAGGAGAAATAATCCTAACCAATCCAGTGGTTATAATCCAACATGTGATAAGGAAAACCAATAAAATTGTGGAATCCATTGCAAATAGGGCAGTTACCATGGATACAAACTTTAAACAACTTCAATGGGAGGACAATCAGCTTGATCTGACAAGTAGAGAGAAATGTCAGAATATCGCTTCACAATATCTCAACATCCTGGATGCAGGTGATCATCACAGGGAAGAAAGAAGGTGTGTGAGGGACAATGAACATGCCAAGGAAAGTGACATCCCTCCCCCCATAACCTCCCATGCATAAATTTCCATTCTCTCCTACATTGGAGGAAGCCTCACGCATGTACTCTTCTCTTCGTTCTGCTAAGGAGATGACAAACCACTACACCATTCCATGGAGCACATGACTTCAGTACTTGAAGGCCCATCACAAATCCTCAATGATGCTTCTAATTACCCATACATGATTCTTGTGGGATGTCCATGCATGTGTAGAGTAGTGTATTAGGACCATCTCCAAGCTTAGCGAACACATCCCCTCCCAGGTGTCTAATAGAAAAGTTCTTCGGCCAAGTCTGTCTACAAACCCCAGTCAGGAAAGTCTGCTTTCATCTCCTATGAATGTCATGTTGAATTATTTCTCCTCTCCACATATTCACAATATGAGATCAGCGTTGTGGTATTTCTCCACTCCTATGAAAGCCCTACTATGGTATTTTCCCCCTCCATGGATTCACATTTTGAGACAGTTTATGTGCAATATTTTCACCATTGGCTTCAGAACAAAATGTAGGTGGAAACAAATTGGGAATACCTATTCTTCCAGGAGACCCCAATTCACATTCATGATTACATAGTTTCCATGGAGAATGAACTATTTGGGGAATTTCGACTCTGTCTAGGCCTTCATGTAGTTATTGTTGAAAGAAATTCTCATTGATGTCAAAAGGGGTTTAGTAATGACAAAGGAATAAGTGATGTCAGGGAAAGTGATGGAATATGTGATAAGGATGGAAATACACATGAGAGGATCCAACAAGGGGATCAAGTTCGATCAAACTAAATTGATTGATCGATCAACTTATTTAGAAAAGGTTGGACGTCTCAGATTATATTAGGAGAATATATTAACGATAGGAAAAGGATCCACAAAGTAAATATGTGTGTAAAATAAAATTCCAAAGCGTCAAAGTTAAGGTATGTGTTTGATAATTGATCAATGGACAAGGAGTATTTCACAAAGCGATTGATGGTTCATCGGATTTGCGATAGATGAATCGCATAATTAATTTTCAAGAAAAGTTTCCAAATGCATACTCGCAATCCGTAATCCAGAATTGTAGAAGGAAGAAGCTTTTGATTGTGGAAAAAGTCATTCCGGAAATATAATTGCGGAATCAATTTTTGAGAAAAGTTGAAATGCATACCCACAATCCACAATCCGCTATATTGGAAGGAAGAAGTTTCCGATTGTAGAAAGGTCATTATGAAAAGATAATTATGGAAGCAATTTTTGAGAAAATTCGAAGTGCACATCCGGAATCCACAATCCGTAATTACGAAAGAAATAAGTTCCCGCAAATTGGAGAAAGGTTGATTTGGAAAGCTAAATGTGGAAAGGTTTGTTGCAAAAAGGACGTTGTGAAAAATAAACTATGGAAGGTCACAACTAATAAATTAAACCGATTTAAAAATGATAAACAAAGAAGTAATTTTGAATTAGTTTATTTGTCTATGAAGAGTCATGATGAAGATATGTGACTATAGAATGAATAGATATGTTTGAGGGTATATAAACAATGCTTTAAACCTTCAAATATGTTCCTATGTACATTCAATTGGAATATCGGTTGATGTAGAATAGTCAGAGATCAAATTATCATATAAGTGAAGTTGGGAGGCACTATGGCAGGAAACAAGGCTGCAAGGGGGTCGTAGCCTCCTTCTAGTGGTATACTGGAAAACAAGGCGTCATAGCATCCTTTCAGCAGTAGCTGCTAAAATAGGGGATCGTAGCCTCCTTCTAATAGTTGTTGGTAAACATGGTGTAGTACCATCCTTGTCTATAGTAGCAGGCTAAAACTATTTGTAAAATATAATTTTGTAGTAATAGGAAGTATTGGTGGTTTACCCAATTGGGATTCCATGATAGATTTGTGTTCTCTGTGATTTTGTTTATCATGTGTGTTGATAAGTAAATTAAAAATGGTTTTTTATTGTTAAAAATTAACACTACTAATTCACCCCCCCCCCCTCAGTATCGTCCAATATTCCAAAAATTGGTATCAGAGCAGTATCCTTCACTACAATTTAATCACTAGAAGGAATATCCTATTAAAAACCACTATGGATCAATAAGAAGGGTTAGCCACTAACATACCTACATTATTTACGAGAGATAATTATGCATACTTGAGTGTAAGAATGAAGTGGAATATAATGTCTCTTGGATACAAAGTCTAGAGGTCTATTGAAAGAGAATAAAAAGTACTAGATGACCTACCTATAGACAGGGATGAGCTAGACCAAAATGAGGCCAATGCAAAATCCCTAAATGAAATTTTGAGTGGGTTAATAAATTTTGTATTTGTAAAAGTCATGCAATACAAGACATACAAACATGCCTTAGAAAAACTAAAATGTGTCTCTGAAGGAGTGCCAAAATCCAAAGAGTCCAAACTTCAAATGTACAAATGACAGTTTGAAATCCTAAAAATGAAAGAGGAAGAAAATATTGCAAAATATATTCTAAGAGTATATGCAATTGTTAATGATATTAGATGTCTTGGAGGATAAATAAAGGAGAAAGAAGTGGCCGAAATAGTACTAAGAACCATAGAAATGAAATATGACTAAAAGGTGTCCCCGCTAGAAGAACGAGATGATATTAAAATTATGGCAATAGATGGACTACATTGGATATTCAATGCCTATGAGATGAGAACATGAAAAAATGGATCGTCAAAGAAAGAAGGAGCTTTTAAAGCCTTATCCAAGAACTAATCTAAGAATGTAGTTGATGTAGAATCCCTTCTCATCAAGAAACTTGATAAATGTACTGGTAAGTACAAAAGAAAGCTACCTTTGAAATGTTTTAACTGTGGAAGGATTGGACATTTTTCCAATAATTTTTGTACCCAAAACAAGACGATAGTGATAATGAAGAATTTTGTTCTCATAAGAAATATCAAAAGAGTAAGACCATATATAAAAATAAGTATAAGAAAAATAAGAAAAAATGTTATTCCAAGGAAGACAGTGAAGATGAAGAGGTAAGTCAAGATGCTGAAGTCCTATTCACGGGATTAGAGAGACAAATATCTGAAGAAAATAATAGAAGTTGTGGTAGATCTCAAAGCATAACTTGGAAATTCTCTTGAAGAATTAGGAAAGTATAAAAGGATGTACAAAAAAAAAACTCATATGGCTGAATTTGAATAGAAAAACAATGATAGAGAAATAATTATTGCTAACATAAAAAGGGCTCAGAACAATCTAGAACAACAACTTAAGAAGAGAATACAAAAATATGAAAGGATTGAACAAGATATTTTGTGCCTTAGAAAGAAGTTGGATGAAGAATATATCAAATCAAAGTTTCAGAAAAACTCAAATATCTTAGATGAAATCTTAAGTGTCCAAAGGTCATCAAGTGATAAAACTAGATTGGGATTTGACAAAGAAAAACCAGGACATTCCTCTTACACAAACCAAGATGGAAATAAAGAAGCTATGTTGCTACACTCAATAACCAAATTAAAAGGGAAGAAAGTAAGAAATGTGATCCTCTCTTACAAAGAACCGATATGATAAATAAAAAACCAATGATTCGGAGACATCAGTAACTCTTTTAAGGATATTGTTATACCTATAACAATTTTGGACATATCGCTAGAAATTGTAAACTAATGGTTCCTAACGAGAAAGGAATTACAACAAAAACTTCCTTCTATAAGAAAAATGGTACTAGAAGCAATCCTGAAAGAAAAAAACTATAATTCTTTCAATCCTCTACAGAGCTATAGTATAAAATGCTACAAATGTGGTAATAAAGGACACATTGCTAGAAATTGCAAACTAGTGATTCCTATGGATAACACCTCAAAATCTCAAGACAGAGGAGATGAAGGCTTGGAAGAAGAAGGATGATATGGAATGTTCATTAGCTCTATGTGCTACAGAAAAACAAAATCTATGGCACTTGAATAGTGGATGCTCAATACACATTATAGGAGACCCAAATAATTTTATAATCCTAAAGCCAAATAAATAAAAAAAGTCACTTTTGGGGATAATCTATCATCTAAAATAATTGGAAAAGGCACAATAGCTATTAGAGACAAAATTAAAGTTGAAATTTTTTTGCTTGTAAAAAACTTAAAACCTAATCTTTTAAGTGTGATCCAAACATGTGATGAGGGACACATATGTATATTTGATTCCATGAAATGTGAAATCAGAAGAAAATATTTAGGAAAAATTGCTGGGACTGCTGTAAGAACTCCAAGCAATGTGTATTCAAGAAAATGAAGAATACTGTTATATGAGTCAAATTGATGAAAGTTTTCTATGGAATAGGAGGATGGCCACCTGAACTTTGACAATCTTGTAAAAACTAGTAATAATGGAGGTGTAAGAAATATACCAAAGATCATAAAACCACCAAATCATGTTTGTAGACACTATCTTCAAGGGAAACAAATGAGAACAAGTTTCAAGCTCAAAGAACATACAACCTCTTAGCCATTAGAATTAATTCACACTGATCTTCGTGGACCAACAACTACTAAAATCCTTCAAGGTGAATATTACTTTATGTTATTAATCGATGATTAGACAAGGATGACTTGGGTGACATTTCTTAAAGAAAAATCAGAAGCCTTTATGAAATTTAAATCCTTCAAATAAGTTGTTGAGAATCAAGCAAATCGCAAGATTAAGTGTCTAAGATCAGATAATGGTGGACAGTTCACCTCAAATGAATTCAATGAGTTTTGTGAAATTCATGGAATCAAGAGGCAGTTTTCAACAAAAAAAACTCAGCAAAATGGAGTAGAGGAGAGAAAGAATAGGATAGTCCAAGAAGCATATAGAACTATGCTTAATGAAGAAAAAATTCCTGATGGCTATTGGAGAGAAGCAATATATAGAACCATCTACATACAAACTAGAGCACATCTCTGAATGAGTAGTGACAAGAATCGTTATGAGCTATGGTTTGGAAGATTAAATTTAGTTAAATATTTTAAAGTTTTTGGAAGTAAATGCTACAAAAAAATAATAGATGATAACCTAGGGAAGTTCGACTCTAGAACGAATGAAGGCATATTTATTGGATATTCTTCCACAAAAAGGGCATACAGATGTTATAATCTAAAAATGTACAAGATCATAGAAAGTTCAAGTGTAACTATTGAGGATACTAATTCAAGAAGAATCCAAATCCAAGAAAGTGAGGATGTTGAAGAAACTAATGATGAAGAAATAGATGACACACAAAAATAAGAAATTTCACTAGAGGAGGATGATATTGGAAAAGAAGAAGAAAGAGTAGAAAAATAAAACTCTCGGGAAAGTGAAGAAGAAGACTCTCCAAGATCTAATACAAAATCATCATCCTGAGACACAAATCATAGGTGACAAAGATGATGGATTTAGTACAAGAATGAAACTAATGTTTAATGAACGATCCTTACTATTAGTGGTGGAACCTAAGAACTTCACAGAAGCCAACAAAGATAAAAATTGGATCAAGGTCGTGAATGAAGAATTGCATCAAATTGAGAAGAACCAAACTTGGGAACTTATCCCAAGACCTGATGGAAAGAATGTCATTGGGACCAAATGGTTATTAAAAAACAAGTTAGATAAAAATGGAAAAGTAATAAGAAACAAAGAAATGTTAGTATCTAGAGGATATGCTCAAGTGGAAGGTATTGATTTTGAAGAAACCTTTGCACCTGTAGAAAGAATTGAAGCAATCAAAGTGTTCTTAGAATTTTCATGTTGCAAAAACTTCAAAGTGTATCAAATGGATGTCAAGTGTGAGTTTCTAAATGGGAAACTAGAAGAGGAAGTCTATATTGAACAACCAAAAGGTTTTCTCTTATCAAAGAATAGAGACTATGTTTGAAAACTAAAAAAGGAACTCTATGGTCTCAAGCAATCCCCAAGAGCATGGTTTTCAAGGCTGGATAACTACTTGAGCAATAGGGATATAAAAGAGGAGCCACTGATAGTAATATATACATAAATATTAAATATAATAATATGATCATTGTTATTGTTTATGTGGGTGATATCATATTTGGAAGCAATATGCAAGTACTAAGTGTAAACTTTGCTTCTAAAATGAAGAAAGAATTTGAAATGTCAATGTTGGGTGATTTAAAATTTTCCTTGGGATTACAAGTCTATTAGTCTAACAAAGGAATCTTCATTTCTCAAACCAAGTATATAAAAGATATGCTGAATAAGTTTAAGATGGAAGACTCCAAGCCTATGAATACTCCTATGATCACTGGCTGTAAACTAAGAAAAAATGATGAGTCCTTAGAAGTGGATCATACCATGTATAGATATATGATAGGACGTTTTCTATATGTAATAGCTACATGACCAGATGTAATGCAAGTTGTAGTATTGGTTTCTAGATTTTGATCACCTCCCAAAGAAACACATGTGGCTGCAGTAAAAATAATTTTTAGATATCTAAAAGGCACTATGAATTATGGTTTATGGTACCCAAAATGTCAAGACTTCACTTTAAAAGCATTCACTGATGCAAATTGGGAAGAAAGTGTTGATGACCAAAAGAGTGCCAGTGTAGAAACTTTCTTTTTCGGAAATTGTTTGGTATCATGGTTAAGCAAGAAACAAACTTCCATATCACTTTCTATAGCAGATGTTGAATATATTGTTGTTGCATCATGTTGTACTCAATTCATTTGGATGAAGCAGACATTAGAATGCTTACTTGTGAAGTATGAAGATCCAATAGTAATAAATTGGGACAATACAAGTTCCATAAGCATATTGAAAAATATGTCATGCACTCCAAAACAAAGCACATACCGATCAAATATCACTTTCTAAGAGAACAAGTGGCTCAAAAAGTGGTCAGATTGGAATATATTAATACTAAAGAACATATTGATGATATATTCATTAAGCCACTTCCCAAAAGATAATTTGAGCATCTTACACATAAGCTGGGAGTAATGTCCTTACAGTAAAAAGAAGAAGAGGAAGAGAAAGCTGCATGTCAGGGGGATATAAGTTAACAAGGGGAGCTGTCAGAAAGAAACCTTTGTCATCGATATCAAAGGGGGAGAATGATTTAATGCTTCCATCAATGCCAAAGGGGGAGAATGTTGAAAGAAATTTTCATTGATGTCAAAAGGGGTTCAGTAATGGCAGGGAAAGCGATGGAATATGTGGTAAGGATGGAAAAACACATGAGAGGATCTAGCAAGGGGATTAAGTCCAATAAAACTAAATCTATTGATCGATCAACTTATTTAGTAGAGGTTGGACAACTCAAATTATATCAAGAGAATATATTAATGCTAGGAAAAGGATCCACAAAGTAAATATGTGTGGAAAATAACATTCCAGAGTGCCAAAATGAAGTTCTGTGTTTCAAAATTGATCAACGGAAAAGGAGTATTCTGCAAAGTGATTGACATTTCACAGGATTTGTGACAGACAAATTGCAAAATCAATTTTTGAAAAAATAAAAATTCTTACGCACAATTCACAATCCGCAATTGTAGAAGGAAGAAGTTTTTATTGTGGAAAAGGTCATCTTGGAAAGATAATTGTGGAAGTAGTTTTTGAGAGAAGTCGAAATGCGTACCCGCAATCTGCAATCTGAAATTTCAGAAGGAAGAATTTTCTAATTGTGGAAAGGTCATTGCAGAAAGATAATTGCAAAAGAAATTTTCAAGAAAATTCAAAGTGCACATCTGCAATCCGCAACTCACAATTATGGAAAAAATAGTTATCGCAAATTGTGGAAAGGTCAGTTCAGAAATTTGAAAGAGGAAAGGTTTGTTGCAAAAAGGACATTGTGGAAAAGAAACTGTGGAAGGTCGTGACTGATAAATTAAAAAGAGTTGAAAACGACAAACATAAAAGTAATTTCAAATTAGTTTATTTGTTTGTGAAGAGTCACGATGAAGATACGTGACTGTTCAATGAAGAGATATGTTTGAGGGTATATAAAAAATGATTTAAACCTTCAAATAAGTGTCTTTGTACATTCAGTTGTAATACTGATTGATGTACAAACAATCAAAGATCAAATTATCATATAAGGGCGGTTGGGATGTGCTAGTAAAGGAAACAGGCCTGCAAGGGGGTTGCAGCCTCCTTCCATTGGTAAATTGGTAAGCAGGATGTCATAGCATCCTTTTAGCAGCAACTAATAAAACATGGGGTTGTATCCTCCTTCCAGTAGTTTATTGTAAATAGGGTGTCATACCATCCTTGTTTGTAGTAGCATGATAAAACTATTTTTAAAATATAATTTTGCAGTAATAGGAAGTATTGGTGGTTTACCCAATTGGGATTCCATGATAAATTTGTGTTTTGTGTGCTTTTGTTGATCATGTGTGTTAATAAGTAAATTAAAAGTTGTTTTTTTATTGTTAAAAATTAACAATACTGATTCAACCCCCCTCTCAGTATTGTCCAATATTCCAACAGTTATATCTAACTAACAGAGACTAAAATTCATACCCTCTAGAGCCATGTGTAAAAGAGAAATTTTTGGATACATGGTAAAAGTTATAATCAACATGTTCAAAGAAGACTCTAACCACAATCATTCCCACATGAAGGATGTTATCCGCCTTTCTGAGCTGCCCTTTCAACGACATTAAGGATCCCAAAATCAAGATCGTGAATCGAATGAGAAAGGCACCAACAAATCAAATGATGAAGAGGCTGAGTATAGAAAGGAAACATTAACTGATCTTTGTTACCATCCCTTCTTTACTCCCTGTTTTTCTTATTTATGCTCTACTTCACGATCCTTTCTTCCCTTTATTTTTTCAAGCTAGAATATTTGCTAATGTATAATGGATGGGAAGGTGAAACCTTGTCCATATTCTTAGTCTAGACACTACTTACTATTATCATTTTTTGGTCTCATGTCTATATTCCAACTCCATTTTTGACCAAACTCGAATATGTAATAGCTTTTTACAAATCTAAGTAATAGAAATTATCCTTTTTACTCACAAATAAAAATGTCTTTGTTTCCAGTAATTATATATATATATATAAACAACATATCCGGAAATAAAATAATTAGATAAAATTTAAACAAAAGGAAAACAAAATATAAACTAATAAATATATGATCTAAACAAACATTTAATTAAAGATAACATAAATAAATTTTGCAATAAATTGAGACTCTATTCAAGATCGATTAGATCTATAGATATAGGAATCAACTATCATCCCATATTGGATCCATATCCAAATTAAATTAACATTTAAATAAAATAACATGTATAATCCATGATGGTTGTGTGCCAATCGTTGAAAACTACCAGACCGTATAGATTACCAATCATAGTCGATCCACCAAATCGCAAAGGATTTCCAAATCGAAGTACAGTCCAACCATATGTTAATAATCAAACTTATCTTAAAATTTATAGAGGTTGTAAATCCCTTTCTTCCCAACACTTTTTACTGAGTAATCTTAGAACTCTGCCTATCCACATACATTAAAATCGAGGCATACCTGGAACTGAAATATCGATCTAAGTGTACAGTTGAAGGACTCGCGTAAGTGTTTACATGCATACAATAAAATACAAATGTTATTATTAAAAAGATATTAGAAATAACCATCTCACCTTGGGAGAGTAATGATACTCATGAAAGGAGGTAATCCTGTCATCACTCATGCTGGCCCTTACGCCACTCCGCATCTACTTTTTCAAAAATTGTGAGCTATCTAGTAATCCATTACCAAAACTATAACCCTGCATATAAGAAATGAAAACCTAAAACCTGCACATATTAAAGAGAAATTTTACCTTTTAAAGAGGTATTGGGCCGTAATGATAAGACCAGTATCATCCCAGTCATTTGGATGACCATTCATTGGCACATTGGCCTCACCTGCCAAAATAGAGATTTAATGTTAATTATTTTCCTTAAAATGTGAAATCGAACTATTCTTTAAACTGAAGCGCAGGAAGAAAGGTATTATCTTCATGAAATGCTCAAAGGGATGGGGGTTTTCTCATCCTATCTCTCCTTCCCTTCCTCTTCCCTACACAAACAAACCCAATCGAAGTTAGCTATGTTGTAGCCTATGAAAAATAGCTACAGGAATAAAGAATTAAAATGGAAATATTAACATTTACCTGTTAAACTCTTGTAGGATTAGGAAGGTCCTCTACCGGTAATCAAAGTAAACCACATAAAGGTTTCCACCTAAGAAAACAAAAGTGAAAGATGGTTGAGACTATATAGAGGAGAAATGGTAGTCAAGAGGTCATTAACCACCATAAAACACCAGTAAACACCATTAAAAATATTTAAAATGAATCATATAACATTCAATAAACCAACAAAACAATGGAAGACATGCCAGAATAATAAATGAGGTCACAACATGCACCATCGTGCAGTAAGGAGTATTAGAGTGAAACCTCCAGAAACCACCACTGGAAGTCAGACAAGAAAACCCTCGTGACCAAGCAAATGCAGCATAAAACCCTAAAATATATTTCCAACGACAAGGATATGGAAGAGTACACATGGAGGCTCAGGATCACTTCTTTCCATGAAAATCATGCGAGATGCAAACCTCTTTAACTATGCATGGATTCGTTGTCAACTTGCAAGACAAGGCTTATAAAAAATTCAATAAATTCATTAAACTCCTTCTCCCTCATAAGTTGGCATTGACCTTGTAACTTCCATAGCCATATGCCAAACTTTGGAATAAAGTTTAAACTATAAGTCGCCTTGTGTTATTTTTACCCACATCGCATGTGAAGCCGAGGGGTTTACACCACCTATGCCAATACCTTACATAAAGTAAGTTTAAAACTTAAATATAACACATAAATCATATGTCAAGCAACATATGGATTGGGAAAAAAGTCCAAATCCTATGACTTCATCCTAGGTAAACATAACCAATTAGTTCATTGACTTAAAAATTAACATATCACCTTGGCGAGGGATTCAAACACCATTTTTGTCATAGCTGGAGTCAACATCAGACAAACACAAATCCCTGTTGTTAAACAACTAATAAGTCAATTTGAATCTATCCATGCAAACAAGTAGAAAGGATCTTACAACTAAGAAAACACTTTACGCTAAATAAGTAAATAAATTGTATTTTTTTTCATGGTGTAATTTACGAGTATGTGAGGTAATTCTATCAGAGCACAGTTACAACACTTGGCCTAAAAATCCCAACATTCAAACTGATATAAACCAGAAAACTAATTCTATTGTTAGGGTTTGACTCTCTTTGCAAATAGGAATAGAATAATAACCTTGATTTTGCAGGAATTATGGAAGATGTGGGAATGTCTACTGAAGGAGAATCACATCCTAATGATCCATAAAACAATGAAGAAGGTAATATTAGAGACGGTGAAATATGGGTGAATCTAAATGAAAGTAGGAATGATAACCCATCTGAACTCCAACAAACAGTCAAATATTTAAAGGAAGAATTGAAATGAGTTAAGGAATATAATGAACACATTTTAAAAGCACATGAGGAATTAAATAATGTTATGCTAACTAAACTGCATACTAATGAAGAAGAAAATAATTAAGGACCCTAATTAAACATGGTAATAACTACACCTTATAAATGTAAGGTAAGAAAACTAGAATTTTCTAATCACAAGACCGAATATTCAATCGAAGAATCAACTAAACATAGTAAGGAAAAATATAAGGATTCTAGTGAAAGTAGTGATAATAATGAATATAAAAGGAAATACAAACCATATTAAGATATTACCAATGAGTTTAAAAAGATCAAAACTCCTATGTTCAATTGAGAAATTGAAAAGGGAGAAGAAGACAAAGCTTGGCTATTTGGGATAAAAAACACTTCGAGATCTATAATTATTCCAATGAACTAAAAGTGAAAATGAAAATTTATAATTTGACATGAAAGGCTGATATCTATTGGGAACATATACAAAAAGTGAAAATCATTAAAGAACGCTATGTAACATGAAAAATGTTTAAGAAATATTTTAAAATAAAATATTTATCATAACAGTGTTATGAGGGAAAAAATAAAGAATTGTATGAATTACAATTAGGTGCAATGACCATGAAAGAATTTTGCAACAAATTCTTAAGTTTATTACATTATGTACCTTACATTATCGATGAAGAACAAAAAATTCAGTGTTTCCTCAGTTGTTTACATCTTATGTTTAAAGAGAGAATCAAATATGATCATCTGAAAACACTAGAATAGGACATGAGAAAAGAAAACTTCTTCTATGATCAAAGTAAAAACAAACAAGAGAACATACCTATTTGGAAGAATAAAAGATGTGAAAATTTTGAACAGAAAAAGAAAGGTACTAGTTTTATAAGCATTGTGGAAATAATTATCGAGAATACCAAGGGAATAAATTTAAAAATTATAAACAATAGAATCCTGCAACAATAAAAGAAGTGGAAACACCCACTTCTTTTAACAAAAATACTGCACAAAGGGAACCATTAAAATGTTGGGAATGTTGTGAACCACATTACTTTAAAGATTGTCATGTAAGAAGGAAAGGTCTTAATATCATGTATTCAATTCAAGAAGCTACTATAGTGGAATATATAGCAAGGAGCATGCCCAAAATCAGTGCAGCATTGGAGAACAAGAAAGCTGATCATCAAACATTGATGGTCGAAATCGAAGGTATGTTAAAAGATAAACACATTTCTATATTGATTGATCTAGGTGCAAGTTTAAGTTATCTATCACCAAGAATTGTAGAACTATACAAATTACATCAAGATAAATTTGAAAAGTCTTGGTTAATTCAACTTACTAAAGGAATGAAACGAAAACTAACTAGGTTCATGAAAAAGTGTTATTTTGTTATGAATGGTTTTAAAACAAATGTTGATTTAAATATTCTACCTCTAGGACCTTATGACTTATGACTTACTTATTTCAACTTAGAGAGACATTGAGTTATTTTAAATTGTTTTGATAAAACATTCTCATGTTTGTATGATAAAGGTAATACCATTGTTGTAAAAGGGATTCCAAGGAAAGTTACCATAAGAGAAATCCCAGCCTTAAAAATGAAAAGGTTTGCTTGTAAAGGTTGAAAATATGTTTCATTTTACATAATGGATGATAAAGAGAAAAAAAATCAACCTAATGTAGTAGATATACCAATTTTAAAAGACATTAAAGATATATTTATGGAAGAGATTCCCAGACTACCTTTGAAAAGAGATATAGATTTTACAATTGATTTGGTACCAAGGGAAGTACCAGCCTCAAAGGCTCCCTATCGGATGAATATAGTAGAGATTACTGAATTAAAACCACAAATACAAGAATTAGTCAATAAAAAATACATTCGACCTAGTGTTTCCCTTTGGGGAGCACTGGTTTTGTTTGTAAAGTAAAAACATGGAGCTTTATAGTTGTGTATAGACTATAGACAACTAAATAAAAAAATAGACGATATCATGTTCCTCGTATTGATGACCTATTTGAACAGTTTCAAGGGGCAATAATCTTTTCAAAAATAGACTTGAGATTTGGATACCGGCAAGTACATATCAAGGATGAGGATATGTTTAAGACTACTTTTAAAACCATATACAGTCATTATGAGTTTGTCTTAATTCGCTTTGGGTTAAAAATACCCCAACAAATTCTATGTGTTTAATGAATAGTATATTAAGTAAATAATTAGATAAATTTGTAGTCGTCTTTATCCACAAGAGCATGAAGAACACTTAAAAATAATACTAAAATCATTAAGGGAACATCAATTGTTTTCCAAGTTTAGAAAGTGTGACTTTTTCAAAGACATAATTCAATATCTAGGACATGTGGTGTCTAAGGATGGGATATTAGTAGATCTTGATAAAATTAAAGCTATCACCGAATGGCATATTCTCAAGAATGTAACTGATATAAGATAATTTATGGGGATTATTGGCTATTACCATAAATTTATTGAAGGGTTTTCTAAGATAGCATATCCTATAACTTCAATACAAAATAAAGCTAAGAACGAAAAATGTGAAGAGAGTTTTAATAAATTAAAGCACTTATTAACCACAACTCCTATTCTAAAATTTGTTGACCCATTTAAATTTGTTGTTGTATGTATGGGTGCATGGAAAGAAGGTCTAGGTGGAGTACTAATTTAGGAAAGTATATCATAGTGTATTAGTCTTGGAAACTTAAGGAACACGAGAAGAATTATGCTACTCATGATCTTGAGTTAGCAGCGATCATTCATGCACTTAAAATGTGGCGACACTACCGCATAGGAAGGAGTATTTTATTAATGTATGATCATATAATTTTAATATACTAATTCGATCAACATAATATTAAAGTTGTAGAAGCTATATGGTTATGATTTTTAAGCGAATACGATTTGAAATAAAACATATAAAAGGAAAAGATAATAAAATGGTAGATGCTCTAAGTTGTCATGCAAATTTGTTGTATGCAACAACAAGCAGCATGTGTAGAAAATATTTAGAAGATAAAATTAAAACTACATAAAAAATCAATAAAGACTATCATAAATTAAAAGAGAATACCGTAGAAAATGAAGGAAATCGAGTAACAATATTTTTTGTCTGAATAAAAAGGGGTTATTGTTACACAAAAGAAGGATATACCTAATTCAGAAGATATTAAATTAATTATTATGGATTAATTATATAAAATACCTTATTCAATATGTCCTTGATATCAAAAAATGTTTTCGATGACAAGGATTTATTTTGGCCTAACATGAAAAATGAAGTAGCAAAATATTTACCATGATGTATTGAATGTCAATAGGTAAAGGCCAAACATCAACATCCAATCGGATTCTTACAACCATTACCTATTCCATAATGGAAATGAGAATTTATCAGTATGGATTTCATAACTAGGTTACCTAAAAATGGTAAGAAAAATGACTCAGTCATGGTTGTGGTAGATAAACTTAGTAAGGAGGCCCACTTTATTCTAGTAAATATGTATAAGACTATTAATATTGCATGGTGTACCAAAAATAGTAATCTCAGACAAAGATGCAAAATTTACGGGAAATTTATGGAAGTCTTTATTTAAAGGATTAGGTACACAATTAAACTTTGGCACTGCATATCATTCTTAGACTGATGAAAAAACGGAAAGAGTAAATCAAGTTTTTGAGTGCATACTTAGAATGTATGTAATGGATAAACCAGGTAAGTGGGAAGATTATCTGCATGTGGTAGAATTTGCATATAACAATCATTTTCAAGCTTCAACTAGATTAAGTCCATTGGAGATATTGTATGGAAGAAAGTGTAATACTCCAATTTCCTGGAGCAGTCCCATTGACAGGCTAATGTTAGGACTTGAAATATTGAAAGATATGGAATTAACAGTGGAACAACTACAACATAATTTGAAGGTTCTCAAGATAGGAAAAAATGTTATGTTGACTTAAAAAGAACTCCACGAGAGTTCTAGGTAGGAGATCATGATGTAAAGGTAAAACCTAGAAAAAGTTCCTTAAGGTTTGGAAAATACTCAAAATTGGCACCCAGGTATTGTGGACCATTTGAAATTTTAGCAAAAATTCGATGGGTGGCATATCAATTAGCACTACTTCCTACACTAAAAGTACATAATATTTTTCAAGTTTCAATTTTAATTAACTATGTTCCTGATGCTACTCATGTGATTAAGTAGAATTTTATATCGGTGTAACCCGAAGGAGAATTTGAAGTGCAATGAGAACCTATTCTCGACACGAAAGAAATTTTACTCCAAAACCGTACCATTAGACAAGTCAAGGTACAATGGAAGCACCTTAGTCTAGAGGATTCCACTTGGGAATTGGAAATTAATATGTAAGAAGCATATCACTTCTATTTCAGAGGGAAATAATGGAAGAATAGAAGGACAAAGAAATAATAACACCGAGGATAGTGTCAACCTTAATGGGAGGTGTATGTAATACAACAAACAATTGTTAAATTGTTCATTACTTTGAATATTTATTTTTTAAATATTTTTACAAGTAAAGTCAAAAATAAATGGAATGGAATTATTATTATTGAATAATTAAATAACTGAGAGGAAACATAATTGAAGTAGTTGTTAAAAGGGTGTTTGCGGACCCACAAGGGGAAAGGACAAATGGCAAAAGATGTTGAGTGAGAACTCAAGTGACGCAGGAGGCATCTTCCCCAAAATTAGGTCAAGAGTCCTTATGGAGCATTAAAGAGTAGGAGGCTCATAAATTACCAAGTCCTAGGAAAAATACTATAAAATAACATTTTCATCGAATAAGCAGGAGGCTAGCGATCGATGGGAAAATAACCTATTAATGAAAAGAGGTGGCTCATTGATTGAATGTTTCCCTTGTGGTTCAGCAAACAGGCTTGGGGTTTTTGGAGCAAGTAAGTTTTGGATGCTCCAAAAGTTGGTTGGGAGGAACACCATGTTCAGTTATATTTTTCCGTTAATGGTGAGGTTCATTACTAAATTCATCTATTGTTTTAGTCTTGATAATTAAAGTCTAAAAGTAGATTATAATTCTGAGTGTTTTTATAAACTCAGGTTATGCAATGTGTTAATTAGTTTATTTATTTTTTACCTAATTATTAATACTCTCTCTTTATAATCTACTAGTAGTTAATTTTCTTATGTAATAAATTTAAATTATAAATTATATCAATCTCCTACTGAAGGTTCCATTATTAATCTCATTAACTATCAATCAAATTCTTTACTTCTTCAAGCAATTTAAAGATATGATAAGGGGAGACAAGGTGTATTCTTCCCACATTTAAAAACACAACAAGATATTAAATATTAAAATACAGAATGTATCAATCTTAGAGTCAAGAGGCTTCCCACATAGATTTCATATCTATATAAATAAATACGAATCTAGGTACTA
>LPNX010799961.1:20171-65786 GCA_001517045.1 Pseudotsuga menziesii | reverse complement strand
TATATATATATATATATATATATATATATATATATATATATATATATATATATATATATATATATATATATATATATATGTATGTATATATATATGTATGTATATATATATGTATGTATATATATATGTATGTATATATATATGTATATATATGTATATGTATGTATGTATGTATGTATGTATGTATGTATGTATGTATGTATAATCCATGATGGTTGGATGCCAATCATTCAAAACCACCCTATAGTCTAAATCACCAAATCATAGTCTATTCAAAAAATCACAAAGGATTTCCAAATTGAATTACAAACCCAACATCTGGTAATAATCAAACTTATATTAAAATCGATAGAGGCTATAAAGCCCTTTTTCTCCAACACTTTGAAAATAATAACTATGGTACTCTGTCTATCCTCATACATTAAAAACGAGGCATACCTCGAACTAAAACATTGATCCAAGTGTATAGTTGAAGGAGTCACGCCAGTGTTTACATGCATGCAAGCGTGCTAGCATTAGTATAACCACATCTATATAAATTACAAATTCTATGATTAAAAAAATATAAGAAATAACGATCTCACCTCAGGACATAATAATGATACTCATGAGAGGAGGTAACCCTGTCCTCACTCATGCTGGCCCTTACACCACCCTTCATCTATTTTTTCCAAAAATTGTGTGCTATCTAGTAATCCATTACCAAAACTGTAACCATGCATACAAGAAATGAAAGATAAGCCCTGCTTGTATTAAAGATAAAGTATACCTTTGAATGAGGGGTTGGGCTGTAATGACAATGCTCATCCCAATCATTTGGGTGACCATTCACTGGCACCTTAGCCTCAACTAATAAATTGAGATTTAATGTTAATATATTGTCCTTAAGATGTGAAAATTGAATTATTCTTTAATATGAATATGTAGGAATAAAGGTATCATGTTCATTAAATGCTCAGAGGGATGGGGATTTGATCCTCCTAGCACTCCTCCCCTTCCTCTTTCCCGCAAAAACAAACCCAATCGAAGTTAACTCTGTTGTATCCTGCGAGAAAATCGCTAAAGGAATAAATAATTAAAATGGAAATATTAACTTTTACTTATTAAACCCTTGCGGGATTAGGAAGCTCCTCTTCTGGTAATCAAAGGCAAGCACACCCAATTTTACACCTTACCACACGAAAATGAAATATGGATGAGAATGTGTAGAGGAAAAATGGAAGTCAAGCGGACATTAACCACCTTAAAACAATAATAAACACCATTAAAAATATTAAAAACATAGTGTATAGCTGTTAATAAACCAAGCAAACAATGGAAAACATCCTAGAATGATAAATGAGGTCACAACATACACCATAGTGCAGTAAGGAGTGTCAGATCGAAACCTCAAGAAACCACCACTGGAAACCATACAACAAAACCCTCAGGAGCAAGAAAATGCGACATTAAACCCTAAAATATCTCTCAAATGAGAAGAATCTGGCAGAATACAAATGGAAGGACAGGATCACTTCTTTCCATGAAAATCATGTGGGCATCCAACCTCTTAAACTATGCTTGGCTACGTTATCAACTCCGAGGCCAAGACTTATGACAACTTCAATAAATTCATTAAAATCCTTCTCCCTTGTAAGATGACATCCACCTTGTAACTCCCATGGCCATATGCCAAACTTTAGCTTAAATTTTAAACTATAAATTTCCTTGTGTTATGTTTACCCACATCGCATGTAAAGTAGTCGGGCTTAAACCCCCTATGACAATACCTTATGTAAAGTAAGATTAAAACTGGAATATAACACATAAAGCATATGTCAAGCAACATATGGCTTGGGACAAAAGTCCAATCCTAAGAAAAAAAACCAATTATTTCATTGACTTAAAACATTAACATATCATCTTGGCGAGGGTTGCAAACCCGATTGTCGTCAAGGTTGGAGTTAACGTCAAACAGATGACAAGCCTTTTCATTAAACAAGTAAGAAGTCCATTTAATATTATCCATGCAAGCAAGTAAAAAGGATCTTACAACTAAGAAAACACTTTGCAACGAATAAGTATATAAATTATAAAAGCTTTTTTATGGTGTAATTTATGGGTATGTGAGATGTATGCATTTTTCGTTGAATTTAAATTGTGGTATTCATTTCAATTTGTTTATCGAACTGATTGTATGTTGAAGCTTGACATTGACTTTTAGGTGGAAAATGGTCATATAGAACCAAGTGCAGAAGATAATGTGATATATATATATATATATATATATATATATATATATATATGGCAACATTAGAATATAGTAAAGGTAGTAAGATCAAGTAAAAAATATCCATTGTCATATATTTCATTTACATCTATTGAAGTTAAA
Organism: Pseudotsuga menziesii; assembly: GCA_001517045.1. Taxonomy (NCBI): domain Eukaryota; kingdom Viridiplantae; phylum Streptophyta; class Pinopsida; order Pinales; family Pinaceae; genus Pseudotsuga; species Pseudotsuga menziesii. The sequence continues at coordinate 63,415 of LPNX010799961.1, read as the reverse complement.
AGAATCTCAATAACAACCACTTCAAATGTCGGCAACCCAAACGATGTCTGATACTAACCTATATATAAATTTCATATACAGGATGATAGTGTTAGAATAATCAACCCATAGTTACCTACATTTGACATTAATTAATTATTTTTGTCTTATTACCTAGATTCCTAGATTACATTCTATGCTAGTTGTCTTCCACATGTCCTAGAAGTCAACACATGCTAAAACTGGGTCATGGAGTGCTTGGGAAACATCCTGGAAACCAATTTTAGCAAGTCTTCTTTTATTCTTGGTTACTAAAGCGCATTTCTGCTTTTTCTCAAAGCTGCCTTTCTTTACAGCAGTTTTAACGCAAAAGGAAAAGCTAGTCTAGGTGTAATTGCCTTGTTTTTTTCCCACATTATCCTCCCTCTTTTTCTCCAATTAAAAGCCTGAATGAGTCTTATTTCAATCACTCTTTATCTTTCCCACTTTATTTAGCAAATTCGTGAGCATCTTCCTATATTTGGAAACTGCTTTATTCACCTAGGGGGGATTTGACTAGTTTTGGTAAGCCTGCATTTTGACCAATTTGAATATCATCTTTATGATTTAAAACCACTCATGTAATTATATATTTGAGCAGCCTATTACTTCATAAGTCTGGATATTGTACACTTACTCAATACAGATTAGTGTTATGCTCCAGTTTCAGTCTCCTTTGGTGTGAGTTTTGCATGTTTGATTAGCAATTTTGTGAGTGTTATTGTTCTATCAATTGATTTAAATTTCCACATGGTATTAGAGAATTTGTAGATTTATTTATATCCTTCCATATTACTATTGAATTTTCGACATCTTGACTGGGAGCGCTTACTGGAGGGCACAGTTACTGAGCTATGGACCAATCTCAAAAGATCATCTTGACTCCATTCAATATATTTGAGTGGAAAGATAAGATGGAGATATTTTTGAGAGAAAAAGGTATCTATAGGCTTACTATGGCAACTGAGGCAGAGCCCAATGCAGCTACAGATAAAATTAAATGGCACAATAGGAGGGATGAGGCCTATGGTCTTTTGTGTCTAAGCATTTCAAGAGACATCCTCTTACATCTTGATGGATTGACATCACCTAATGAGGTTTGGGAGAAGCTTGTAGAGATTTTTGGAAAGACAGATGAGATGAGAGGACATCAAATCAAGAATGAGCTAATCTCCTTGAGTCCCAGTAGCTTCGAATCATTGCAACTCTACGTTTCAAATTTTAAGGCCCTCGTTTTGCAGCTAAAACAGTGTGGGATTGACAAGAAGGAAGAGAAACTAGTATTGACCATACTCTCTAAGCTTGGTACTGACTATTCAGTGTTTTTTTCAACCTTCCATGCCACCAAGTTGATGGCATGAACCTAGAAGATGCCTAAGCTTGCAGAGTTCATGGAATCCCTCACCCAGGGGCAAGATAAATTGGTGATGAGGGGAACCATCAAACCTTCCAAATACCAAGATTTGGTTGCTGGAGATTCAAGGGTGGATTCAAAAGGCAAGAAAAAAAGTTTAAAAGCCACCTGAGAAATATAAAGACAAGTCATAGTCTCAAGAGGAGCCCCAAGGCACCAAGAAGAACTCCCAGAAGAAGAAGAATAAAAGAGAAATGAGCAAGTGTACATACTACAGTAAGGGATATCATCCTGAAAGCTCTTGTATGAAGAATAAAATTGACATGTTGACCCAAATCCTATAGAATAATAACATCTCCCTTCCTGATTGCTCAAAGAAGAGGGAAGGAGGATCAAATTCAAAAGACAGAGAGAGAGTACATGCCTTGGTTTCTGGCACATTAAGCTCACCTAGCTTCATCAGTGGTTTTGGAGCTTCTAGACATAAAATTTCAACAAAGGAGAAATTCTCCTCTCTTGACATGTCGAAAGGTCCACCAATAGCTTTGGGAGATGACTCTCTCACTGGTAGTTTGTGGAAGGGTAGGATTGATCTTGACCATGGTAATTTCAATAATGTGTTGTATGTTCTAGGTCTTTCCTCTAATCTCTTGTTAGTGTATCATATGGCTCACACCGGGTCACCAAATAAGGTCATATTCTCCATTGATGATGTTGAAATCACTGAGATTTCGAATGGTAAAGTCATAGCAAAAGGTGTTGTTGATCACACTTCGAAGGTATACAAGTTTTCCCATTTTATACCCTACTCAAACCCCTCTGCTCTTCTGATTCATGCTAATGAACGAAGCAAGATTTGGCATGAAATATTTTTCCATATGAATAATAAGTATATTTATGACTTGAGTGAAAAATATATGGTCATAGGGTTAGAAAAGATCAAGTTTTCTAAGGGAGTCTGTCAAGGTTGTATCCTAGGAAAACACCCAGAGCACAAGTATGAGAGAACTAGTCATGAGAGAACCTCTGCACCTCTTGAGTTGATCCATAGTGACACTGCTGGTCCAATCCATCATATGTCCATGATTCAAGACAAATATTCACTCACCTTCATAGATGACTTTTCCAGGATATGTTGGGTCTATTTCCTAAAGCACGAGTCTGAAGTTTTTGACCTATTCAAGGTCTTTCGAGCCTTGGTTGAGAACCAGTCTGGGAGGAGACTCAAGATACTTAGATATGAAAATGGTGATGAATATTTCAAGTTTGAGTTCATTCAGTATTGCAAATATTGAAGTATCCAGATGCAGCATTCGATCCCTTACACACCACGGCAAAATGGTGTTGCTGAGAGAAAGAACAGATCACTGAAAGAGATGGCAACCTGCATGATGTAGGCTAAGAATTTTCCACCAAATTTTTGGGATGATCCTATAAAATATGCATCCTAAATCCACAATAGGTTCCTCATAAGCAGCTTGATGGTATTACTCCTTTCGAATCTTGGAGTGGGAACAAGCCAGATGTGACCCATTTCAGGATTTTTGGCTCAAAGGCTTGGGCTAGAATTCCAACTAGAAAGAGGAAGGATTTGAAACCCCAAATCCAAGAGTTCCTATTTGTTGGGTATTTTTAAGATTCAAAAGGGAAAAAGTTGATAAAATTGAGCACTAACAAATCATTCATTGAAATAAGTGTTCAGTTTGAAGAAGAGCCTTTAGCAGCAGTTGAAGTTGGAGAATCCTCTTCATCATGAGAACCATTGATTGTAAGTGAAGAGACTAACGAGTTTGATGATTCTCATATGTCTGATAATGATTATTTAATTGCATATCCTAAAAGTCCTACAAGACCAAAATGGGTAGAAAATACCATTCATGAAGCGGGGTAACTAGCTGGAAATCCTAATGACACTTGGAGGACTAGATCTCAATTTGAGAGTGCCCTTTGTGTGAAAGATACTGTATTTGTTGAGAAGTTATATATGATGGTTGATTCATATCCACATACATATGAATATTCAGCACATGATCTAATATGGAAAACATCCATGAAGGAAGAATTCAGCTCGCTCCAGAAGAACAACACTTGGGAACTGGTTAATCTTCCCCCAGGGAGGAAGCTAGTTTATTGTAAGTGGGTCTTCAAGACTAAGTTTTTTGCTGATGGTTCACCTTTTAAATATAAGGAAATATTGGTAGCCAAGGACTACTCACAAGTACATGGTATTGAATACAATGAAACCATTGCACCAGTGGCGAAGATGGACTCCATAAGGCTAGCTCTAGCCATTGCAGCTTTGAAGCAGTGGGAAGTACATCACATGGATGTGAAGTGTGATTTCCTAAATGGAGATATCACTTAAGAGATTTACATGAAGAAACCTACAGGTTTTGTTTCTAATCCATCTTTAGTGTACAGGTTAAATAAATCATTGTATGGGCTCAAGCAAGCCCCCAGGGCTTGGTATGCCAAAATTGATGGCTTTCTGCTGTCATTGAGTTTTGTTCGATGCAAGTCTGATTCGAATGTTTATCTAATGCTTAGTCATGGTTATTTGATTATTATTGTTTTATATGTGGATGACCTACTGATTACAATAAGTTCAAAGAAAGATATTGCCTCCTTAAAGGATGCAATGAACCATGCATTTTCCATGATAGATTTGGGATTGTTGAGCCAATTCTTAGGTCTTGAAATTGCTAAATCCCAACATAGAATAAAAGTAAATTTGTCCAAGTATGATTCTTATTTTATCATCAAATTCAACATGAAATATTGCAATCCAAGAAAGACTCCATTCCTTTGAGGAGTTAAGCTTGAAGAAGTAGGTTCTTCTCCTATGGTAAATAATACACTGTATAGGCAGTTGATTGGGTGTTTGCTTTATCTTACACACACTAGACCTGATTTATCTTATGTAGTTAGTGTGGCTTTGAGATACATGGATCAGCCTCATGATATCCACTGGAGAGCATCCAAGATGATCCTAAACTTTGTTCAAGGAACAAGAACTCATTGAATCTTCTACAAAGCAAAATCTGATCTTGATTTGATTGGATTTACTGACAGTGATTGGGAAGGCGACAACACAGATCGAAATTGAACATCAAGATATGTGTTCATGCTTGTAGAAGGACCAATCAGCTATTCAATCAAGAAGTAGAGTGCCATATCACTCTCATCTACAAAAGTAGAGTATAGAGGAGTTGTAATGCAACAACTCAATGTTTATGGTTGCAGGGGATACTTGAAGAATGTGGCTTCGGATCAGATTTTTCAACTATTATCTACTGTGATAATCAAAGCACCATTTGGATCTAAAATGATCCCATTTAAAGATATCTAACCAAGCACATTGAGATCCATATGCACTACATCAGAGAGCTTGTGCACGATGGTACCGTTGTTCTACTCTTATGTGCATCTTTAGAACAAGTAGTAGACATCTTCACCAAAGTTTTTTGTGAGAAGACCTTCAGCAATCTCAAATCACTGCTAGGGATTTCTGATCATGCTGTGAAGCATGATTGATGAAAATATTTCCAAATTTTGTTCCATGTCCATGCTTAAGGGAGGATTTTTCCCACTTGGTTTTTGCCTCTTTCCTTGGTTATATGGACAAGCAGTATGTAAAGGGTGACTAATCCTTGTTTCTATGCCCTATAGTTTTCTGATATTTACTCATAAATTAAGGATTAATGGGGTTGTTAGAATAATCAACCCATAGTTACCTACATTTGACATTAATTAATAATTTTTGTCTTATTACCTAGATTCCTAGATTCCATTCTATGCTAGTTGTCTTCCACATGTCCTAGAAGTCAACACATGCTAAAACTAGGTTATGGAGCACTTGGGAAACATCCTGGAAACCAATTTTAGCAAGCCTGCTTTTATTACTAGTTACTAAAGTGTAGTTCTACTTCTTCTGAAATATTCCTTGCTTTACAACAGTTTTAAGGAAAAAGGAAAAGCTAGTCTAGGTGTAACTGCCTTGTTTTTTTCCCACATCATCCTCCCTCTTTTTCTCCAATTAAAAGCATGAATGATTTGTCTTTGCATCACTCTTTATCTTTCCCACTTGATTTATCAAATTCGTGAGCATCTCCATAGATTTGGAAACTGCTTTATGCACCCATGGTGGATTTGACTAGTTTTGGTAAGCCTGCTTTTTGACCAATTCGAATAGCATCCTTATGCTTTCGAAGTACTCATGTAATTATATATTTGAGAATCCTATTACTTGGTAAGGTTGGATATTATACACTTACTCAATACAAATTAGTGTTATGTTCCAATTTTAGTCTCCTTTGGTGTGAATTTTGCATGTTTGATTAGTAATTTTTTGAGTGTTATTGTTCTATCACTTGGGTTCAATTTCCACAGATAGATACAATTTCAAAGTTGTTCGTCTCGATCAAACCTATTGTTTTTTGATGGGATAAGCATGAATTAATTAATAGTTATTTAGATGAAGTAAGATGCCTAAATTTTATCTTCTTATAGTACAATTTAATTGCCCCCTTATATTTTTAAAGTGCTAAGCAAATTATAGGGAAACATTGTTATCAAAAAATTCAAGCCTATTGAAATATTATAACAAGTATGATTCCTAAAAGTTTTGAGCTACCTCTAGGTTATTGTATAGTTTAGAGGTTTCTATAAGATTCATCCTATTAAACCATACCCCCATTATTGATAAACTATTTGTGAATTCATCAGAATTTCTCTATTCGGTTTAACTACAATTCTTGTAATTGAGGTTAGAAATATAAATTATATTTATGGTTTCAGAAACATGTTCATTCATATGAGCATTTTCATTTCCTGACTACATTGTAGAAGAAGCTTAAAACAACTTACCTTTTGCTGAAAGGTTGAGTATTGGAGTTAGACCTTGTCTTTTAATATCTTCCTTCATTCTTTGTGATGATTTATTCATCTTAGATGATAAATCGTAACCTCTATGGATTCATACACAACCGTCATCTATTCATACATGTGTATACTTTCTCTTTATGACTATTCAATTTCATCAAGATACTTTATCTCTCCTAAACAGTCTTAATATATGGGTTAGGGTTATCCCTTGTATTGGAGTAAGGGTTCTTTAACTAATGAAATCCTAAGGAGTATCTCTATAGTTTGTATAATGTATATTCCATGTGGCATTGTTTCTTGGATTGTAATAAAAGTAGTAGGGATAATTTGTTCATAGTTGATTGCATGTATTGATTGTTGCTTGTTGTTGATAGGAAATGGTATAAATAGGTTATGATTTAATGTAGTTATAGCGATGAAATTTAAGAAGAATATAACCTCTTTAATAACTAAATACTATTTTATTTCCTTCTACCTAAACATTACCTTATAACCACCACCTTGTATTGGTACCAATGTTATCCATTGTAACCATTTCCATATACTATTACCATTGCCACATCCTTATAATATAACCTATTACTCCTCTTACTTATCGATTCACTTGGTTCCTTCTTCAAAACAAGCAATCAAGTTTCTCCTCATATTCCTTGTAGGGGAAACCATTAGATGCAAAGATGATTTGAAAACTGAACCACCATGCCCATGGCCACCACAAGTTCCATGTTATTTTTTAAGGATTCTAATATTATACTTGAGTATAGTATTCTAGGTGATTGTTTTGGATTGAAAAAGACATGTTTATAGATAGGTAGGCGAATATCAAATATTAAACATAAAATTAACACTGAAATGTGTAAATTTTGGTGAACATTATGATAAAAAAAAAATATTTTATGTAAATATAGGCGATATTAGACACTAAAAGTGACCAAATAGAAAATTTATTTTTTGGAAAAAAACCCCAAAATAGCCAATTGGCGAAATTTTGCCCCTAAAAATTACCCTGACCACAACTAGAAAAATTGCTCCTAATTTGTCCAAAACTTCACATATCATATCTTTGTCCTTATCAATCACATCATGGAGTCCTCTAGCAAATTCAAGTTCCATATTTTCATTAGTTATCCCACAACCATCTTGAACAATCTGAATTACAAGTTTTCTAGAAAAACTTGTAATTCTAGAAAAACTTATAATTACATGTTTTACAATTTTTCTGGAAAAGACATATTCAAGTGGCATATTTCCATTCGTCATCCCACAACCATATTGAACAATCCTAATTACAATTTTTATGTAAAATTGTGAAGTTTTATTAATTACTTAGATGATATTCTAAAACAATTTACAATAGTAGGATCACTTAAATAACAACAAGAACAATACTACAAAGAACACAAATATTTTCCTAGGGGAAACCACAAGGGACAAAAACCCACAAAACTTTCTCAGTATAGAAATAACCAAAACAATGTAAAAACCCAAGACAACTTCTCTTTCTTTCTGGCGCACTTTCCTTTCTCTCTCTTGCAAAATTGCTTGAGTGAAGTGTGTACAAATTAAGGGGGTGACTCCCTATTTATATTTAAGTCTTGACTTGACCTATAACCTAGCAGGGCTAACTTGTCTAACTAATAGGGTCGACTTTTCTAGTAAGACACCAAAACAATTCTTATTATAATGACACATGGGTACTATTGACCTGACTTACATCCATAGGTTTACATTGATTCTTTCAATGACTCTTACATGAACAATCACATCAAATACATCTCTTGAAGGAGGAATACAATTTGTACAACTGGAATATCTTCTAAAGTTACAATACTTTAACACTCCCTCTTAACTAGGAAGGTATTCTACAAAGTTAGAAACCACTACCACAACTATACATCTGACTGGTGAGTTTCTATATGTCATAGGAAGATTTTCAACACCATCATGCATCTTCATCATCAATTTGGAACTGTATCAGTATGTGAATACTGAATCTTATTCTTCATCATCATCATGATTTGCAACATCAGTGTGTAAATAATGGATCATCATCTGCAACATCAATACGTAAATACTAAACCATCATATGCAACATCAGTATGTAAATATTGGATCATCATCTGCAACATCAGTATGTAAATACAACAACATAATCATTATCATATTAGTGCTAAAGCAACATTAACAATAACCATTAGACCATCATCTGCATTATCAACATAGAGATGCTAGAACATCATCATCATTAGTATAGAAATACTGAAACTATGTCAAGTACATCACCACAACATCAATATGAAAATTGCTGAACATCAGTATGATAATACTGAACTTGCCTCATCAATATAGTAATAATGAGTGACTACATCTTTCCCACTGACTATATTGGAACAACACCTTGGTGGGTTCTCTAGTGTATCCATTTGGGAATTTTTCCTGATTTACTAACCCTTTCAAGCCAACAAGATTAGTCAGATAGATGGATATCTCTGGGGACCAACAAGCATTGTATGGATTACTAACCTTTCTGGGATAAGTAAGCCTATGGTTACATACTAATCTCCCTAGGATCAACAGGCCTTGTCAGACTTACTAACCCTTCCAGGACAACTAGCCTAGCTGAACATACCCTAACCTAGGGTAAGATACAGCAACACTGCAAACTTCTACCATATTCTTCACTCCCTCTTTCGAGGGAGGTCCTTTTGAACTATGCCAAGCTTGTCTTGAAAGTATTCAAACTTCACATGAGACATAGGATTAGTCAACAAATCTTCCACTTGTTCCTATGTAGGAACATACTTGAGCTTTATAGCTCCCTTCTATACCATATACCAGATGCAATGATATCTAACTTTGATATGTTTTGACTTATCAAGGAACACTGGGTTTTCTGTATTCTTAATACAACTATGATTATTGCAATGGATATAACCCACATCTATTTATGCATCAAATAATCATTTCAACATCTTGCGAATTCATAGTGCCTCACTACAAGATGAACATCTTGCAATGTATTCAGCTTCTGCCATGCTAAGTGTGATACTATACTGCTTTCTACTAGACCATGCGATCATGCATGATCCCAAACTAAAAAAACATCCTGAAGTGTTATTTTTATCTTTGAAAATTCCTTCCCAATCTGAATACATAAATCGATGTAATAAGATCTATCAATTTGATGCATATCTAAGACCATAGTCTAAAGTCCCCTTTAGCTACCTAATCACATTCTTTTCTCCTACTAGGTGAATATGAATGGGATTTTCCATATATTGACTTAGAGTGTTTACAAAAAAACATATATATGGTCTTGTATTGGTTAAGTACATTAGATAACCAATCATCTGTCTGTATAAGGTGGCATCTACTGTTTCTGAAGAGTCATCATTCAATAGCTTCAAATTGGTTGTCATCGGAGTAGTCATAGCCTTGAAATCCATCATCTCAAATATCTTTAGGATCTCTACCGCATATTTACCTTATTTTAGGAAAATATTGTTTGGATACTGCCATACTTGAAGGCCTAGAAAGTAGTGCATCATTCCAAGGTCTTTCATCTCAAATTCTGCAATGAGCTTCTTCTTACATTCATTGATGGGGTTATATTCTCTTGTCAAGAATAGATCATCTAAATATAGTAGTAATATCATAAGTCCATCACCCTCAACTTTGTAGTAGAGGTTTGGATCTTCTTTACTCTTGGTAAATCCCAAACTCATCAAGAATCCATCAATTCTTCCATACCATGCTCTAGGTGCTTTCCTTATCACATGCAATGCCTTCTTGAATCTACATACATGACTTTTTTGATTATATGTCTCAAAAGATCGCGTTTTTTAGATATATACTTATTCTTGTATCAAACCATTTAGGAAGGTTTTCTTTACATCCATCTGGTGTAACTTCGACTTCATTTTAGATTCCAAGGAAATGATGGTTCTAATTGAGGTGTACCTAGCTACTGGTGAAAGGGTCACCTCATAGTCGATTCCTTCCTTCTAGGAGAATCTATGAGCTACAATTCTTTCCTTTTACTTATTTATACTAACGTATGTTGAATTCTTTGTTTTGTATATCCATTTCGAGGATACCACTGACTTGTTCTTTGGTCTTGGTACTATTTCCCATATGTCGTTCTTTATAATCGATTGGTATTCATCGACCATGGAGTCTTCCCATTCCTTCTGCTTTATTTCTTCTTCAAAGCATCTAGGTTCTTTGTCAACGAGATTGCACACTAAAGCGACATAACTATGGTATGGACTTTGCTTATTTCTTTCTCTAATGGTCCCTTCTGGGACACCATGTCTTTTTTCTTCTTTATTTAGTTCTCATGCCCAGGTAGGATTTTGTTTGCGTGAGATCATTTCACTGGGAAATTCTTCAGGTTTATGAGGTTCAGTTATGTCATGATCACCAAACATCTATTCTTTCTCTTCATTTTTGACTGGTTTGGAAGATTCTACAGCTCTAGGATTTTCATTCTCCTCTTTGTCTTCCTTTTCTTTCCTTGATTTTCTGAAAGCTATATATTTGTCAAAAGTAACAAATCGTCTTAGTTCAATTTGACGATATCCTGGGATTGGATTCACTAAGATTTTGATTCCTCACTATATCCTACAAACAATCCCTTCTTTCATAAAGGGTCTAACTTTGATCTTTTCCCCTTGGGAATGTGTATGCATACCAAACAACCACATATTTTTAGGTGACTAACTTCAGTATTTTCTTTGGTAAACCTCTTTTCTGGAGTCTTATTCCCAAGGGTACTATGGGAGATTCTATTTTGTATGTATATTGTTGTTCTAGTTGTTTCTTCCCATAGGTACATAGGTATATCTTGATCATGGATCATAGCTTTTACAACTTTCATGATATATCTATTCTTTCTTTCTTCCACACCGTTTTGCTATGGATTATAAGGAATGGTGAGCTCCCTCTTAATCCGATCTTCTTCTCAGTACTCGTTAAATTCACTTGATATGAATGATCCTACATTATCTGATATTAAGATCTTGATCCTATTTTTAGAGAGGTTTTCTACAAGATCCTTAAACTATTTGAACTTTTCAAACACTTCATCCTTCCTTTTCAAGAAATAGATCCAAGTCTTACAAAAATAGTAATCAATAAAGGAAGCATGGGAAACATACCTCCTTAATGAAGTAGTTTTCATTGGCCCGTATACATATGGATGAATAATGTCTAAGATCCCTTTTTCTTTGTTGTCATCATTTGGATAAGGCTTCTTAGTATTCTTTCCTTGTGCACACCCTTTGCATGCCCCTTCATTATTTATTTGAATCTCTTGTAAAACTGTCACAACCTTGCTCATAATTGGAAAATCGTTGTAATGCACATGGGAAAGTCTTATGTGCCATAGCTCACATGGTATTATGGTACTAGTCATCAATGCTGAATCTACATGCCCCTTTAATATGTAGAATCCTCCTTGTTCAACTCCAATCACTATTATATCATCTTTAGTTTTTCCTTTTTTCCACATGAGGACTTCACCATCTACAAAGCCAAGTCTGAAACCTTTCTTATCAAAGGCTGAGATAGAAAGGATATTCTTATTTAATCCTGAGACATACATGACATCCTTAATCTTCATGGACTTTCTAGATTCCAACTTATAGGAGGCTTCTCCCACTCCTTTTCACGAGNGGGGGGTAGGGTGGTTTTTAAGGATTGAGGTATAAAAAGGGGTGGGGAGGAGGTTTTAAGTATTGGGAGGGGGTTTCAACAAAAAGAGATTGGGTCATTATCTTTGCAAATTAAGGGTATTATTTAATATCCCATGATTTCACGTGCTATGTGAGAGGTTCACTAAGTGAAATCCCCATGCTCCTTTTATGGGATATTGATCATAATATCCAATAATTATCTTCTATGGGGACTCCTTTTATACAACACATGAGATTGATTCCTTGTAACCTATCATGTGATTGAAGGCACCACTATCTACTAGCCAGGTGCCATTCCCTAGTGAGACTGAACCATTGAGTGCAGAGATGAATACATATTCTTCATAGAAATTTTCATTTTCTTTAGTTCTTTCCTCATCTTCTTGATCATTGTATTCAGAAACATGGTCCTGGAATATTTTGTTCTTCTTCTTGACTTGTTCTTCCTTCATGGTACAATTTATAGCGATGTGTCCCATCTTGTGACAAGTGAGGCATTCATAATTTGAGAAGTCTTTCTTGGACTTCTTAAACAGTTGTGATTTTCTAGGAGGATGGTCATTCCTCTTATTCTTTCCTTTGGTATGTAATGCCAAGGCTTGATCCTCGGTTTCATTTAGCTTCTCTTCTCTGGCTGCTATTCTTTATTCTTCTTGAACGCATTATTCCCATAACTGTCAAAACTTAGTCAACTCTCTTCTTGAACAGATTCCTTGAATAAAGGATTCCCATTCAAGGTGGTCATTACAACCTCTGCTTCTTCAACCATATCACCAATAGATTCCACTACTCCTTGATTTGAGTTACTCTTGTGAAGTATGATTGCATGGTTTTTTACTTCTAAGCCTTTACAGTTTTGAGGTGATTCCTCAAGGTTATCTTTTAATTAATATTTCTTCCTTCAAACAAGCTAGATAGAGCATCAAACATTTCCTTTGGTGTCCTCCTTGAAGACACTTGAGGAATCAAGTTATCTTTGATGGAGTCAGTTATGATCTTCTTTGCCTTGATCGTATTCTTCTTCTATTTTTCCTTACCTTCATCTCCTTCTGGTTCTGCAACTTCCTCATTTATAAATTCTTATACATAATTTTCTTCTAGGATGAGCATGATTCGATACCTCCATGCTCTGAAGTTTTAAGCACCGTTAAGATTCTCATCTATCTTGGCACTTTTTGTCATCTTTCATCAGAATGAGAACTTCAAATGGAATTAGAATAAGTAATTCTTACTTGATGAATACTTCTTTTGGCTAACCTTCTTTGGGATGACCTAGGGTTTGATTGAAAAACCCTAATTTTCCACTTGAGATCACTAGTAGCGATGAGTGATGGAAAATATGTGCCTTCCCAAGACGAGATAGACTGCATCTTTCTTTTTTTGAGATTGATGATGGAGTCTCAAGAAAACTAAATCCCTAGTTCTTCCTAGTAGTAATGTCTGGTCAAAAATTGAAACTTCTCAGAATTCAGTTATGTTTTCATAGAAAGATGTGCCCTCCTAGGGTGAGTTGAGTGAGCCCTCTTTTTTGGTTTATTTGTTGAGGGATTTTTTCGGAATAACAAAACCTAGTTGTGCAGAGTCTCCTTTCAGGTTGGCTCTGATACCATGTTAAGTCTTCTTAATTGCTTAGATGATACTATAAAACAATTTATAATAGTAGGATCACTGAAAGAACAAGAAGAATAGTAATACAACCAACACAAATATTTTCCTTGGGGACACCAAAAGGGATAAAACCACGCAAAACTTCTTGAGTATAGAACTCAACCAAAACATTGTAAAACCCCAAGACAACTTCTCCTCTTTCTTCTTGGTTCACTTGTCTTTCTCTCTCTGGAAAACTTGCTTTCAAGTGAAGTATGTACAAATGAAGGGGGCACCTCCCTATTTATATTTGACTCTTGACTTGACCTAAAACCTAGCAGTTTTGACTTGTCTAACTCACAAGGCTGACTTGTCTAGTAAGACACAAAAATAAAACTTATTATGATGACACATGGGTACTATTGACCCGACTTGCATCCGAAGGTTTACATTGATTCTTTCAATGACTCTTACATGACCAATCACATCAGATACATCTACAGAAAGAGGAATACAATTAGTACAAGTGGAATATCTTTCAAAGTTACAATACTTTAACAAAAACCTTGTATTTATGGAAAAACTTGTAATTACATATTTTACAAGTTTTTTCTTAAAACTTGTAAATAGTAATTTTGATCACTAAAACCTACTAAACTCAACAAATACTAGGAATATTATAATATATTTACCTTCCATACCTTTGGGAATTATAATCATGAAATTATGTAGGATTTGGATAATTGGAATGATGGAAAGGAAATATATAGTGGCAAAAAGAGGAGATCTACTTACATGAAAGATCAAAATCACTAGATAAAATGAGTCAATTTAAAGGCCTAACATACACAATTTAAAAACTTAATTTATGAACACCATTTGGATGCATGTAATGGTTCTGATTGATTTGATTGATTTTTTGGGGCCAAACTTTCATAACTCAGCTTACTAATGAAGTTTGATGGCACATCTCTACAATGTTTGGCATAATCTTTTTCCTAAAAGACCCTAATGGGAAAATTATCATTTTTTACAAACTTTTTACTTAATGTGAAAATTATGAAAATTTTCCTTCCTTCTCACTTAATTTATTCAACAGCAATGAGACATTCATATGACAAAAGCAAATCACGATGAAGTAATGTTATCTTAAAAATATCCAAGATATAAAACTCTGAACGCTTAGTATAGATGTTTGGAATGATGCAAATCTCATAACATTACCCTAATATGGAAATAAGTATATGTAGAATAGTAGTGTTTAATGAATTAAAATATTCTCTTACATATTGAATTATAAAAAATAAAATAACCTCCAAACCTTCTTAGTTTCTACTTTGCAACATTTCCTAACATTCATTTTTTCTTGGAAAATAGAGGTTGAAAGAGCTTGCTAAATTTGAAACCCATATTGCAAAACTTTATTGAATACATAAATCTACAAAACCAAAATCCTTAACCTTGTAATAGTTAAAAGAAGTACTGTGGGATTCTCAAGGAGTTCACGATAGTGGCACACCCTCTCGTTTGGATCCGTGGAGTTAACGCTCACTTCTCACCCTTTATAATTTCTATTTCTACTTATACATCAAGGCTTATGGCAATGGTTTTCTATGTCAATAACAATTTTTTGGTTATGGATGCCTGCATGAATTATGTAATCAATCACTCGACAAGAAGACTCAATCATAGTCTTCTCTTTTTTTGTTCTTTAGTTTTATGACTCTTAGTCTTTTGATCAGGGAAGCGTGGGTTCCCTTAGGATTGCTTAGTACCGATTCGAATGTAATTTCAGCATTCTTGAAGTTTAATATAGAATCTTACTCTTTTATATATATATATATATATAGTATAATAATATAGAAATTCATTCAACCATGTATTCAGCTCAAACAAAATAGGTGCATACTTGTTCATCCATATAGGAGAAAATACCTACAACTGAGAAATATGATGAATCTTGCTAGAGTGGTGATGACTGCATAATTTTTAAGCTCATTCCTAATATGATGCTTTTGCATCTCTGCATATTATATACTAAAAGGAGGAAAAGGTCATGTAGTGTTGTTGAAGCACAAAAATATGACATTATACATAGTAATGTTAATCTCCACACTATGCATGTTGACATTCGAAGTGATGCAATACTCAATCCTTCGTAATTACATTAATTTGAATGTTCATGACTTCGTGAGTACATTCATTAATTTTATTTGATGTAATCCTTTTTAGACCTATATATAATGTGTATATTTTTTTTTTTAATACATTAAGCCATTCACTCTAGGAGTTAAGATTTACATGGTGGTGTTTAAAATAAATGATATAGTTTTATTTATGATGTATTAGTTATTGACATGGCCCATTATTTTACATTGAAGTTTAATTGCATAAATTTTCAATCAATATTTTTTTATTTTATCTATATGTATTGGTATTTTAGTTGGATATTACTTCATGAGACTTAGGATAACACTCTACTATGTTTATGAATATTGTATATATTTTTACATTTAATGTTATTTTTATGAATATTGTATATGGTTGAATTCATTTTTTTAATGATATGGTATTTAATAAATTATTCATATCATATAAATGAATATTAAACTACTAATCTAGTAATAACATAATAATTATGTAACTATTAAAAAATATATCAATATTTTACTAGTTAACAATAATTAAATATGGCAATGACTAAATATATTATCAATTGACAAAAAATTAATGAGTAAAAACGATTAAATATACTACCAACTTTACAACAATTAGTTATTGAAATGACTAAATAAAGTACAAACTAACGGAAATTAGCTAATAAAAACAATTAAATATACTCTTAATTGACTAAAATGAAGAAATATACTATCAACTAAAGGAAATTAGTGAATAAAAGTGATTAAATAATTAATGATCAAAATGACTAAATATACTACCAATTAATGACGACAATTAATGACTAATTAAATGATCAAATATGATACAAGTTGATGATTTAGAACAACCAATAAATGAATATTTTTTTTAGTCATTAATTTTGTCATGCTATATTTAACTGGAAATATAACACCACTTATCCCTTTACAAAAATTATTCATTTATGATGATGATGATGGTTAACGTCCCCTGAGACCAAAATTTGGTCTATCGGACCCTAAAGAAGAAAATTAATTAGTTTGTTTTAAAGTTATATTTATATGCTCAAAGAGCTTGGAGAGAAGCGTCCCGAGCTTACTATAATTTTGACAAGCTAAAAGGCTAGGAATGTCGGTATTGCAACAAAGATTATGAAACTGGGATCTAATGTGGGTGTATGCAGGGCACTCTAAGAGGAAGTGATTTTCATCTTCAATGTTCTTACTCTCACAAACGTGGCAGATCCTTTCTACCCAAGGAGTTTTAGGGACTGTCCAATGACCAGTTTCACTGTGGAGCTCATGCGAGTTCGTTCTTATCTTAGCTATATTAATTTTTTTCTTAGGACTGATTAGAACAGAGAGATAGTTTTGATCTTCAAGAGTAGGGTTGATGACCTCCTTATAATATCTTAATTTTCTTTTGGCCTCTATATCTTTCTCACACCACAATTTTTCTTTAAACTTAGAACCAATAGTATTTTTAATGTTATTAATATTTTGCAATGCAACATTTTCATCGATCTTCCAGTGATTTAACCAAGACCTGGTATCTTTATACCACCCACGCTTGAGCCTTAGGTGATTTTGGCTGGAGTTTAAAGCTAACTTAGGGAGTCTATGGTCTCCCATGTTATTGATTTTGTTCTTGAACAATAGGAGTCTAGTCATGGCTAGGCTCTCGATGGGGGAAAGACCCACTTCTATAAGGAGAATAGGATAGGGTGTATTGTTTTTTATTTTGAGGTTGTAAGTTATAAAACGCTTCTGGATTTGCTCGATCTTTCTCCAAGATTCTCTAGAGATGCTGCAACCCCAAACATCACACCCATACAAGATAACAGGAGTGACTAGAGTTTCAAAGAGGAGATTCTTTTTATCCCACATCACGAGGTTTGCAGCTTTACAGTTATTTTCAAGACCAAAGTAAGCTTTCCACCCTGCGTTAATCCTTTTCTCAATGCTATAGTTCCAGTTGAGCTTGTGATGAATATCAATTCCTAGGTACTTGTAAGAAAACACTTCCTCCAAGTTGCTATTGTCATACACAAAATTAGCGTATGTGTCCTTCTTGGATTTGATAATCATAACTTTTGTTTTGTCAGTGTTAACAGTCATACCCATTGTAGAGCAGAAATATTTAAGAAGACGAAGTTGTCTATCAAGATCAGATGAACACCTTGCCAGAAGGACAATATCGTCAGCATAAAGAAGAAGGATGATGACTAATCCAGCTAAGATCGTACCAGCACAGCCTGCTTCTTCTAAAAAACCCTCTAACTTATCAATGTAAATATTCTTTTTAGTTATAAATTTCTCTTTTTCTTCTAGTGTAATTTTCTCACAACTCACGACACCACATGCAAACAGTCCTACAAAATATTAATTTTAATAAGCATCATGGATCACCTTCAAAATATAAAATATAAAGATTAACATGCACTATAGCATAACGAAATAAAGGTATCATATGCCTCTTTAGACTCTAGTGTTTTTCCCCTTATCATTAAAGCCAAGCAAGATATGCAATGATATATGAAAGAAGCGATGAATCCATCTTAGGAATGAAGGGTAATGGAGCTAATTTTTCCTCTATTCCAAATGAAGGAGAAACCAGTTCCAACGTAATTATAAATTTGACGAACTCCATTGAATTAGAAGCTAGATGATCTTGATTTCTACATAGATCAGGTGCTAAGATTAAAATAAAAGTAAAATTAAAAATACTCTTACAACCAAATAAATGCTTGGAATCAATCCCTAAGGCTTACCACAAGCAACAAAGATCACAAAACAACAACAATTGACAATCAATGATCACTAAAAGTAAAGGTAAATTATAAAACGTGAGGCAACATTGTGTGAAAAAAAACAACCTAGAATATGCTCTTAACATTATGCATGGATCATTTTGTTAAAAAAATGACAACAATTTAAACATTATGTGCCTTAGTTTAAAACCTAAAATATTCATTTTCCCTCTTTCTCTTTTACACACCAAGCAATCCCTCCAACACATAGAAATAATCAATCACTCAAGAGGATCTATTAGAACAATGGAAACTATCTCATCATCTTCTTATTAAATTGAATTTTAATGGATATCGAAGGAAATGAATGAAATCAGTTAACTATTACTAACGACAAAATGGATCACTGAGTGACATTGAAACGAATGAAATAACCCTATTTTTTTTAATAACCCTGAATTAAAACATGCTCGGAATTTAATTCCTTAAATGTGAATGCTTTTTATTAACACTACGAAGTTACTAATAAATGTGATACGTCAAGGCCATTTTGAAGGGAACGGGGGGCATTTTTTCAACTCACAAACACACATACATAAAAACCATAGCACACAGAACACCATGGACTATAGTCTGAAAAAAACAAAAATCTATCAACCTCTTCTCTATTCTCTATCACAAAAGAAAATCAAATTTATATAACATATAATGTTATATAATTATTTATATAACATATAATTATTGATATAAGCATTAGCAAAACATTCATCGAGCACTAGCATTGGTATTTCATTTCGGACTTCCATTCCCAACTATTGATATAGAACTCCAATTTCCTATCATGTGTCAAGACGTGACTGAATGTCAGTTTTTTACTTTCGTGATCTCCATTGCGACTACCTTTTCTGCACACCGATAAATAACTCCAATGTGTTGGCATGTGTTCCTCAGCAGACCTATCCTCCAAGGAATCTTGTTGATACCTCTGATATTCTGCTCGGAATGAAATTTTAAGAACTCTTCTCGATTGCCTCTATTCTCACCTTTGATAGAATTATTCGATATCCACTGAAGTGCTTCTACATATCATATATTCGACACTTTCAAATTTAAAATTTCTTGGGGTTGATATGTATCGATCTTCTGTGACAATTGTAGACACTAGAAATAAGTCTAGTAGGTGTGAGATTTAATGATGAACAAAAAATGACCCTAATTCCATTACTACACACTACAAACTTCATCAAGGTGAATCTTCTGTACTTTATAGCCCAGACTCATTAAGATGAAACAAATCGCAATTATGGACCACCACAACCCCCTCACTGACTGATCTCTAATTGGATTGATCTCAAACCCCATATTTCTACAAGAGCATTTAAATCCACTCATTGTATAATACAAACAAATTGTACACGGGGTTAGAGAAATGATTACCTCAAACCTTCACCCACTTAATTACTTCTTAAAAAAAAGATTAATTATTGTTTTAACCTACAACACACAAACTCCTAAATTATCTTTATGAATTTCAAACATGTGCATGTACACGGGTTGATCCAAATTTTAGGGGGGAATATGGTCTAAATTTAGATGTATAAGTCATAAAAAGAATTAAATGGAGATGGCACACTCTCCCATTCATCATAAAAGCATTAAATAGAGAGGCCACCCTCTTCCATCCATGGTATTTGATAGCCCATGGTTTTGTTCCATGGTATGGATTTAAGGCACATTGTACCTCTCTTATCCATGGTATTTGACAACCCATGGGTTTTTCCTATAGTATGCTCCCCAAACACATTGTAATAATGTTATATAAAGGATCTATGCCTTCTTAATAAACCATTGATATATTTTTGGCATCCTACATTAGGTCTTATTATTTTGTGATAATCATTTTGAGTTCTTCTTGGTTAATCCATTTTAAGTTATTATTCTAAGAGGTCAGGCTCTCCAATCTCATTTTTGGATCAAATGATAGAAAATTTGCACATTTACTCTCCTCCTCTCTCGACATTTAAGCCTCCCAAGTCTCATCCCGCAACATCCAAATCAATGGTATTAGAGCAGGTATTCTCTCCATCAGAACAAGGGTTTGAAGCATACTACACGTTCAATATTTACAATGATCACCAACCTCCTTTTGATACTATTAGAATCCATTTTCGAGGCCATAGACTGTAAGCATCATAGTTGGTCCATAGGCACTACAGGGATTTTCTACCCTTGGGACTTCAATCACCATTACAAGGAGAACCATTCGTGGATCCACTACATCCATTAATATGCAACATTTTCAACAATTTTTCAGGTTTTCCATGCTTCCCACATACTTTGCATAACCTATACAACAACCCAAGCAGCTTTACAAACTCCACACAAACCCTTGGCATCCTTTGTGTCCCTCTACGCTTTAAGACAAAACATTATTTCATCCTCATATGTCCATGGAATATATTAAAATCCTTTTTCCATGCATATTGGAGCTTCGGTGACCTCACTCTAACCCTTTCTCGAATTATCTGATGTTGTACAAATGCCATAGAACGTCGATGATAGACGAATTGAAGGTCAAAATGTCTTTGCAAACTTCAAATATATTTTTCAAATTACACATATCATTTCAAAGTCTCTTCCGTAACTCATTGGAAAAATATTTTCTTCATCTAAAATGGGCATTTCTCGGTTTTTCATTTTCCTTCCTGGATTGTGGGATACACTTGTTTGAAGTAACATATGTTTGTACATAGTATGACCTCACGTACAGAAAATTAAAAAAATTTCCATAGACTCCAAATAACATATAAGAGGATCTACCATATCTCATTGGAAAGTTCTTTTCATCAACTAAAATGGGTATTTCATGGTTTCTTGTTTGGATTTCTTGTTTGAAAGATATTAGCGATTGAAGCAATATATGTCTGCAAAAATAGTGCGTGCACGTCCCTTCAACTTCAACAAACATTTTATCATTCTATGGGCCACCACAAAGAAATTAAGTTATACAAATGGAAATATCCCTCTGATATCTCAAATGGGTCTTTAACGGAATTCAATTTCATCACCTGGATCAGAAGCTATGAATGGATTTGCAGCCAGACATCAACTGCACCAAAGACCATCAATCTTTTCAAAATTTTGGACTTTTATTATATTCTATTGTAATCACAGTTATGGGTCAACCATACAAAACCCATGGATATATATTACAGTCATGGTTAGGGGCGAGCGACACAAAACCCACGGTTATGGGTTAGCCACACAAAACCCATGGTTATGGGTCAACCACAAAAACCACAGTCATCGTTATGATTATGGGTCAACCACACAAAACCTTTCTCTTCATTGGAAACTAGGACAATGTAATCATGGGTCTCTTTTTAGCATGAAATGATGGGGACAATCATTTCCTAAGGCAGGAGGAATGATCCGAATTTTAGGGGGACTATTGTCTAAATTCAGATGTATAATTTATAAAAGAATTAAATAGAGAGGTGACACTCTACCATTCATCATAACAACATTAAATAGAGAGGCAACCCTCCCCCATCCATGGTATTTTATATCCCATGGTTGTGTTCCATGGTATGGCTTCAAGGCACATTGTACCTCTCTCATCCATGGTATTTAATGGGCCATGGTTTTGGCACATGCTATGGCCCCAAGGAAAATTGTAATAATTTTATAAAAAGGCTCTATACCTTCTCAATAAAGCATTGAAGGTGTAACACCCTGGTTTTGACCCCGTTGCATTAATGTATATGATGTAAATATTATATGGAATCATGACAAGGAGCTCAAGGCCAAGGCCTTGTCATTGATTAATGTTTGGTGTATAAGCGATCATGGTTGATGCCTATGGTTTATGTGGTAAGGAAAGCACATTTGTAAACATCATGTAATTATGCAAAATTAATGAAAAACCCATGACCAACTATGTCAATGAAACGAAAAATGAGATGGGGGCATGATTTTTCCTAAGGATAAGGGGGAGGGAATGTTAACCTTGAACTAGTTTGGGGAAAATCCATGTGTCATGGGGAAATCCCATTAAAACTGTCAACTACCCTTTTTCTTGTCTTTCTTCCCAACCATTTATTTCTGCGAGAATGTGGTTGAGGTAGTTATTGCAGGGAAGGGGAAGAGTATGGGGAAATTCGAATTTGGCAGAGCACCCAGTTTTGAATGTCATGTTTTGACTTCATGGGAAAGGAAAACACCCAGAGCCGTATGCCAGTTTGGACTCATGCATTACGTCCTCATTTTTGGATTCATATTTTGGGAGCTGCGGGACGTCTTGCTATCCATTATTCTCCATTCTGGTAGGAGCTCTGGAGTAGTTGAGTTCTTCCTATGTGTGGGTATCCTTCGCATTGTGCAAGTATTTTCCCTTGGAGAGACTGTGATCGCTATGTTGTAGCATTATCTTGAACTACAAAGTGTATGAGGGACTGTTACTCTTGTTCCAGATAAAATCCTGTGTTGTGGAGTCTCCCTGTGGTGGTTCTTTTGTGCACCCTGGTTTGGGTCTGAACTGTGTACAAGACTTAGGAATGGGAGAGACATAGAATGTGCTTGATAAACCTAGTGTGGAACCTTACAATAATATAAGAGTGGCTAGTGAACCTACTATGCACATCCTTAAGACCACTGGAAGGGAAGGTGTGGCCTGAGGGATTGTGGAGTAGAGAAGGGGACACTTCCTTGTGTTGGGTGTGTAGGTAGTGGGGAAGCTAGGATAGATAGATCTTGTGAAGGTGTTATTATCTCTGAAGATGAGCTCACTAGCTTAGCAGTTCTTCCTTCCCATTGCCTTAGAATATTGATAAACCCAACTGGAAGGATGGCTTGGCTAGTATCCTGATAAACCCACCTATTGTTTTGGCTGTGTCTTGATGAGTTTGATCTGGTGAGTAACCTTTGGCTGGACAGTCTGATAAACCCAACTGTGAATGCTAGCTTGGTTAGGTAGCCTGATAAACCTAGCATTGCGATGGATTGAATGTGTATGTTCTAATAAACCCATCTGTTGGTTTGACTGGTCCTTAAGGTGAATGTTGGCCCAACTGAGAGATGCCTTGGCTGAGTGCTGCCCTATAAAACCCATCTATTGGTTGTTTCCCCTTGCAGCCTGATAAAGCCAACTGTGTTGGCTTGGCTGAGTTTTGTTGCACCCTTGGCTATGTATGAGTCTGCTAGTGTTCCCTTATTCCTTGAGGAAATCATGCCCAGCTCGAGGGTGATAGTGTTGCTGAGAGATTGATGAGCGCACTGGCCTATGGTTGGGTGGAACGTTGCAGCGACATAGTTGGTTGCGGGACAAGTTCTTCTCCAAATAAGTGTTATTGTCTATGTTAATCTCTGCAATTGTATTTATTTCATTTTAATTGCTTGATGGAATGTGATGCACATGTTGGCTGTGTTGAATTGATGAATTGTTCCTTTGAATAACTGCAATTATAGGCATATATTTATGTTTCCTTCAATTCATTGTTAAACTAAGTTGCAAGGTTAGAATGTTAGATTGATGTTGGCCAAGATGGCTAAGTCTATTCAAGACTTCAATTAGCAGGTCAAATTTTCAAGCAAAAACCTTCTTCCACAATGGTTTATTCTACAGGCGAGATGTGGTATGCGGAAGACATCCTTTGGTAGACTTGGACCTTCGCAAATTCCTTTCCACAATTCCCTTTTCGCAACTTGCGGGATGCGAGATGCGGAGATGTCATTTTGCAAATTGCGGCTTTCCGCAATTTTCGTTTCACAATGCACATTTCCACAACTTGTAGGATGCAGGATGCAGGACATGAGATGTGACTTCACAAATTTCGATTTCCGTAATGGTCATTTCCGCATGTGAGATGAGGGAATTCAGAATGCGGGATTGCGGTATCGCGATTTACACAATTCCCAATCCTGCAACTCAAGTTGTCTACGCCATACATTTTTGCGGGATGATTCTTAACCGTTGATTTGATTCCATATGTTGGACCATTTATGATTGTTGATTTCTATTGCTTTCTCTCCCCATCATCCGATCTCCTCTGAGATCTTTCCTTGTAGATCGTTGAACTGATCAATGGAAGACGGGAGGGAGCTTGGCAGTGTGGGAAATGTCGATAAGTGGTTTGCAGCCATGCCCTGCGCTTCGATCAATAGTAAAGGTTCTTGATGAAAATTTAGTTTTGCATGATATTGGGGTATGGGTACGTGACATTTTGGTATCACAGTTGCTGGTTGCAGCATTAGGCCCGGATGGACTAGTATGGATAGTGCAAGGGATAATAATATCCTCAGATACCGGTATTGCAGTACACTACAGAGTGGTATCTACAGAATGGTGTCAGCACTACAATGTAGTATCAATGCTGCAGGTTGCAGCGTTGGGCATGAAAGTACTGGGTTGAATAGTTAACAGAGTTGTTGGTTACAACATTGGGCCTAGATAGGCTAGGTGACAGTCAGTAAATGGTTTTAATTTTGAATTACCGTGTATTTAACAAATGGTGTTTGATAACACATTTTGCAGAGTCATAGTGCATATTGGAAAAGTTGGTTGTTTGCTCAGCCATGAGAACCTACGGCATGAATGATGCACATGATCCCTATGAGCACGAGGAGGATGCTATAGGGGAAAACGTCCGAGCTGGAAATAATGAGACAGAGTATAATGGGAGGAGGTTTCAAGATACTCCCCTAGATTTTGCAGCCACCATGAGAATCCTCAGGGTGGAGATGCAGAGATACAGGGCAGACAATGAAATGTTGGTTAAGGATCAGGAAGAGTAGAATCAGATGAATGTAGCCATGCTGAAAATTCTGACAGATATTCAGAGGCGGATGAACTCTTGGGACTGGACATTAAGGACGAAAGGCATTAAGAGAACTGCTAGAAGGAGAAAGAGATCTCATAGTGAGTCATTTGACTCTAAAGGATCCACTAGCGATTCAAGTTCCTGTTCTCATAGGAATGAGAGGATGAGGTGTTATCAGAACCATTCACGTGATGAGTTTAAGAAGGAGAGGCCACCTATATTCAATGGCAAGATAAAAAATGGTCAAGAATATGAAGCTTGGATTCTTGGGATGAGAAAATATTTCCAAGTTCTGGATTATTCAGGAAATATGAAATCTATAGTAGCCATCTTCAATTTGAATGGAAGAGAATCCATATGGTGGGATCACTTCAGGAAAGTGAAGAATATTAATGAAAGGAAAATTGTGTGGAAACAGTTCCAGAAGTACTTCAAGCAAAAATACCTCTCTTACATGTACTATGATGACAAGATCAAAGAATTTCATGAGCTGAGATTGGGACAACAGACCATGGAGGAGTATGCAAACAATTTCTTGGACTTGTTGAGGTATGTCAGGTACATCAAGGATGAAAAAGTGAAAATCCAGTGTTTCCTGAGTGGATTGCCTCAGTCTTACAAAGACAAAATTTAGTTTTATGAACCTAGAACTCTTGAAGAGCCAATAAGGAAAGCTAAGTATTGCTATGAGCAAAGCAGAGTCAAACCTGACTATCATAAGAAATTGAAGGATAGAAAGAATGAGAGGTTTGACCAAAGGAAGAAAGGGTTTAAATCTTCTAACTTCAAGAATTAGTAGAAGCAACCATCCCAAGCTGAGAAGCAACCATCCCAAGCTAAGAAGCAACCAGCCAGAGTGGTGGGAGAAAATCCAAGAGATCCACAGCAAATCAAAGAACCACTCCAATGTTGGAGATGTGGAGAACCCCACATACGCAAGAATTTTCCACTCGAGAATGAGAGTGTAAGGCCAACTTACAATATTCAAGACGTAGAAACAGAGGGTCAAGTAGCAAGGGCCCTCCCTAGGATTTACGTAGCATTAGAGGAATGCCAGGAAGATCACCAGTCAATTTTGGTTGAAGTTGTAGGTAAGATTGTCGAGCAATCTATTTCTATTTTGATTGACCTTGGTTCTACTCACAATTAGATTACTCCTAGAGTAGTGGAGGTTTGTGATCTCAATAAAGTGAAGCAAAGCAAATCATGGTTATTTCAGCTAGCCACTGCATAGCCACTAGAACTAAGAGAAAGGTTAGTGAAGTGGTAGAGAAGTGTTCATTGGTGATGAATGGATGGGTTACTTGTGTAGATCTAAATTTTAAACCCCTTGGTTCCTATGATGTTCTCATTAGAATGGATTGGTTAGAATCTCATAGGGTAAATCTTGAATGTTACCATAAGAATTTTGAATGCATGGATGAAGAAGGGAACCCGAGAGTTGTAAGAGATGTTCCAAAGGTAATTTCAATGAGGTAGATTTCAGCAATGCAGTTGAAGAAATTTTGTAGGAAGGGTCGCCAGTTGTATGCAGCTCATATTGTGGAGGTAGCGGAGAATGAAACTCCTAGGTTGGAGGAGTTTTAGGTATTGGAGGAATTCAAGGACGTTTTCCTTGATGAGATTCCAGGGCTTCCTCCAAATAAAAACATTGATTTCACAGTTGAACTTGTGCCAAGAGCAGCCCTATTTTACAAGACACCCTACATAATGAGTACCCTGGAAATGTTAGAGCTGAAGAGGTAGCTACAAGAGTTGTTGGAGAAAAAGTATATCAAGCTGAGTGTGTCTCCTTGGGGAGCACCAGTTCTATTTGTAAGGAAGAAATATGGTACACTTAGATTGTGTATTGATTACATACAGCTAAACAAAGTTACGGTAAAGAACAAGTATCCTTTGCATAGTATTGATGACCTCTTTGATCAAATGAGGGGAGAAAATGTATTTTCCAAGATTGACTTGAGGACCGGTTATCATCAGGTGAGAATCAAGGATGAAGACATTCACAAGACAGCCTTCAGGACAAGGTATGGACATTATGAGTTTGTAGTGGTACCATTTGGTCTCACAAATGCACCAGCTACATTTATGAGCCTTATGAATAGTTTTCTTCAACAGGTATTTGGACAAGTTTGTTCTTGTTTTCCTTAATGACATTCTTGTTTATTCTAAGAATGAGGAAGAGCATGAAGAGCATATGAGGTTGAGATTACAATTGCTTAGGGAGCATCAGTTGTATGCAAAGTTGAGTTAGTGTGAATTTTACAGAGATAGGATTCATTATTTGGGTCACATTATCTCAAATAAGGGCATATCTGTAGACTCAGAGAAGATTGAGGCCATTATGAATTGGCCTATCCTGAGAAATGTGATAGATGTAAGATATTTTATGGGGCTTGCAAGATACTATAGGAGATTCACTGAAGGATTCTCCAAGGTTGCACATGCCATTTCTTATTTACAAAAGAAGGGAATAAAGTTTGAATGGATGGTGAGGTGTGAAGAAAGCTTCCAGTGGTTGAAGAATATTCTCGTGAGTGCACCAGTCTTGAAGGTTGCAGACCTAGAGAGATATTTTGTGGTGTGTACTGATGCATGTGGTTAAGGGCTTGGAGGAATACTTATGCAACACAACCACGTGATATGTTATGAGTCCATAAAGTTGAAGGAACATGAGAAGAACTAAGCTACTCATGATTTGGACTTGCAGCCATAGTACATGCTCTCAAGATGTGGAGGCTGTTACGGAGAGAAATTTCTATGGCTTGGGGTACCACAACAGACAGCTTGACTCCAGAAATCAATCTTTCCCAATATGCAATAGAAATAAAATTTCTAACACTAAAGGATCAGACCTTGTACCTTATTCCGGACGGTTGAAGTAGATCCCCGTTGAGCTTTCCAATCTTCAGCTTGAATTTCTATAACACTTCCTCAACAACAAGTAAATAATACAAGCATACTATATATCATTGTGTTAGATCTATTCTAGCATATATAATCAATAATGTAAAAGAATTTGACATATTCCCATGGATAAAATATTCAATCAAATACACATCATTGGATAGGAAAAGATATTTCTATTAATATAAATTAGAGATTACAAGATAGATACAACCTTTGATGGCACGTCTGCGAACCAAAGAAACTGCATCCCCCACTTGGGCCTCCACCACCTCAATCCTCCATCTCTCGATAGCAAGCTCACAAGCAAAAGGCAAGCTTGGGAAGAACACAAAAGTGCTCTAAGGGACAAAGGGATGCAGAATCAAGTATAAATTCCGGCAACAATGGACTATTGTTTCTTTGCTTCAATTCTCTCTATATGCCTTCAATGTACCAAGGGGTTCCTTATATAGTTTTCAAAGGGATAATGAAAGGTCGAATCCGAGTGATCTCAAGGCATATGGAAGGCTAGGAGTCAAATGAGTCAGATCCATGTCAAGGAAAACTCCAAAAGGATTTGGATTATGCACACATCCCGATGTACATGGTTATAGGGGTCAAACCCGCATATGTACGCGGTTATCGGGTTAAAAGCCGCATATATCATTTTTCATATGGTTTTAGGGATGATCAAGGAAACATCAAAGGACAAAAGATGGTCCATGGGGTCTAAAGAGTCTACAGCAGGACAGGGGAAGGCCATACAAAGTGTGATTCACCTAGAGTGGTGAAATACGCTATAAAAGATGCCCCCTAATGTGTGAGGTCAGAGGGTTCATACGATGGCCGAAATACATTATAAGTCCATCCCTGAAGTGGAGTGATGAAGGGTCCCAAATGGAATACCAGCCAACCAATCAGCATAGAACCATAATACAACTCTACATATAACTACAAGTACATATAGCAGTCCCGGATACATAAGAGTACAATGGCCATGAATAGGCATAATACATGATATCACATATGTGGTCATCGCCACGTACAATATACATAGATCAGAATCTCCATGATGAAGATATATACAAAAGGACCATGATCTCCAAAATGGCTGAAGATATACAATAGATCAAGATCTCCATAGTGGGTGGAAATGTCTGACATATACTGGTATCAAGTCACGAGAGCTGAAATCTCATGAACACTGGCACGATCAAGGAGGTAGCATATAGGAGATACCACCAATCTAGAAAGTCTTCTACACACACTGCTACGAGTACATGTCCTACTATGCGAATAGAGGTGTGGAGGTCGAACATAGTAGTCCATCGTCTGATTACCGGTCATTGATGTATACTGTTAACAGACGCGAGATTACCCACCAATAATGAAAATGGGAATCAAGGTACTAGAGTGCAAACTAACAAGTGTGAATAAATGTGTTGAGGTCGAACACTTGAGAGAATCCATTGATCAGGGGACATTGATGTATTCCCAAGAAACTATTGATGGCGAGAGAACCTGCCATTGATGACTGCAAGTCTCAAGGCACTCAAAAGGAATCTAGATTCCAATCCTAGAATAAATGATCTGAAGTCGATGGGATAAAATCTGCTGGAAGGGGCATTAAGGCATCCCCCATCATCCAACATGAGGTACTCAACAAAGCTGTATAATGTGGAAGGACTCGATCATAAAGTGCATGAACCAGTAACTGTACCGGGAATGGCCAACATAAAGATAACTGAGGAATGGCCGACACAGGTTTCAACTTCCTTCGAACAAGAGAATAATGGCTTATGGTGACTGAATGAAGGCAGCATAGACTCGATATACAAACTGGAAATCTCTATGACGCAGGAGGCATCAATAGAGGCTCCATAGGGACTGGAAGCTTAACCAGTCGGTGGAGATAAACTCAGATAAACGAGTACAGCTTCCTAAAGTCAAACTATAACCCAACCAATGGATGTGATATACAGTGCTCTGTTCGAAGGTGACACGACTCGACAGCTGCCAAAGATAACATCTTTCCTTGTCCGGGTTTTTGGTTTTTTTATTTTTTTGGAATTTTTCAGTTATTTGAAAAGCTTGAAAAAAGATTAAACTAGCTTTATAGTTACAAACTAGGAGGAGACGAGTGTCATAATGGAAAACAAACTAGTTCCAAGCAGTGGAACATACCTATGCTTAATGCAAGGATACATGTGTAGGATATCGACACTCGGGGGAAAATCCCATCTCGGTAAAAAGGGAAATCAAGCTGCAAAGGATATAAAAAATGGCTCTGCATGGCTAGACATGAGACAAGCTCGGGCTATATGGCTGAAACGCAATTTCAGGGGAGCCGGCATAAAGCTTAATAAGGAAGGCAAAGCTCATGATAATGCATTCACAACTTGATATAGGGGAGTCTGGAGGGAAAAAGGCCAGCATAAGATTAAGAGGAGTATGAGGCTCTTGCAAAATGTCATGGCAATACTATACAACGGAATCCCACACCCTAAAGGAGAAAATGTCGGCATGGGCACCAAATGCAAATAAGGCGCTAACTAGGGTACCCATGTAAGGTGAAGCTCTACCACTCTTATCATGCCACTTCTAAAGAAGCAAGAAGGTTCCGTAACATAATAGAGTGGGTTTGTACCTAAGTTCATGGTGACATGGTCATAAGTTCATGCAAAATGCAAATGGTGGTGAACCTAACCTATATGCCAGTGTAGACATTATACCTGAGATCAGTACGAATGGGTCAATCCAATGGCTGAAACGGCACTGAAAAAGGTCTTCTACATCACAAATTATGTCAGAAACAGTCCAAAATCGTTAGGAACTGTCAAAACTATAGGAAAGGGGGTAAAAATTTTCAAATATTTGAAAATTTTTCTATAAATAGTAAAAATATAAATCATTTGAAACTTTTACCCATTGGAGCTCTGATTTTCAACTACAAATTCTAGGAGATCCAGCCAGCGGAATTCACAACCGTTTCTTCCATGTATTTACTCATGCTCTCCTCTTGCATTTTGATGTAATTTTTATTGTTTTTCATGGTTAAATGAGGTTTTAAGGGCCATCTCTACATGAGCGCTATGGCCCACGCAGATATTGAAGATTTTTCCATGTATAGGGATGGATATACGCAGAAAAGGGGCTAGAAACCGCGTACATACGTGGCTGTTTGCAAAACAGTTGCGTATGCGGCCGCGCAAATGAATTTACAAGAATCTAATGGGCAATTTGGCAATTTCTCTTGTAGGATGGTGCTAGAGTGGAGAGAGCGCGAGCATGGTGAAGTAGAGGAAGAAGTAAGGGCCGACGTAATGGCTCAACAGGATCTTCATGCATGTGGAATCTAAAAGTTTTGGTGTCTTGGTGGTTTGAGGGCCAAACCAAGACTGCTAGAGATGCTGGTAGACTATTGGGATCCAGACTCAGAGTCCTTCTATATTAATGGGATGTCTCTCACAATAGAGGTGGAAGACATATACTTTATCACGGGTCTATCTAGACGAGGGGAGGTGGTGAACCTTCATTCCCGAGGTGGGCCAGGAGGTGGGCTTACTATCAATGAGTACGTAGCTGTGTACTACTACCTAGATATTGAGAAGGTGGGGAGTCAAGTCCCTACCAATTCTATAAAGGTGTTGGGCCTAAAGGCCATACTATTGACACTGGGTAGGATAGCAGGCTTAGAATCACTCCATCAGGCCTCACGGCCACTGATGTTCTATGCGGTGGAGTGTATGAGACCGACCATATATGACTGGAGTACTACACTACTGAGCAACATGAAACACTAGCTCAGTGAGTGTAAGGCAAGCAGGATACAGAACTTCGGGTTTAGCAGCATTTTGAGCATGTTTTTCTTTGAGCGTGTTCCAGGATTGAGCCCTAGAGTGGACGCTCCTCTCCACGGGGTTTGAGATCCGGCCCAACGGCATTGGGCAGATGCTATGCGCAGACTGGGGGGTGGTAGGGTGGCCAACCCATATCCAACTGACTTCATTCCATGGTGGCGACGATAGATTGTTGCCATAGATGACTACCCCTATGGAGAGATATATTTCTGGGGGGATCTAGACATGCCATTGCCACTAGGATCGGCATATGGAGAGATAGGTACCGAATCTCGACTCTCACTCTTTTTTAAATTTTTTGAGTTATTTAATTTTTTTTTTGTATTTTCTTGATTATGTGGAATCAAAATGACATGTTTTTGCGCAACAACACATAGTGACATCTACCATTCATGTGTAGATTTGGGACCATGGTGACCAGAGGGATTCCCACGTCATAGACGGAGGGGAAGAGGGGATGACATCACAGGTGTGGACGTGGAGCGAACACTCCAAAGAATTCATACCAAATTCATGCGACTAACTCATAGAGTTCCCATGGCGCAAGTCGAGGACTTGCCTGAGGCCATGCAGCGACAGGTGGTGGGTGTGCCACTCACATGGGTGCATTTATTCCAGCGGCTAGCTAGAGCCATAGTGACGTATCATGATCACAACCCTCCTCCTCCACAGGATTAGACACCTAGGAGTGTATATGTTTTGTACGACCGTGTATTATATGATGGTGGATTTAAAAGCCCCACTATTGTATATGACACTATGTATTACCACATTTTTTATATATATACAAAAGTTTAAGGTGATCGGTTTATTTATTTACATGTGTAAAAATGTTTGTGATTAATTTATTATGAATGAGGCAAATTCCAATCTAACACATAGTTAGCATATGAGTCAGCAACTTGATTATCATTTCTTGGAATGTGTATATATGTTATACTGTCAAATTGTCGTTCTAACAATCTCACACGTAAGAACCTTCTCAATAACGTCGGATATCTAACATGGTACAAACCATTGAGCTGTGACACTACTAACTCCGAATCAAGACGTACCTCAAGAGATAGAACACCATGCGAAATGGCATCCCGTAGAAGCTCAATAATAGCGCTATATTCAGCAACATTGTTGGAAGATGTCCATAGACATACACCTCCTGAAGACAGTACCTGACCCATAGGAGTATAAATCACCCAAGCAGTAGAGGCTGAGTGTTGAGTGTGACAGCTTGCACCATCCGCGAATACTATGTAGGTGGAATATTCCATTGACATCTGCCAAAATAAACGAAAACTAATCACAAACCCGATCACGATAAGAAAAGACCTTACTATGCAAAGCTATACAATAATATACAACAAGCAGCCTTGGTGAAAGATCATGCATAGTATTTTTTGAGATAGAGCCCATTTCTAGGCTCCACCAAAGCTGTGCCTTTGTAATCGACTAACTCATAGGCACCCTTCTCTAAGACACGCTTGACCACGTCAGGACCATGCCACATAGGATTAAATTTCCCTTCCCCCAAGGGTTCTTTCGATTGATCCCACAAAAGGACCAAGTCTCCTTCATTAAACACTCTTGGATGGACAGACTTATCGTACTAGACCTTAACGCGACGTTTATTAACCTCAAGAGACACCAAGGCATCTCGACGCTGCTCATCAAGTTGCTCAAGGTGGACCAAATGCTCCTCGAAAGGTGAAGTGTCTGGTAAGAGTTCCACAACTAGCTTCAACAAAGGAATCTCGCATTCAACCAGCAATATCTACTGCACTCCATGCACAAGATGATATGGATAAAAATCAATGGCAGTCTTAACCGCGGTTCGATATGCCCACAAAGTAGGGTATAACATAATATGCCAATTCATCTTACTTTGTGCGATGGGTCGTTGGAGAATGGACTTGAGTGATTTATTCACTACTTCAACCTGTCCATTCACTTGGGGGTAGTAAGAAGAGGAGTGCTCTTGCTTATACCCTAACTTGGATGCCAACTCTTTCATCATACGGTTCTGAAAGTGTGAGCCATGGTTAGTGACAAGCTCTTTCGGAATCCCAAACCGAGTAATGAGATGGTTGAATAAGAAAGTGAGCAGCTGTCTCATCGTCGGATTTTACTATAGGCATTTCCTCAACCCATTTCGTGAAGTAATCCATAGCCACTATAATATGATGGTGCCCCCCAGCCGAAGCTGGGTTGCAATCCATAAAATTGAGCCCCCACTTGGTGAAGGGATCGACGGTGATAATGGGATGTAACGGGGTAGGCTTCGAGCGCATATTCCGTGTGAACACCTGGCAAGGGTGGCACCTCTTGACCACATCAACGCAATATTTAAAGATTGATGGCCAGAAATAACCCGCTCTCAAAATATTTTGAGCTGTAGAAAGCCCGAATAAATGACCGCCACATGCCCCTCCATGGAAATCATTTAGCACAACCTCACCCTCCTCATGAGTTAAACAACATCGTAATATGGAATCTACCCCACGGCGGTACAAAGTATTGTCCACTATAAGGTAGTTCTTCGAGACGTGACATAATCATCGTCGTTCATCTCGTGAGAGGTGAGTAGGGGTCGTCTATGTTTGCAGATATACTATGATATCTCCATACCATTGGTCAGATGTTGAGATTAAGATATGTTCATCGACAAACGTATCCTCACAAACTAACTCCTCGGCCTCGCTCAAAAAATCCGATATAAGCTCTGCAAAAATTAATGACTTCTTCAACTTTGCCGAAACAAATTCGAGATCGAACTCTTGTAGAATGACAGTCCATTTATTATACTTTCCCCCAATCATCCTTCATGTGAGGACGAACTGAAATGGATTGACATGGGCCACAACCAAGGCTTGATGAAGGAGAATATAATGTCTCAAATGCTGAACCGCATGTATGGTCGCTAAAGCAAGCTTCTCGACATGAGAATAACGAATTTCTGCGTCAATAAGGTTTTGTCTCAGGTAATATATGACATGCTCTTGGAGCTCCTCATCCTCTTGAACCAAAACCATACCAATCGTCTCTAAAGATGTGGCCACATATAATAGGAAATCATGGCTATAATCTAGAGGACTAATCACCGGGGTTGATGCTAGGGCTCACTTGAGTGCATCGAAGGACTCCTGGGCTCGCTCATCCCATTCAAAGGGAGTATCCTTCTTCAAGAGACGCATGAAGCCTCTAGTCAAATTGGCAAAGTTGACAACAAATCTTCATAAGAAGTTTTCTATACCTTGCAAACACTGAAGATGACGAATGTTCTTTAGGGGAGACAACTGAAGTATTGCCTCAACCTTTAAGGGGTCGACTCTTATGCCCTCCTTTGAAATGATGAATCCTAGTAAATGACCTAACTTCATGCAAAAGATGCACTTATGTGGATTTAATCTAACTGAATAGTGCCGGCATCTTTCGAATACCAATCCCAAGTGATAGGGATGACACATCCTTGTACAAGAATGAGTAGCGAGGTCATCCAAAAATACTTCAATAATAGACTTGAGATCATGGAAAATCAAGGTCATCACCCACTGAAATGTAGCTCCGGCATTTTTAAGGCCGAAAGGCATTTTTCGATATGCAAACGTTCCCCAAGGACAAATAAATGCAGTCTTGTGTTGGTCCTCATGTTTGATCTGGATCTGATTATACTCAGAAAAGCCATCCATAAAGGAGAACACCTCGTTACCCACACACTCATCCAAAATATGATCTATAAATGGTGTGGGGAAGTTATCCTTAGGATAGGCATGATTCAAATCACAGAAATCAGTGCATATTCGGATTTCTCCCTGCTTCTTATCCACCGGAACGGGGTTTGAAACCCACTCTGTCAAGGGAATAGGATAGATGAAACCGGCTTTCAACAACTTCTCTATCTCTGCCTTAATGGCAGGTGCTTTCCTAGGATTCACGACGCATAAACGTTGTCGAACAGGCTTCGCATTGGGGTAAGTTTTAATCTCATGTTCGACAATCCGAGGGTCAATACCTGGCATCTCATCATAATACCAAGAAAAAACATCACGGAATTCCTTGAATAGTTCAGTGTACTCGATAATCTCAACATGGGAACATTCCTCCCCAATATAGACATTCTCAATGGTGCCAGGATTGCGAGAGATGTTGATAGGAATCGTGGAAGATATGTTCACCATGTTTCCATCAGCCATCTGACCAGGAGAGCTTAATGGAATCACGGGACTACCAACTCTCTGACTAAGAATATCCCTATAATCCTCATGCTCCAAATGCTCAAGCGATGGAAGGAAATATGATCTATTATGAAGTTCTATTATGAAGTTACACCTGACATAGCCTTGATAATCGCTTCATCTAAAGGGAAAACTGTATCAAGGCAGTCATGGGCATGAGAAGATTGTATTTCCCATGCCGGCAGCACATAGGGGTCTTCCTCCTTCGTCCGCGAAGAGGAAGAACAAGGCTCTACAACACTCTTAAGATTGGCTTGATAAGCTATCATGGCTACAGGAAGCGGCACATTGGTCTCGACAGGCTCACTCAAAATACTCGGTGTAGGAAGAATCCAAGGATCTTCCATATGAGTCGTGCGAAAAGACACCGAGGTTGTAGAAGTCGAAGCCTTATCGGAATAAGATCCTATCATGAGGACCTATGCAGGACAACTAAAGCTTCCCATGAGGGATGGATACATGCCTACACCCACACTCCTAGTTTCCCACTGAGAGTGGTCAACGATCGGGACTGAAGCTCCTGAATCTGCAGTAACAGGGGAATTCTTGAATGCCATCTGATCAATCGTTACAATCTTCCCGTTATGTGGAAAGCATACAACGCAGAACAAGGAAGAAGCAACGGCTTGCATACTATACATCCAGTTCCGACCCAGCAAGAGATTGTAGTCAAGGGGCGCATCAACCACCTCAACCTCTATCGCAATGGTCTTCTCCCCCAAACGGACTTTAAGGGACGGAAGGATACCGTGCAGCCTAAAAGATCTCCCATCAAAAGCAGTTAACATAGTCGTTGATTTTGACAGCTCAGGAGAACCGAGACCCTTCCAATAGGACAAAGACATCACAGAGGTAGCAGCACCCTCGTCAATCACAGTGCACTTGATGATCATATTAAAACATTCTACATGTACGAAAAGTGACACATAGTAGGGCAAGCGAGGTTGATGTCCTGCGGTTTCAAATTTGATCACTGAGAAAGAATCATCACCGTTCACACCAAGAGCAGAAAGCAAAGCCTTCCTTTACGAAGGACAACTCTGAAGCACTTCTAATGCAGACATCGCACAAGGAGTATGGCCCAAGTCCTTGAAAATTGAATAATTCTGGGTGGCTCAGGCATTTGGATTATGCCCCGAACGCTTAAGTACCCCTCTAGGAATGCGAGGTGCAGCCTCAAGTTTATTCGCAGGTTTCTCAATGCGCAAAGGGGTTCCTGGTGGATCAGGTTCTTTGCCTGGGCTGGGTTGTGACGATCCATAATCTTTCGCACGAGTCACAACCTTGGCAGCATGGACCATGTTAATGCACCCACGAGCACTAGTCTCTAGTGGATCATTCTCACTAGATTGCTCCTGGGACTTCGAGTTCATATTCTGGTTATGTGGTAAAGGGTTCGTTAGCACAGCTAGGCCTTGTGCTAAGAGTCTTGAAGCTTCATCAATCCAAGGGAACAAGTAAGTGAGGTGATCATCCGTACATAACTTTCAAGGGAATTTAACCTTACATTTCTCTTGCTTGTCCCCCCCAACATTCTTACCGCTCTTGTCATTATTGGTAGCATTCTCATTCTTATTCCCACCCTTTCGATTATTATTCTTACCCTTTCTTCTATTTCGTCCGGACTGCTAGTTACCCTTCTGGTCCAACGATTGCACAGAAAGTACATTCGTCGTTTGGGCGAGTTGAGACGAAGCCGTAGCTTGTCCCGAAGCAGATTGGTTGAGCGACAATTGACTAACTTGTTTTGCAACCGAATCCATAGGTTTCGCACTTGCACAACCCACAATGCCATCGGCATGTGGTCTAGATTTGACCTTGGGATCGAAACTGGAATGAGGAGCGTTGGGAATAATCTCATACAACAAACCGAACTGAGCATAGATCAAGTCCAGTTCCTGTGCCCTAAATATTTCTTGTTCCTCATTTTGCACTCCGGATGTGGAAACATCCTTCGCGATATATGGCAATAAAGACTTGAGGAACCACACGAGAAGGAACTCTAGTGGTATAAAGGCTTTAATTAATCTCTTCCGTCTACGCCACTCTTGAATATGATCAGAAATATGGGTGGCTTTATCTTACCGAAATGTCGACAAGGGTTCAGTACCAACATCATAGCACACTGGTAGCTGGAAGTGATTAAGAAAATTCATCGCAAGATCATCGAACAAAGTGAAAGCTCCCTTTGGTAACTCTATATACCATTTCGCAGCAGGCCCTGTAAGGGTGCGTTGAAATAGTCTCAAACGGACTGAGTCCTGATGTAACAAATTTGAAGAGAACCAAAGGTGAAATGTAGTAACGTGTTCACTCAGATCCTCTCCTGGTTTGCCTTCAAACTTAGGTATATTCGAAGGAATCTTGGTGGGGACAGCCGGCTAAGCCGAGTCGTGAGCCACAGGATCATTTGTAAGTCTTGATAAGTCAGGAAGGTTAAGCGTCACGAGGAAAGGGAGCCTAAGATGATGAGGTCGATGGACCGCTCCTTGGTTCACATAGGGTTGAGCACCACCATGGCCTTGGCCATAGTGTCCTCCTCCTATCTGACCCGTATAGGGTGGCGTGGAAGTACCATAGTAAGGTGGACCTTGACTAGTAGGAGCTACGAAGCCATAGTTAGGAGAGTAAGCAGGTTGTTGATACCCGCCTCCGTAAGGTGAAGAAACCTGTCCATATTACGTCCCATAATAAGGTCCATAGTTCATCGTGTGCGATGTCCCATGGGACACTCTGTAGGTAGGAAGATAAGCTCTAGAAGGGGGAACATACATACCAGAAGTAGGTATATACGCCCCGAAAGTCATAAGCTGACCACTAGAAGCGTGAACATAGCCTCCCGAAGGAACGGGCGGTATGTGAACTTCAGACACAATCGTCCTAGTAACCGCAGTACAGACTTGACTCGTAGCCATATATCGGCTCGAAGGACCATGTGAATAAGGTGGAGGATGTACATTTGAAGAACTCGGAACCGAGGATGAAGGAATCTGAGTAATAAGATATGTACTACCCCCTATCGTCACTTATCTCGGGTCTAGTATCCTAATCGGATCGCTAAATCTAGACCTAGGAGGGAGATAAGATGTAGCTTCCACCACTGGGATGGAAGGTGCAATGTGACTAGTACTCCCAAACCTCTTCGCAAGGTAAGGAATGGGATTTCCCCTAGGCATAGTGCTAGGCTCAAAGTCGGATTCGAAATGAAATGTCAAATCATGTATAGGAAAACCAACCGTAGCATAACAACCGTAGCTAGTGCTGGTAGGTTCAAAGCGAGTCTCGGCATCTTCCGGCATTCCATACTGGTAACGTGTCAATGGGGAATCAGCCCTAGAATGAGCAGGTCTATGGTGCAAGGATCCTCTCTGGGAAATCACAGGACCGAACTCAGCTAGGTCAGGTGAAGGATCGTATGTAGGATTAAGTTCCCCATCGTCAATACGAATGGGAGGAGGTGGTTCAAGAATACTCTCTGAATGTTCCTCCATGGTGTGTGAATCAGTGTGTGACATAGTCTGCCTGGACTATCTAGGTCTCTCTCGCAAAGGAGGAGGAGAAGTGGAAGGAGAAATTCCTGCTAACTGACGAGAACAACGCGGAACCACACTCGAATCCACAATGACTCAAAAAATAGCAAAGACTCTATAAGTACGTAAACCCTAGGCCAACTAGCATGCACAGAGAAATCACTAACAAAATCTAAAGCCAAATGCAAGCAAACAAGGGCTGGATAAGTGAGCTCTCGAATGAAGCAGGTATGTCTCACCTAGGAGAGGCCTGAGACTCCCATACACAACAAGCGAAAGTACGTAACCAATTATTGTGGCCCTCAGCTTCAATGCATAAAGCGACTATGCTATCTGACCCCAACCTGGCCGGGACACCTACAGAATAACCTCTAAAAGTACCCCCTTGATATCCTAGGTAAGGTCACTAAGGTCACCTCAATATAATCAAAGCTCAAGCGGACAGTCGCAGGTGGGATTGACCGTATGGGTAGGGTAGCAAAGCCCAAAACTCTTGAAAGATCCCCCAGATATGAATACAATCCTGGAAATATCTCCGGTGCTACTTAGTTATGACTAGGGGTCATCCCAATTGATAACCGCTCACACTGCCTCGTGCTTAACTCCCGTTTGAGAGGATGATCTTGAGAACAATGGTTATACCAAGGATTTCACACACTCCCTGGACAGACACCTATATGTTGTAGTTTAGTGATCTTGGAGAATTAACTTACAATGAACTATTCCAAGATCCTAAAACCTAAGCTTGTTGGTGCACCCTAAAAAAGAAAAGAGTGTAATTGATTTTACTTTAGCATTGATTTTAGTTGGCTTTATTACTCAAAAATAGGATATGGTCATGCAGCTAGTGGTGTTATGATGCAACATGAAGTAAAATGCACACCATAACAATCAATGCAAATGCATTGTGTCCATGAAAATAGGGTATGCGTACTACATGAAATGCACAATTCTTCTTCAAATGATCAATGCAAATATTTCCTATATCAAGTCCTAACTAGTACTCCAAAGCAAATCTAGATCTAGTGCAAGTACAATGCAAAGTGCAAAATGCAATGCATGATGATAAGCAAATGTTTTTGGACTTTTTGAAAATATAAAGATGAAAAAAGCAAAAGAATGATTCTACCACCCCCAGACTCTGCAAGCACACATAAACAACATCCAAGCAAAGCACTAAGGTAAAAGAACTCTAATGCACTAATCTCAAACAAAAAATTGAAAATGCCATGACAAGAACTTTCCTAAAAAACAATTTAGGCTAAAAAAAACGTTTCTGGTAAAAAACAGAGGTCAAAACAGACTCAGGCAGTGCCAAAGGAGACTCAGCAACTAACCGCATTCACCCAGCAACCAATTATCTTCCACAAAAAGGAAAAATCCGGGGTATACGCGATTTTTTCCAATAAACCAGCGTGTATACGCGGAAATCACAGGGGAAACCACGTGTATACGCGACTGTAAATCAAAAACCCGTGTACAAGAAGAAAAGGTGCATAAAAGCAAGGCAAACAGGTAGGCTGAGACAAACTTCACTCCAATCAGACTCTACGAGGCATACATGTGTTGATGTATATGTAACTTCAGAATGTATTCTTATATATGTATCTTATGTATTGTAACCTGATGTTTATTCCAGGATGTTTCCATTATGTATTTGAGTCATGTGGTCATGCCCCGATGTTTCGATTGGGAGGATTAATAATGTAAACAAGTCATGTCAAGTCATTAGGTAAGTCCCCATAGTTTCGGGGCACTTGAGTTATTATACACTAATTAAGGTGTAGGCTCGAGTAGTAATTATTAGGTTGAGCCTACGTGTGAAAAGGAAATTCAAGTGAATGGATGAATATAAATAGAGAGTGAGAGTCTCTCTATTTATCACTTGTGAATTACATCACTTGCTCT
Source organism: Pseudotsuga menziesii (assembly GCA_001517045.1). Classification (NCBI taxonomy): domain Eukaryota; kingdom Viridiplantae; phylum Streptophyta; class Pinopsida; order Pinales; family Pinaceae; genus Pseudotsuga; species Pseudotsuga menziesii. Next base: position 21,754 of record LPNX010799961.1, on the reverse strand, counting down.
CTCAAGTGTGGCGCACCTTTGGAGAAGGAAATACTTTGGCTTGACAGAAGACAGAAGGCTGTTGTTGTGTTGGGAGGTAATCTTACTGTTTTGGGTTTCACATCTTGTGGTGATACTATCTTAGAGGAAGTTGAGGGGTTTTCTCCATTTATGGTTTCCCCTATCAAAACTCTTTGTGTCTCTTGTCTCATGTGATGTACTTATGTTATTGATGTGCTTGTTATTCTCTCAGTGGAAAGATCCTAACATAATGCTAGCTTAAATGTTGAAAAACTAACATGGTATCAGAGCTAACCTGAGAAGAAGACATTGTGTAGCTACAGGAACTAGGGCTTCCTATTTTGTGGATCTTCCTCCACAGATTTTCAGCAAAAGTATGCTAGGATGACTCTCCATTGAAGGGTGCATCTTTCTGTCGATGCGGAATTCAATTTCAAGCATTTTAAGTTTCGATGTGGAAATTAGGGCTTTCTACAGAAGAGGAATTTTTTAGTGAGACCAGCATAGGATTTTTCTACTCATAAAAACCAAAGTTTAGAGACCTGGATCAAGAAATTTGGTTGGGTGAAGCTCCGGGAAAGTCAAACCCTAGTTTGACCCTGAGCTAGGAGAAACCCTAAATACTAAAACTGCTAAGTTTTGGTACAGTCGCTATATTCTGATATTGGAGAAGTCTCAAAAGCTGAAAATTTCAGGGGCGGAAGATAAATTCCTGATGAACACTGTGTCCAAAAATCCGCCTCAGACTCACTATATTCTGGGAGATATGATCTCTCCAAGTTAGGGATCCAGCCTCTTCCAGAAATCATCCATAAACAGGACACCTAGGTATATCTGCAATATCTTGGGATACAGAGGTCCAAATGGAATTCCTAAAGTTGTTCCAGAAATCACACGGACTTTACTTTTGGTGGTTCGAAGGTCAGACTCAGAGGATGAACCCGTGACACGTGGCATGCCGTACACCTTCGCTGTTCTGAACAGTCCTGTAACAGGTCACCTTGGGAAAATGATCATAAAGCCCAAATGGTGAAACCAATTCTAATGAAACCTATGTTGTTGGATCAGGGACATGTGAGGTTACCTCAGTACGAAATTTCAGACACAGAGGATCAATAATTTTAGATATATCACAGAAATAGTAACGGGAATTTCTGCAGAAGAAATCAGAAAATTAGGGCTTCTTGTTTCAGGAGCTTCCCTCCACTGTTTTCAGAAAAGGAGTACATTGGACAGCTCCATTTGAAGAGATCTATCTGTTTATCCAATCATATCTGAAAGATTCCAAGTTTTTAAAATTATGTTTTCTATGACAAACCCTAGATTAGCCAGCTCCGAAACAAGGACGGACACCTCAAATCGAGGTTCCAGTTTCAGAGGGAGACAAGGCCAAAAAGGAAAGACTATCGATGATGCAGTAGTGATTGAAGAACAAGAAGGAGGCTTGTAAAAATTGAAGGGCTATCCAGAACAAGCCTTGATCCATGATACAGTAGAGCCAAATTATCTTTGGCATAGAAGGCTTGCACATGTGCACTTCAGAGCACTACCTATTGCAAGCAAAGCTATTCCAGAATTTCACG
>LPNX010799961.1:0-19940 GCA_001517045.1 Pseudotsuga menziesii | reverse complement strand
TTGCTGACATATTGGATTAGTGCACAATCTCAATGTTGTCTTGGTAGAGATGGAAGGCATCTAGAAAGTTTCAGCGAGATATGGATGAATGTTGTATTGGATAAAGTAGTTGCATGATCATATACTTATGCATAGTAACTTGCCAGTATGAATATTCCTTATGAAATGTTTCTAACCATACAAATGTATTTGAATTGTAGGAAATATCGCATACATAATCGCCTACAAGCAAAGAAGAATGAAGACTTGTTTCGAAGAACAAGTGACGACATTTCAAAATGAAGAATAATATGACGAGTGCAGTGACATCATTGATGCAGAACCTTCCAGCCATCAAGAAGAAAGGGAAGACCAGTTCAAGAAGAATGATGTCAGGGTGTAGTATCGAGACTTGAAGAGAAGTTCATAGTTCCATCATGTAGTAGATGGAAACATCGTGGGATACAAAGAAAGATTCGTAGCATGAGGCTTCTCATGAAGAGAAGGCATAGTCTACAAAGAAACATTTACAGCTAATAGAAGTGAAGTCACATGACATGCATAATCATGTGTGCAAATGAAAGAAGGCCTTGTACGAGTTCAAAAGACACCCATGGGATAACACATACATGATGAGCTTGATGAATATCTTAACCTTTGCTACAAGGTTGATAAGGGAGGACAAGTTCACAGATGGGTGCAAGATGAACTTTTGAAGAAGTTCAAGATAGAGTATCTTAGTATCCAGTGATCCTAGATGGATACTACTTGTCACTCCAGTACAGAATGTTTCAGTGCATAGAGTACGGAAGACAGAGGGAGTATGATGCTCCGCTTCAGAGGGAGTGATTGCAGAAGATCCTGAGGTTCGACATGGTACGACAGGATGGGAAGATTATTGATGATTCTAGGCTTTACTGAGAGTAAAGTGGATTTCAACCTTTGCTTCAAGGTTGAAGACAGAAGACCAGTGATGCTCCTGTTATGTGTTGATGCACTATTGTTCTAGGCATGGAGGTGTGGCAGAGTACAGATGGGATCTTCCTTGGACAAGGGAAGTATGCAGTAGAGATCCTGAAGAGATTCAGGATGATGGACTGCATGACCACATCTATGGCATCGAACATGAAGCTATTAAGTGATGCTTCATCAGAGACGGTTGATGCCACAATGTATCGTCAGATGATTGGGTCCTTGATGTACCTGAGACCAGATATTTGTTTTTCTGTGAACACATTGAGACATGTTCACCTGATGGTTGCAAAGCACACAGGGGGTATAGTTGATTATGGACTCAAGTACGATGCGAATCAGAAGATTAACCTGGAAGGTTATGTTGATTCATATTGGGCAGGAAGTGCCATCGACAGGAAGAGTACTTCAGGATGTTGCTTCAGTATGGGATCAGATGTGATCTCTTGGTTTAGCAGGAAGCAATCCTGTGTGGCACTGAGTACAGCTGAAGCAGAGTATGTCACAGCTTGTTCAGCTAGTTGTGAGGCAGTATGGCTGCAGAAGCTACTGTCTGATATATTTGATCTCTAGTTGGATGCTACTTGTGACAACCAGAGTTGCGTGAAGTTGTCAGAGAATCCAGTGTTCCATGACAAGTCGAAGCATATCGAGATCAAGTATCGTTATATCAGGGATATGGTGCAGAGAGGAGCAGTGAAGCTCCTGTATGTTGCAACGGAGGAACATATAGCTGATGTATTGATGAAGCCATTGGCTAGGCTGAAGTTTGAGTACTTCAGAGAGAGACTTGGTGTTCTCCAGATCGAGGCTTCCTCCTAGGGAAAGTGATGAGTCCCAAAGCCATTATGACGAGTAGGTCAGATATAAGGGCTGAGCCATTCTGTCATGGTGAGAGGATTTAGTTCCTTCCATGTGAGATATGAGTGCTAGAGATCCAAAGCCATTCTGACGAGCAGGTAAGATATAAGGGCTGAGCCATTCTATCATGGTGAGAGGATTTAGTTCCTTCCATGTCAGATATGAGTGCTAGAGATCCAAAGCCATTATGACGAGTAGGTCAGATATAAGGGCTGAGCCATTTTGTCATGGTGAGAGGATTTGGTTCCTTCCATGTCAGATATGAGTGCTGATTGCCATTCTGGGAATGGAGGCACCTGATCAGTTACCAGGAAGACTTAGTCTAGGACTGAGAGAGCCATTCTGACGAGTAGGTCAGATGTAAGGGATGAGCCATTCTGGTCATGGCTAAAGGATTAAGTTCCTCCCATGACAGATGTGAGTGCTAGCCATTCTGTCGAGTAGGACAGATGTAAGGGAAAATGCCACTCTTCGGGAGAGTGGAGGCGCCTGGTCAGTTACCAGGTAGCTCAGTCTAGGACTGGGGGCCATTCTGACGAGGGTGTAGGATTCAGTTCCTACCAGGACAAATGTGAGTGCATGCCCTTCTGACGAGTAGGTCAGATGTAAGTGCTGAAATCTCTCATCACTGTGATAGGATGTGTTCTTGTCTGGATGGGAGTCTTCCATCACTGTGATAGGATGTGTTCTTGTCTGGATGGATGTGCCTTTCTGACGAGTAGGTCAGATGTAAGTGCTGAAATCTCTCATCACTGTGATAGGATGTGTTCTTGTCTGGATGGGAGTCTTCCATCACTATGATAGGATGTGTTCCTGTCTGGATGGATGTGCCTTTCTGACAAGTAGGTCAGATATAAGTGCAAAGCCATTTCACAGATGGTATTTGATGTGCCTACCATGCTGGTGAATGTGAGTGCTGGGCCGTTTTGATGTGATTGTAGTTTACTACATGATCAGATGTGAGTGTTGGGCGTGCCTTTCTGACGAGCAGGTCAGATGTAAGTGCTGGGCAAATACCTACCTATGGGCTAGGCCTACAACCAGCATGAAAAAGGGCTAGCTCTGTAGAACTTCCTATGACGAGATAGTACACACATGATGATGACCAGAGGAGATCCAGATCGAGCTATGATCCAGATCCAGTTATGATGACTCCGAGAGATCTAGATCGAGTGATGATCCAGATCCAGCAGTGATGATCCAGATCGAGAGATTATCAAGATCCAGATCTAGTCCAGTGATGATGATCCAGATCGAGTGATGATCCAGATCCAGTGATGATGATCCAGATCGAGTAATGATCTAGATCCTATGATGATGTCCTATGATGATCCAGATCGAGAGATGATCCAGATCCAGATGACTTGAAGATGAAGATGACTTGAAGACGAAGATGATCCAGTTGATACAGAGAAGAAGACCAGTGCTGAAAATCGTGTCGAAAGAATACCTTCCTAGTTAAGAGGGAGTGTTGATGGATATGTAACTTCGGAATGTATTCTTATATATGTATCTTATGTATTGTAACTCGATGTTTATTCTGGGATGTTTCCATTATGTATTTGATTCATGTGGTCATGGCCCGATGTTCCGATCGGGAGGATTAATAATGTAAACAAGTCATGTCAAGTCATTAGGTAAGTCCCCATAGTTTCGGGGCACTTGAGTTATTATACACTAATTAAGGTGTAGGCTCGAGTAGTAATTATTAGGTTGAGCCTACGTGTGAAAAGGCAATTCAAGTGAACAGATGAATATAAATAGAGAGTGAGAGTCTCTCTATTTATCACTTGTGAATTACATCACTTGCTCTCTCAAGTGTGGCGCACCTTTGGAGAAGGAAATACTTTGGCTTGACAGAAGACAGAAGGCTGCTGTTGTGTTGGGAGGTCATCTTACTGTTTTGGGTTTCACATCTTGTGGTGATACTATCTTAGAGGAAGTTGAGGGGTTTTCTCCATTTATGGTTTCCCCTATCAAAACTCTTTGTGTCTCTTGTCTCATGTGATGTACTTATGTTATTGCTGTGCTTGTTATTCTCTCAGTGAAAAGATCCTAACATAATGCTAGCTTAAATGTTGAAAAACTAACAACATGCCCCCAGAGCCGACACAGAAACAAGAGAGAAAGAGCAATTCAAATACATTGAATGCCGAGAAAATCACCCCCAAAGGACAACTACTAGGAACTCCCCAGTGGAGTCGCCAATTCTATTACGGAGAGAAATTCCTATGGCTTGGGGTACCACAACAGATAGCATGACTCCAGAAATCAATCTTTCCCAATATGCAATAGAAATAAAATGTCTAACACTAAAGGATCAGACCTCGTACCTTATTCCGAACGGTTGAAGTAGATCCTCGTTGATCTTTCCAATCTTCAGCTTGAATTGCTATAACAATTCCTCAACAACAAGTAAACAATACAAGCATACTATATATCATGGTGTTAGATCTATTCTAGCATATATAACCAATAATGTAAAAGCATTTGACATATTCCCATGGATAAAATATTCAATCAAATACACATCATTGGACAAGAAAATATATTTCTATTAATATAACTCAAAGATTACAAGATAGATACAACCTCTGACGGCACGTCTGCGAACCGGAGAAACTGAATAGCCCACTTGGGCCTCCACCACCTCAATCCTCCATCTCTCGATAGCAAGCTCACAAGCAAAAGGAAATCTTGGGAAGAACACAAAAGTGCTCCAAGGGACAAAGGGATGCAGACTCAAGTATAAATTCTAGAAACAATGGACTATAGTTTCTTTGCTTCAATTCTCTCTATATGCCTTCAGTGTACCAAGGGGTTCCTCATATAGCTTTCAAATGGATAATGAAAGGTTGAATCCGAGCGATCTCAAGGAATATGGAAGGCCAGGAGTCAAACGAGTTGGATCCATGTCAAGGAAAACTCCAAAAGGATTTGGATTATGCACACATCTCGATGTACGCGGTTATAGGGGTCAAACCTGCGTATGTACGCGGTTATCGGGTTAAAATATGCGTATATCATTTTTCATATGGTTTTAGGGATGATCAAGGAAAAATAAAAGGACAAAATATGGTCCATGGGGTCTAAAGAGTCTGCAGCGGGATAGGGGAAGGCCATACAAAGTGTGATTCACCTAGAGTGGTGAAATCCGCTATAACAGAGGCATTACTTGATGGGTAGAAGATTTGAGCTAAGGATAGACCATTGTGGTCTAAATTATTTGTTTGATCAGCCTACTCTAAATTCTAGGAAAGCTAGATGGCTGTAGTTTTTATGTGAGTTTGATTTTGATATCAAGCACCCAAAGGGGAAAGAGAATAAGGTAGCTGATGCGCTCAACAGGAATGTGCAGGAAATGCATGTGGAATCCGTTAGTGTTTTCCAATCAGAGTTGAGGCAACAGATTGTTAATCATGTCACTGAAGATGAATTGTATGTGTAGGTCAAGGACAAATTGCAACAGCAAAGCCTTGAAAAGAAGTATGAGGGATATAAATTGGAAGCAGATGAACTTCTTACTTATAAGAATAGAATTTACATTCAAAATGTAGCATATTTGAGGAGAGTTGTTATGGACAAGATCCATCAAGCTCCATATTATGGACACCCAGGATATGAGAAGACAATTTCTACAGCTACAAAGTAGTACTTTTGGCCAGGAATGAAAAAGGACATGGCTGAATACATTTCTAGGTGCATGAAATGTCAACAGGTGAAGGTTGAGCATCAACACCCAGCAGGTTTGTTGCAGCCTTTTTCAGTTCCGGAATGGAAATGGGAAGTTATTTCCATGGATTTTATTATAGGATTTCCAATGACTTGGAGACAACATGATTCCATCATGGTTGTGGTGGACAAGTTGACAAAGGCAGCCCATTTTATAGCGGTTAAGTCTACACATAAGATTGATGACATTGTAAATATTTTCATGAAGGAGATTTTCAAATTGCATGGATTGCCAAAGGCAATAGTCTCTGAAAGATATGTCAAGTTCACTTCTAATTTTTGGAAAGGATTGTTTGTAGATTTGGGTACAAAGCTAAACTTCAGCACCGCGTACCATCCTCAGACTAATGGGTAGACAGAGAGAGTTAATCAAGTGCTTGAAGACATGCTTCACATGTATGTGATGGACATACCAACCAAGTGGGAAGATTATTTACACTTGGTGGAGTTTTCTTATAACAATATACAACAAGCATCGTTGGGGATGAGTCTGTATGAAGCTCTGCATGGAAGGAGGTGTAGGACACCGGTGACCTGGGATAATCCAGTGAATAGATCTATGATTGATCCAGAATTGCTCAAGGAGATGGAGGAGGAGGTTGTAAATATCAGGTAGAATATGAAAGCATCCCTAGACAGACAAAAAATCTATGCTGATAAGCATAGGGTGAACAGAGAGTTAAGTGTTGGGGATCATGTTTACCTCAGAGTGAGGGCAAAGGAAAGTTCCTTGAAACTTGGAAGTTTTTCCAAGTTTTCACCCAGATATTGTGGGCCATTTGAAGTGCTTGAAAGAATAGGGCCAATTGCATATAGACTTGCATTTCCAGCTAGCACTAGGGCTCATAATTTTTTTCATGTTTCTTTTCTTAAGAAATATGTACATGACCCTAACCATGTGATAAATTGGGATGTGATTCAGGTGGAACCCAAGGGAGAGTTTCGAATCGAGCCAATGTGCATCCTCAACAAGAAACCGAGCCATAGTATAGGTAAAGGTGCAAAGGGAGCACTATGGTCCTAAAGAGGCTACATGGGATCTAGAGGATGCCATGCGATTGGCACATCCATTTTTGTTCAAATCTGCAGAGCACTGAGGGCAGTACCAATGTAGCATTTTTGTTCAATTTTGTAAAGCAATGAGGACAATGCTATTAAAGGGGGAGGGAAATGTAACACCCTGGGTTGACCCTGTTGCATTAATGTATATGATGTAAATATTATATGGAATCGTGACAAGGAGCTCAAGGCCAAGGCCCTATCATTGATTAATGTTTAGCATATAGGTGATCATGGTTGATGCATGTGGTTTATTTTCTAAGGAAAGCACGGTTGTAAACATCATGTAATTATGAAAAATTAATGAAAAAACCATAGCCAGCTATGTCAGTGCAACGAAAAATGAGATGGGGGAATGATTTTTACTAAGGATAAGGGGGAGGGAATGTTAACCTTGAACCAATTTGGAGAAAATCCATGTGTTATGGGGAATGATTTTTCTTTTCTTTCTTCCCAACCATTTATTTATGCCAGAATGTGGTTGAGGTAGTTATTGCAGGGAAGGGGAAGAGTATGGGGAAATTTGAATTGGGCAGAGCACCTAGTTTTGAATGTCATGTTTTGACTTCATGGGAAAGGAAAACACCTAAAACCATATGCCAGTTTGGACTTATGAATTACATCTTCATTTTTGGATTCACATTTTTGGAGCTGTGGGACGGTTTGCTCATCCATTATTCTCCATTCAGGTAGGAGCTCTGGAGTAGCTGAGTTCTTCCTATGTGTGGTTATCCTTCATGTTCTGCAAGTGTTTTCCCTTGGCGATACTGTGATTGTTGTTTTGTAGTGTTATATTGAACTATAGAGTGTACGAGACCCTGTTACTTGTGTTCCAGAGAAAATCTTGTGTTGTGGAGTCTCCCTGTGGTGGTTGTGTTGTGCACCCTGGTTTGAGTCTGAACTATGTACAAGAGTTAGGAATGGGAGAGATGTAGAATGTGCTTGATAAAAATAATGTGGAACCTCATAATGAGATAAGAGTGGCTAGTGATCCTGCTATGCACATCCTGAAGAGTGCTAGAAGGGAAGGCGTGGCCTGAGGGACTATGGAGTAGAGAAGGGGACACTTCCTTGGGTTGGTTATGTAGGTAGTGGGGAAGCTAGGCCAGATAGGTCTTGTGAAGGTGTTTTAGCTATGAAGATGAGATCAGTAGCTTATCATTTCTTCCTACCCATTTCCTTAGAATCGTGATAAACACAACTAGAAGGATGGCTTGGCTGGTAGCCTAATAAACCCACCTGTTGTTTTTGTTGTGTCTTGATGAGTTTGATCTGGTGAGTAACCTTTGGCTGGACAGTCTGATAAACCCAACTGTGAATGCTGGCTTGGATAGGTATCCTGATAGACCTAGCAGTGATATGGCTTGACTGTTTATGGTATGATAAACCCATCTATTTGCTTGACTGGTCCTTAAGGTGAATTTTGGCCCAACTGAGGGATGGCTTGGTTGAGTGGCCTATTAAACCCATCTGTTGGTTGTTTCCCCTTGGATCTTGATAAACCCAACTATGTTGGATTGTATGAGTTTTGTTGCACCCTTGGCTATGTATGAGTCTACTAGTGTTCCCTTATTCCTTGAGGAAATCATGCCCAAATCAGGGTGGCAGTGTTGCTGAGAGATTGATGAGCGCACTAGACTATGGTTGGATGGAATGTTGTAGCGACATAGCTGGTTACGGGACAAGTTCTTCTCAACATAAGTGTTCTTTTCTATGTTAATCTTTGCAATTGTATTTCTTGCATTACAATTTCTTGATGGAATGTGATGCACATGTTGGCTATGTTGAATTGATGAATTGTTCCTTTGAATAACTGCAATTATAGGCATCTATGTATGTTTCATTCAATGCATTGTTAAACTCAGTTGCAAGGTTAGAATGTTGGATTGATGTTGGACAGAATGGCCAATTGTGTTCAAGACTTCGACTAGTAGGTCAAATTTTCAATCAAAAGCCTTCTTCTGCAATGGTTTATTCGGTAGGAAGGATGTGCGATTGGGAAGACATCCTTTAGCATACTTTGACCTCTACAAATTCCTTTCTGCAATTCCCTTTCCACAAATTATGGGATGCGGGATGTGGAGATGTCGTTTTGCGAATTATGGCTTTCCGCAGTTTTCATTTTGCAACGCACATTTCCGCAACTTGCGGGATGTGGGATGCGAGATGCAGCTTCGCAGATTTTGATTTCCACAATGGTCATTTCTACATGCAGGATGCGGGAATGCAGAATGCGGGATGCAGGAATACGTAATGCGGGATACAGGATGCAGGATTACAGTATCACGATTTACTCAATTCCCAATCCCGCAACTCAAGTTCTCTGTGCCGTTGATTTTTGTAGGATGCTTCTTAGCCGTTGATTTTATTCCAGATGTGGGACCATTTGTGATCATTGGTTTTCATCACTATCTCTCCCTGCCATACAATCTCCTCTGAGATCTTTCCTTGCAGATTGTCGAACTGATCAATGGAAGATGAGAGGGAGCGTGACAGTGTGGGAAATGTCGAGAAGTGGTTTGCATCCATGCCCTATGTTTCTATGAACAATAAAGGTTCTCGATGAAATTTTAATTCCTCATGATATTGCGGTATGGGTATGTGACATAAGGATTTTTGGAATCCTACATCGGGTCTTATTATTTGCGTTAATCATTTTGAGTTCTTCTTGGTTAATCCATTTAAATATATTGTTCTAAGAGGTGTGTCCCTATGATCCCCACCTCCAATATCATTTTTGGATCAAATGATAGAAAATTTGTAGGTTTACTCCCCTCCTCTCTCGGAATTCAATCCTCCCGGGTCGCATCCCCTAAGATATGGATCAAAAGTTTAGTAGGAATATCTACCTGTTGATAATTAAACCTACAATACTCAGTATTTATATTATTATAATTCAAAATATCTCTATGTTAGGATTACTAATCCTACCTTTGACCAATTCCTTTGACAACATAGTCTATTTGACAATTTTCTAGTTTAGGAGGTCATCATCACTTCAGTAGTAGTGCATGGGAGCCATATCTACGGGACATCTTCCACTTACTCTTCGTGTCTGGATGAATTGTGGTGCTCCAAGGATCAATCCTTATAATTTAGGGACCCACTTAGAGTACCACCAGCAATGTCTAATACTTGACTCTAGTAGGTATTTAGTTATGTTAAGCTATGCTCTGATTCCCATCAGTTAGTTAACTCTCAGTCTCCCTAGCACCATTTTTCATGATTTAAGGGACACAGGGAGAATTTACTCACCTATCCTCTTCAGTTAACTAGTTCTAAACTATTTTAGTGATCCAAAGTTGCACTAGTTATATCTAGTGGTGATTTTCCCACACCGAGTTAGCTCTTGAGTCAGTATAGGTTGGTAGATTCAACGACCTCTTTAGGCATTTGAATTCTCCTATATGTATAACCATTAATTACATATTATTTACTAAATATGGTGATTAATACTAATTAATGGATGAATATCATTTATTCTAATTATTGGTCTCATGAGTGTTTTATTCTTCACAAATTATTGATATGAGTTACTGAATTACTTATCTTTCTTCTACATTTCTCTAATTGATTTCTACAGGCCTCATGATCCTATGCTTCATCAAAATTTATATGGTATCAGAGCTAGTATCAAGGCCATCATCAAACTTCATAATCTTCCATTGATGCACCAGAAGTAATTGGGTTCCACATAAATACTGGAATCATTGCCTTGCTCCCTCTGGATTATGTCCAGAGAAGTCTATCCAGGTGTGATGCACCCAGAGAAAGTGCACATGTCGAAGTAGAGAGTGTGTGGTCTAATTTGATTGAAATTAAATTGTTTTTGTAGGTACAACTTCAATATGGATTCAAGAGTGTCATTTCCTCTTCTTACTCCATTCACAAGTTATTCAGAGTGGAAAATGAAGATGATTTCATCTCTAAAGAGACAAGGTCTCTATGAGATATCAATTGGAATTGGTGAAGAGTATTATGAATAGATAAATGAATGGTTGAATGACTGTGATAGAGCTTTTTGAACTATATTTCTAGCTATTTCTCCAAGAATGTGCTACCTTATTGATTCTGTTGAATAACCAAAGGATCTATGAACAATATTGGATAGAGATTTTGGAAAGCACAGTGAGGATCATTCTAGAAATTTGGAGAGCACACCCAACACTACAAGAATTATTTCTTCCAAAGTCTTAGCCTCATGTCTCTCTAATGAATTTTTTCAATATGAGGAAATAGAAGAATCTTTAACTCATTCAATTCAAATTGGTGAAAGCCTCCTTGAAGTAATCCTTCTTTTGTTGCTCCAGAAGCTCATGAGATATCTGATATCTCATGTTCTCATACAATGGATTCAAAAGAAGACATTTGAACCTCCATTATTGAAGAAGAAATATCTTTCCATCCTCCTTAGTGATTCTCCAGTGATTCTTCTATCCTAAATTTTGTGAAAAGTTTTCCACTGACTGCTCAAGGAGCTTAAGAGAAACTTGATTCATCTTTCTCCAATCATGTTGTTGGTGTGTAAATAAGTGATGTTTTGGATTTTTTGGAAGAAATATCAGATTTGGGAACTAATCCATTCTCCCTCACTTGTCCAATTCTTCCAGTCAATTCCTGCTTGATCACTTGCACCAATACTCAAGGTTTTGTTGAAGAAGGAGAAAATTGTGCAATTACCATATCAATGATGCGCTTGGAAATTTTTCTCCTCATGATTGGAGATTCTCTCACCTTTTTTGGTTCAAATTTAGAGTTTCAAGGCCTCTTAGTTATGCATGTGACTGATCTCATCAGTTTTGGTGTGAAAAATAAAGCACCTCAAGTCTCTTTCAAATTTGTTACCTGGGATTCAATGTTAGTTTCTTCTTATGAGTTTGATGATATTAAATTTTGTGAATCATTGGATATTTTGGAATCTATATCATATTATGGAGCTCAATAATTCACTCTCCATGATCCTAGTCCTCCTCCTCCTTCCTACTCTATCACATGCTTAGATTCTCCTCACAATGCTAGTAAAGATGGAGACCTCTTGCATTCGCTTGGACACTTTCTCCTCACAACGTGATATGATATTACCTTACATGGTTCAATATTCAAATTTAAAACGTCTCAATTTCTTGTGTTCACCTCACATGGTTCGAATGCTCAAGAACTCATGCTCTTTTGTCAGATTACCTTAGTTTCTCTACATGGTCCCATAATCTATTATGCAAGTGTCTATATTCCTGATCAAGTTGAGCACATTCCTCTTCTTCCCAAGAACAATATCCCTGCATACATCTAATCAAGTTCACACCTACTTGGATTTGGAGTAGTTTATTTCTGGTGTATCTCATGTCCATTCTTGAGGGAGTATTTTCCCCATGATGTTTTTCCTCTTTCCTCATTCTACATGGACAAATACTTTTTTTACATTTAGATTGTAATGGGTGACCTATGGTCTTAGTTACCATGGACCAGTTTGTCAAAATTTAGGATTAAGGGGGGGTTTAGGATTATTAATCCTAACTTTTACCAATTCCTTTTACAGCATAGTCTATTTGACAATTTCCTAGCTTAGGAGGTCATCATCACCTCACTAGTGCATGGGAGACATATCTAGGGGACATCTACCACTTATTGTGTCTGTCCGCATGAATTTTGGTTCTCTAGGGACCAATCCCTATAAATTAGCAACCTAATTGGAGGGCCACCAGCAGTGTCCATCAACTGACTCTAGTAGGTATTCAGTTATGTACATTTACACTCAGGATTCCCATTAGTTAGTTCACTCTTAGTATCTCTAGCGCCAGTTTGCATGATTTAAGGGATGTAGGGAGAATTTACTAACCTACCCTCTACAGTTAACTTGGTTTGAACTGGTTTAGTGATTTAGAGTTGCACTAGTTAGCTCTAGTGGTGATTTTCCCACACTGAGTTTGCTCCTTAGTATGTCCAGGTTGGTAGATTCAACTGTCTCATTAGCCATTTGAATTCTCCTATATGTATAACCATTTTATTATGTATTAGTTATTGAATATGATGATTAATATTGATTAATGGATGAATATCATTTATTCCAATTATTGGTCTCCTGAGTGTTTTATTCTTCATGAATTATTGATATGAGTTACTGAATTGCTTCTCTCTCTTCTACAACTCTCCATTTGATATATGCAGGTCTGGTGATCCTATGCTTCATTGAATTTTAAACTCGAGTGAAATGATAGATTGTATCAATAAGATTACTCTTCTAGTGAAAACACGGTTCTTTGACAACACAAGGGTATATTTATTATCATAGTAGATATCATTTGGTCCTTCCTATTCATGTAACAACTTGGTCAATATCATCCTCATACGGACTATTTGACATGCTTCTTAGGTTGCTACAACATACTCTTCTTATGCAAATGACAAAGTTCATATATGTACATAAATATATGAGTTTTGAAGTGTTTTTTCCTTTTTATGGAATCAATTTCTTAATCCATAGCCTTCACCTAAAATTCCTCTTTAACAACTTCCTCAAAAATTAATGGATTGTATGCAATTAAGGAGAAAATGGAAACTTGATCTACTTCATATTCCTGTTCATATGATAACCTTAAAATTCTATTCTTGTGCCCTCTAATGATTTTTCTTGTTGTAGTAAGAGTGGGACTATAATCACTACTTACCCTAGATCTAGTATTTTGATGTCTTCCATAGTTGGACGATTCTCCATGCTCATGAATTCTGGACATTGTAAATAGAGATGGACTTGCATTAGGTGTCTTCCTTCTAGGAACATTTATAACAACTATAGTCAGTTGTTTTTTTTCTTTTCCACCTTGAACAAATTTCTCAACACTTTCATCATCTTATTAACTGAATATAACTCCCCCTATAGTAAGTTTATCAATGTTTCTATCCCAAATTTCATGATCCTTGAATTCAACATCTTTCATGATTACACATTTCTTGGTAATGGGATTGTAGAGCGTATAAGATTTAGACTCATCAATTTACCCAATAAATATACATTTCTCACTTCTTTCATCAATCTTATGGCTTATTTGTTTATGCACATGGGAATAAGTCAGATGCTCAAAAAATATTAGATGAGAAACAATATGTCTCCTACAACTATAGGACTCTTTAGGAACAATGTCCTCCACACTTTTAGTTGTATTTCTATCCAATATATACACTAAACATTCCACTACTTCTCCCAAATATTAATTTGTTAAAAAAAATCCTTGAGCATACTTCGAGCCATATCAATGATGGTTTGATTCTTTCTCTGAACCACTCTATTCTAATGTGGAGTGTATATAGTGGTATAATGTCTCTTGATTCCATGATAGTTGAAAAATTCAATAAAATCATTTAATTTTTATTCTCCACCACTGTCTAATCTCAACAATTTAATATACTTGCCACTTTATTTTTCAACCATGGATTTAAACTTCTTGAATGAGATGAAAGTTTCAAAATTCTCCTTCAAGAACTAAACTTCCTACCAACATGGGTTTTTGCATTTGTCCACGGAGGTCCACGAGGTCTTCACTTGGTAAAAATCTGCCATAGCACCTTCGTTCATGGGATATTAAAGAATACCTTAATTTCACAAGATACTAATAAATACATAGCAAAATCCTTTTCTTGATCCCCCTCTCCCAATACATATTTTCAATTAAGAAACATTATTTTGACGAGATAATCCCTATTTTTACTACATACCCCTTTTTATACCCCCGAATAACTATAAACCCACATACCCTGCTTCCTACCCCCCTAATACCTACAATATATTGACCTTATTTTTCACAATTAAAAAACACCCTATTTATGAATGAACATGATAAGATATTTGGTGGATATTCGTCAACAAAGAGAATTCATTGTGTAGAGGTTTGTGTGCATTAGTTCTAGTGGAACCTTTTCTCTATATGATACCCCTGAGACAAATATTTCCCTATGATGTTTTGTAAGAACTCATCTCTCACAAGAGCTTGTTCGTTTATGAATACAAGGAAACTCTTTCACCATTTGTTTCTTCTACAACAAATCTAGACCTCCAAAATGAAAATTTCCATACCTTAAAATCCATAACCAAGATTGATCTAGATTCTTTTGTATGTATACATTGACATAATTTTTCATTTCACTCTTCATACTCAAGGAAACATCCTATTCTTGGTCATGTATCCATCGTGGATATTAGTTGATTGCTAGGATACTTGTCTAAAATTGTGTAGACTTTGTCCTCGAAAGAAATTATGTAATTCTTCTCCATGAGTTGTCCAACATTGATTAGGTTAAACTTCATGCCGAGTACATAGAAAAATTTATCTACTGTTATTATTTCTTCATTCCTAACATTCACAACAACCACACTTTTGCCATTAACACTCACATCATTATCATTTCTCAATTTAACTTTTGACTCAATATTATTTTCCATACTAGAAAGTACAACCTTATTACTAGTCATGTGATTTCTCCCATCACTGTCCAAAAATAGAGGGTATTCACTCAATAAAACTGTTCCATAAAACCTTTCTTCATGGGATATAAAATAATACCCATAGTTTCAGTAAATGTTGATAAATACCTACCCAAATCCCCTAACCCCCCCAATACATACACTAGTATATGTGAACACTTTTCCCAAGGTGAATCGTTTCTATAGTGAAAGGAAATAGATGACACATGGCATGAGTGAACACTGCTTTAAAAAACTCTATTCATCGATATAGCGATGTTAATTTTTCATTATTGCAACATTTCTTTGTCCCTATAGCAATTTTACTGTGTCTCTATAGAAACACTAGTTTTTCGCTATAAATATGTTCCTTTGTCTCTATAGCAACATTCTAGAGTCGCCGCAACAACAACTAGTCTTCCTTATAGGGACCACCAATCATTCACATCGACGAATTTTCTATACACGCAACAAATGATCGTTTCTATAGCCACAAAATATGTTTTCCCATGACAGAAACAACTAATCCTTTTCCGTCGCTATAGAGATAATTTTTGTGTATTTTTTTGTTGCTATAACGATGATTTCTGTGTATTTAAAAAAAAATTACTGCAAAGAGAATGTTATTGCAAATCATATTTCAAGACTGATGAATGAAGAAAAATAAAAACTTGTAGAGGATGCATTTTTGGATGAACCCTTTTCTGTAATGAACTTGATGACTCAGGGTTTTCTCATATAGAAAATTATTTTCAATAAGGAAATATGACCCTTAAATCAGATTAAGTCCACTTAATCACAACTTCGCTAAAAAACTAGTGGCAATGGAAAAGGAGCTCCTTATAATCATACCAAATACTTCATGTGGGTTATGGAGGAAAAGGAAACTACAATAAATGAAACTTCGTCTCTTTATAATGAGCTGAAATAAATTATAGCACTCCAAATTGGAAAATGACCATAGTCATGATATGAAAAAAATTTGAAGGCATATGACAGGTTAGTTAGATGGTATCAAGCAGGCTATAGAATATTTGAACGCACACAATTTCAGTTGAATGACTTGCCCTCCTTTGTCTCTTCATTGTATGGTATGAGATGTGAAGTATAGAGCATTAGTTATTTGTATAAGTAAGAGTTTCACAAATTTGATCACAAGGCACTTGCACTTTCTGGTTGCAAGATAAAATAGTAGGAAACAAGTCTTCTGAGCCAACCAGTGAATCTATAGTAGAAATGAAATTTGTATATTTGGACATGAGAGAATTCTATGTGGTGTGTCACACTGCAACAATGGGATAGTTGAAGTAATTGATGATTTGTGATATTGTGATATAAATAAAAAAATGGAAAATGTGAGAATTGAAGTAACTAGGATCAAATCAACTAAGAGAAAGTGATCCCTCCAAACTAAAATTATGCAGATTAGAGTCATATGTGACTAAGGCCATTGCAAGGTAGAGAAAAATTCTCAAGTTTATTAGGTTTAAAATTACATAGAAGAATTATTTGAGAAAAGTAAACTGCAAAACAAAGATGTATTGGTAAATGTTATTGGTGGAGGTAGTCATCCACCAAAGGTAGACATAAATTTGGGAAGATAACTCCAACTAAAGGACCAACATAAACTCTTAGAATTTTCTAGGAACATTTTCTTCCACAAAATAGTATGGGCCTTTGAGAATAATGTTATTCTGAATTGACCTACTATTATGGACAATATTAAAAAGAAAAAAGAAATTAATTACAGACTAAAAATGATTAAAGACATGTGTAATCCACCACAAGGAAGGATAAAAAAATATAGCCTTGTGATCAAACCTCCAATCTTCGTGATTCCTCTAACTTATTATTGGCCCTAGTGTATCCCTCAAAAGATTCATTGCTTATGTCCATGGACTATATGCCTTATGTACATCTACTGTGAATCTCATACAGTGCCACACGGTAGATTTTGAATAGAAACATGTCTTTGTACATATGAATATTTTGAATAGAAACCTCATCAATTGGGTCTACAAGATAGAGGACCTGTAAAGAAAAACAGTGTGGAACAATTGTCATATTGTATGTAATACTACAGTAAAATAAAATTATGTCATTTTTGTGGAAAAGAAAAACCATACCTCAATATACTTCATTCCCAACATGTCCCAGAAACAATGAACTACAATAACCATTAAAGTACTAAAAAAAATAACAATAATAACATTAGAAATCCATATCAGATCTAATATGTTAACAAAAGACAACAATTTATAATAGTAGCAATAAATATTATATCTGAACCAATTATAAACTCAACATAAGATCTTAGGGAAGAGATCCCTTATCCTCAGAAAAATTGATTCTAAATAGACTTCAACCTCTTATATTTAGGTTACTTGCATGAGACTCAACTAGACCAACATATCTGTGAAAGGAGAAAACATGAAACTAGAAAAGACCCTATAATAGATCATACAATAGTAGCAGCACAACAGTACGACCAAATCACAATAAAAAAATGAGAGAAAATTACTCCAAAAACGTTATATAAGTTAGATTTATGGTGGATGGAACTTAAGGAGGGATCTTAAGGACAACGCAAGGGTGGATAGCCCCCCTAAAAAGCCATGCTATTCATTAACAAGATGGACATCAACATTTAAGGGTTGTATAGCTCAATGTTATTATGTGAAGGTCAACCACAAGTCACCACAAGGATAAACATCACATACAAGTAAACATGAAAGTGAATGTAACATAACAAGGAAACATGATATCATATTAGACTCATGAACATCAAGTGAACGTGAGGGAAGGTTACCCAAACTTCTCAACTATACTGAGCATACATCTCATGTGTCTGATGCAAAGAGTGGAAGCTCATAATCATCATCATGGGATAAGGAATCTCGTGTGGTCATCTCATATTCCTCAGGTTAACTTAGAAAGTGGTGGCCATCTCCTTAAGGATAACCATATACCTCAGAAGATGTCACACATTCAAAAATAAGCTATGAAACAAAGTGAAAAAACATTTCCCATATAAATTGTAAAAAGCAAAAATATAGATATATTAATTGTTTTAATCATCATAGTACTATCAAACAGAGAGTTGCAATAAAAATTGAAGAACTGAAAACACAGATAGTAATAACAGTTAATGAAATACAACAATGTTGAAATAACAATAACATAAATATATTATATCTAAACCAATTATAAACGATATTCTCATCTCATCTTCCTTAGGTTAACTTAGGAAGGGGTGGCCAACCCCTTGAGGATAACCAGAGTCCTCGAAAGATGTCACACATATTTAGAAATATGAATTGAGCATGAGGCAGCTCCCCGCCATCATGTGGTACCTATTCAGTACTTCTACCCTCACTGATTTTGTTTCTCTCACCTTGTAAAAAAAAATACATTTATTTTTCAATGTAATCATTCATGAATAGATTACATAACTACATTATAATGATGACATTATTGGTTGTATTTACCTCTGTGTGCATTAATGGGGAGACTAAGGTTTTCCCCAAGATTTTTTGACATTTCAGCACATGTTGAAATCGTAATTGAAGTTGACTTTTCCCTACAATGCACATGGAGGGTTCACTCCGTGAACTTGTTTCATAGCATGTTCATTCGTAGGATATTAAAGAATATCCCTAATTTATTTAAATATTGGAAAATACTTCCTAAAATTGTATTGTTGAACCCCCCATACAATATACCTTTCAAATTAACGAAACCCCTAATTTCACCAGATATTGTAGGTATCCATTTTATCAACCCATTTTTAACACCCCCTTTATATCATATTGTAAAGTTGTAACAACAAGAGTCCTAATACACCTTAGTATAAGCAAACAAGATGATAAATAAAATATAGTATAATGCTAGTAATGATCCAAGCAAAATTGCAAGGGAGTCTGATTCATTTGTAGTGTTGAATAGTGGAAGACCCATCGAAATAGTAATGGGGAAGGAAAAACACATAAAAATAAACCCAGTCAAGAGCTAAATGTAACAAAGAATGTAAAATATTGATAGTCCAATAGTGAGTGTAATGCTTAGAAAAGATGAGAATTGCACATTTTCACACCAAAACCTTCTAATCTACCAATTTTATATCATGTAACTACACGTGTAGCCATAGAGAACTCATGTTTTCTATAAGCTTAATAAATTAAACTCCATAACATATTTTTAATAATCTTAAAAAATGTTTTCTATTCTTTTTTTTAAAGTTATTTGTATGTGATTTTTAATACATGCATAGTAAAATATGGTAACATAACACTCTTATTGTTTGGATAAATTATGTACATATATCTTCTTATGCTTAAAGTATTCCATGTTTAGTGAACACAGATTCTTCCACAACAAATCAATCTCATTTTTATATCTATACAAGATCAAAATTAGTAGAAAATTAGAACATATTATGTTCATTTCTTATTTAAAATCCTAAAATAAATTAAATGACACTCCCATATAAATTTAACATTGGTTATCTAAGAGGTTATTGATTTTTCTTGGGTCATAAATTATTCTATTTTTGAATATTTGTAAAGTTTGGAATATTTGTAATTTTATTTAATCAGGAAGAGGTTTCTATATGAAACTAAGACAAAAATCCTCAATTTTGTTTATGTCTATGATCCAATGATATCATCAAATTCTTTGGTATTTTTTTAAGATGGATTTATGGAGTTAGATTTCAATTGGAAATAATATTATAATATGATTAACCTAATCATATGAATATTTTCATTTAAAAACTATTTAACAAAAAAAAATCGTAACCATAATGATAATATTATAGAAAAATTATTTGAAATTAAATATTGTAGTATAAAATGTTTTCATATATAACAATTATATATATATA
>LPNX010799939.1:57776-70335 GCA_001517045.1 Pseudotsuga menziesii | reverse complement strand
TTCATTGGTTAATATTGATAAATTTAGATCAATTGTACATTGTTTAGATATCTGGTTCATAATTGTATCATTGGTTTATTTATTCATATCATTGTTAAACAATTGAGTCTGTGGTTGAATAGCTTAGATTTGCATCCATTAAAAGTTGCATTCTCTGACTCCATTCTTTAGGCACTGGTTTTCAAATAAAAAGACTGACTGACATTCAAATCTTGCATATTGCATTAGTTTGACTGTCATCTCCTAGAACCTTAGCCTCAACCTTAATAAAAGATCCCTTTAATTAATCTGTCATTAATTAATAAATCTGGAACTTAGTTTTCCCATAGGGACTACCCCCCTTGGCTCTGTTGGGATCTTGCCTAAACGGAGGAGCTGTAGACTGTGGTGACAGTGGTCCCCAGCTCTCGCTTGCCCCCAAGGACACACATAGCAGGTTGTGACTTTCCTGCGTCTTAAAGTGTGAATTATGCGGCAACATCTTTGGCGCCGTTGCCGGGGACAAGTCATTTGTCCTTGGTCCGACTTAATTAATTAATTTATTATTTTTGAATTCTTTAATTCTTTAAAGCTGTTAATAAAATTTTTTATTAAAATTTAATAGTTTGTTTANTGTGGTGACAGTGGTCCCCAGCTCTCGCTTGCCCCCAAGGACACACATAGCAGGTTGTGACTTTCCTGCGTCTTAAAGTGTGAATTAGGCGGCAACAGCTCACACACATAGTACACAGAGATGTACTCTAAAAACCCTTAACAGGGAAAACCAACCTAAATGAGAGTTTTTCCTCTCTCTATTTCATTGTATTATCTTCACTGTTTATAATACAATATTATATCATCCACAACCCTAATATGTTAACCAGGATTATATTATAACCATAGTTCCTTAACCTGCATTAGTTTATGATGGGTTGTAAAACCATCGACTAGAAAAGCACAAAATAGACCAAATACAAATCCAAAAATTCTTTCGGGGGAGGATCACCCCTTTGGACACCCTTTGCTCCACGAAACTACAAAGAGCACACCACACGCCCAACAATCCTCATCAGTCATAAGAGTCTGCCCAAGCATTGTAGCAATATTGTTATCACACAAATTTGCATAAGAAACCTGGCTAATAATTATAGACCATCTAGTCCTATCACCACTAGATGCCTCTCCCTTTAGATTGATGCCTTTCCAGTCTTGGGGGGTGTCCCTAGAAGATGTATGATGCTCTTCACAAATTCCAAGATGATCAACATACAAAGAACCCACTCTTAGGCTATCGGTAAACAATTAAGAGAGGGTAAGTTTTAAACCAAATCCAAAAGATAGTTTCAACAATGAATTGGCATAAATGAGTGGAGTGATTGTGCACCTTAGGTGAAGGATATTCAAAATAAGCGCACTGTAAACTAACATAACATTGCAAACAATTTAATCTATAACAACCAAGAGGTTCGAAGAGATATAACAAAGCATAGTTGTACCAAATCACATATTACTCAAGAAATTGTGAGCCATAGGTGACAAGTTTCCATGGATCTCCTTGCTTGAAATGGAGGTAGCTATATGAGGTCGTGGTAATGGAAGAGTGAAGAGCTATATGTTGCTACAAACTATTTAAAGAAAATAATATCCAATCCTTCCTCTCCTTCTTGAATATGTATATATAGAATCTCAATTCATCCTAGTTGCTTGAGAAAAAGGAAAGAAAGATCATTAAAGCAAAAGCTCAACATGTACACTAGGCATGATCTCCTTTTTTGCTTTTGGAATGATTTTTCCTTCGCTGTTTGATTTTTCTATTGTTTTAGGATACTTTTTCTTCTTTTCTTTTAACAATAGAAGCTTTTTACCCTTTACTCTTTCTTTGTAGGCACGGATAATATTCCAAAGTCAAAATCAAGCTTTTAGGATTTTAACAAACCATAAAAATACCAAATATAACCAAGATGTCCAACTAGAATTTGGAGTGGGGAAATTTAGCATATGTAATCGAGGTTTGGAAAGACAAGCTTGGTAGGAACGACCATTAAACCTATTGAACTAGGGTTTTGGCATGAGGTAATTTTAAAACCTCCTGCAAATGGAAGCCTTCCAACAACTAGCCATGTGTCACACTAGGATTGTTAAAGATAATGCAGTTGTAAGTACTAAGAACCTCTCTGGGAGGATGGCACCCTAGTCTGTTAACCAAGCAGTGTAAGTCTCTAGCAAGGATCTAGGGCCCCTAGAAATTATCTAGGGATCTTGGTCTGGGACCAAGCAATATGAGCGATGGAAAAATCCCCTAGTTGATCACTAGGGCCTCCTGGTTAGTTACACCAGAGAGATTCTTGGTCTGGGACCAAGCAGTGTGAGCCATGGAAAAAGCCCCTATAACTGATCACTAGGGCCTCCTGGTCAGTTACACTAGAGAGATTATTGGTCTGGGACCAAGCAGTGCATAACCCTAGCAGTTATCTAGGGTACTTGGTTTGGGACCAAGTCAGTTAGCCCCTAGCAGTTATCTAGGGCCCCTAGTTGATCCCTAGGGAACCTGGTCAGTTAACCAAGATGATGATGATGTGTGATGTCCTTCTCTCGTAGGTCTTTGAGATGGTTGAGCTAGGTTGTTTCCTCAAGGGACTAGCCACCCCTTGATGGAGTCACTATCATTTGACTATAGGGGCATCCAGGAGGACCAAAGGATCACATCATCTAGTGTGAACCTTCCTTATATGGTGATGATGAACTTCCAGTTATCGCTTGGGACATATGTGGACCACATAACTTGATAGAGAGGGCTTAGGGGTTGTTGCTCCTTTTGTTTTAGCCCTGTGTTGAATCTTGGTCACTCCCTCCTTTGTTATCCTTGTGATTAGCTTTTTTGTTGATTTGTGGTTAGAAGGGTTGTTTTCTCCACTTTGTATCCCTCCTATTGACTTATGGTTAGTCTTGTGTTGGCTTAGTCTTGAGTTGACCCTTGCTTGGTTATGTGAAAGCACACCCACTTTGAGTGTGGTAACTTAGCCCTTTGACTTGTCCTTGGTACCCTCTCCTAAGACATCATAACATTAAATTATAATTTTATAATTGGTAACCCTCCTAAAGCTTGATGTCTTGACCTTTTTGGGTAACCCTAACCTCAATGACCAAATAGAAGGTGGAACCTTCTAGGGGTCATTGAGAGGCTATAAATTTGAGCCTAGCATTCATTATGAAAGCATCTTGAAGAGGTATCTTAGCTCTGATTTCTTATGTGACCGATCTAGGGTTTTCAACATTCTTGTTTGGGTGATGTCAAGGGTTTCCTAGGCTTCTTTGCTTGGACATTCACTTGGCTAGGGATCTATTACTGGCTAAGTTGCACTAAGTTGGATTTCTAAAATGAGCCGCCAAAGACGAACAATTGTTCAAATTTCAAGTTTAGAAGTCCATGCAAACCTTTTTTTTAGGCCCTTTTTATTTTTTTAACATGTTCATACCCCACAAGGAATTGTAATAAAATGAGTTAGCATGATGACTTTATGTAAAAGGTTTGGCTTCCTAAGACTTAGTCATCAATGCATTATTCTAGGGTGTTTTTCCTTGTTAATTAGCTATCGTTTTTAAGCGATAAATAATTTCCGAGTCTTTCACCCAAGCCTCCAAAGTTGGAATAATTGCCGTGGTGGTTAGGCCTTGGGAGGTTATTAAAACCTATGTGTCGATGTATATTACCATGCTAATCATTATTTTGAGTCATTATGAACATGTTCTACGTTCCCCATAGTTTTTTTTAATTTCCAGAAACTTTTTTTCTTTTTTTCGTTTTTACAGGCTTACTTTTAATAAGTTAATTGTCAAACTCTAAAAAGTCATAAAAATGGGGCTAGGAGGTTGTTTTTGCCATGGGGGTACTCATTTTCTAACCCAGAGTACCCAATTAACCCTTAAACCCACTTCTCTAAGTTTTCAAGTAATTAATTATCTTCAAAATTAATTATTACTCAAAAACCCAAAAAAGACAAAAAATGACATAATTAAAAAATTGGCAATTAAAAAAATAAAAGAAACTTGCCGAAATCGAATTTTATGACTTGGCAAAGTAAAGTGGCAAGTACTCGGGCAAGTTTGGCAAGTTAGATGTTGCCATTTCCAACAGAGCAAAGCGTTGGATGTTTCCTCAGTTTGAGAGAGGCACAAATCCCAAGAAAAGATGGCAAGTTATGTGAGTTGGTTCAGTTTTGGGGGATGTGGCATTCATGTTTTAGAATTTTCCATCTTTCTTGCCCATATCCAACTCATTATGGACAAAAGAAATTGTATAGAACTTATGCTCCTGTATCTTGTAATTGTTTGTTGAATTTATTGAATGAATAAAGGATTTAGAGGCAAGAATCATGTAACTCTTTTCATGTGTGTGGATGCTTACGGTTAGTTTTGGGAGGTAATCTGTGTCTTTTCATTACTTGTTTTGTTGATTAACCATTGGCCTTTGAAGGAGAGATATCTCTTAGTAGGGTAAGAGAAGTAGATTTGTTTATCTATCTTTTTACTGTTTAGTTTCATAAGATACCTTAGAGATACATGTTATTTTTGTTTAAATTCATGTTTTCTGAGATTTTTATGTGATTAATTTTTCTTGTACAGGTGTGTTCAAAGGATTGCAGGTTGCTTAGCTTGATGAGGATGGCGTTCTAGTTTGACTCTCTTTTCTTTTCAAGCATACCAAGAAGGACATAATCCCTTTGAGTCCCACTTGGAAGACCCCATCGCCCAAGTTCAAGGGCTTACTATTCCTCTTTTTCTCTCATCTAAAAATTTAATTTTTTTTTCTGGTTACCGGTTACTTTGACAAATGTTAATCGATTTAGTGAACTAATATAGATCATAAGCTAAATCTGATTTACATTCACTATTTAGTTAGATCTGATTTTTAAAGTCCAATCTCATAAATCTAGCTTCAAACAAGTACTTTTCAATACTTCAAATCTTTACCTTTTAAAGAGTACTTGAATAATATGTTAAATTTTAATTGTTTCAATCAATTATTTAGCATATTTGATTAATTATTACTTGTTGTTTTGCAGCAATTCATGAACAGGTAGAGAGGCACTTTGGCGAAAGTTTGAAGATTTAAGCCATCCGAGAGCCTTCGCTCTTGTTACTTATTCTATAGGCATTTTCAAGCCTCATTTTTGTAAATACGTGTTTCCTATTCTACAAAGGAAAATAAACATTTTTCATTGTAATCATTGTAAAAAGAGAGGAAAGTGGGCAGCCAAGTGCCCACACCCCATCCCCCCTCGAGGGATTCACATATTTTTTTTACTTTTTTGATTTTCTCGTTTTCTTTAAGTTATTCACTTTCCTAAGTTAAAATTAACAAATCCGACTGTGTTCTTGGAAATGGGAGTATCGGATCCGTGATTTAAACAACTCACATTTAAGTTTAAAACTTTTAAAATAAATAAGGCTTCAATTCCCGTATGCTCTTGTGACCACTGCAGGCCATTGGCTAGATTGGTGGGACAATCAGAAAGTGATTGAAGTGACTAGTAATTAGTTTCACACTCCAATTAAAATTCCCAAAGTGAAGATTCGACACTTCTCGAAATTACTTGTTAGTGGGGAAATTCTACAAGTGAAGCGAGAACTACTAGAAAGTGACCGTGGGGCCTAGTTAGGCTACACCCTTGTTGGTGTAGTTTTGAACACAACCCCACGACTCCATCTAGCCCACATGTCACTGTGTGAGCCACTTCCTAGTAAATACGAACATATTCCACGTACCCCTCGGGTATATTTGGAATGCCCTTTCCCTTTAATAATTAGATCATTACCACATTTTAATAAAATTGACCAACAATCAACCCACTCCTTAATCACTCATCTAATTAATTTAAAAGGAACCAACTGGGACAATTGCAATACTTATTGAGACATCACTAGCAACCCCCATTCACGCAAGCACTCCATTAGCACTGGTCTATCTGACATTCTTATTTATTGTTGATTTTTAAGTTAATCAATGTGTTGTATGGAATGCTATTTATATGCTAGTTATTTAAATGATTTATAGTTTATCTTAGTTTCAATATTTTATATCATTACATCTCCTAGATTAGTTGTTTTATTTTCATAGATTAGAACAGCCTTAGATTATTTTACTAGGGACCATCCCCCTTGGCTTCGCTAGGAGAGAGCCTAGACGAAGGAGTCAAGATCAAGTGACAACACTTGACTCTTGCTTGCACCCAAGGTCGCACCCAGTGGCTTGAATATTTCTGCCACATGACCCGAGGTGCGAATTAGGCGGAAACATTTTGGTGCCATTGCCGGGGATAACTCTTTCTCTTCCTGGAATATGACTTTGTTTGTTTGTTATGCTTTGTTTGATGAATGTTGTAATTTGAATAATTTTACTTAGATCATTTGGCGACTCCACTATTGTTACTTTACCAAGGCATTCAACAAGAAGAAACTCTGAAGGCTTGCTTCAGCTCATCCCTGAGCCTGGACATGTCTATCATAGGAGGAAAAGCATGCTAGCTTCTCGTAGAATCCTTGAAAATGTTAGATCTGAGTCAATCCTCGACATTTACCTTTTATTTATTAATAATCCTCGATCAAGTAATTCACCTACCAGCATGGGTGACCTTTTTAAACCCTTGGACTTTTCTGCCATTGTTGGTTATTCTCATCAAATCCCTGATAAAGGCATTGAGAAAGTTCCTTCTTTTCATGGCAATGATGCTATAACTGTGAAGTCTCACCTATTGTCTTTTATGCAGTGTTACGCTAAGTGGTGCCATAATGTGAATTTTGAAGATGTAAAGATGAGGCTCTTTGCCTTATCCTTAGAAGTTGACGCATTTGAATGGTTCACCAATTTGGCTGATAGTGGCGTCAAAATCTTCGCAGAGTTTGAGACAACTTTCAATTCAAGATGGGGTGACAAGAAAGAGAATCGACACATGTTGGCTGCCTTGACTGAAACTAAGAAGAAAGAGAATGAGACAAACGAGTTTAATAAAAAATTCATTGATTTGGTTTCAAGACTTCACAAAGATATTAAACCTCCCGATGCATCAATTATCATCTACTACATAGAATCTTTCGAAGGTGAGATGAGATATCAACTCAGAGATAAGGAGCCAACAACTCTACATGGTGCTATGGAAACTGCTGAAAAGATAGACAAAAACACGCAAGCATTTGGAAAATCCAATCTGCCTTGTTTTTCTAGAGGTAGTGCTTCCATTCCCAAACTACATGATTCCAATGGAAAAGTAGTTGAACCAAAAAGTAAAGATCAAACTAAGGAATCCATCAAGGAGATGACAAAATTAATGAAACAAATGATGGTAAATCATACTTCCCAAATGAATGCTATGCAAAATAGATTATGGCCATGGAGAAGAATCATGTTGGTCAAAGTCAAAGAAGTTTTCAACCAAGGCCAAATCAAGAATGGAAGAAGTATTCTCCCCAAGAGCAGAGACCTCCTAACCAACTTGAATCAAACAACATGGTTGATGAGGTTTCTCTCTATTGCAGACCTTGTGAAGAGTTCCCTGAAGAGTCTACTTTCCCAAAATTTCGTTACATAATGGAACAAGAACAAACTGAAACAAGTAATTTTGTGGGTTATCCTAGATACCCTGACTATATAAACAATGTCAAGAATGTCCATCCTATCTCAAAAGAAAAATGGAAACAAGCAAGGGAATATAGTCAGGAGAAGGATAATGCGACAAATATTTTTGGTGAAAAACCTACTCCTGAGCAGATCATTGAGAAGTACAAAGGCATGTTCTATCAAAGAAGAAAGAATGTGATCCCTACCAAATCAGATCAATATATTCCAAAGGTAAAAAATTTTCCCCATATAGATCTGAATATTGGTTTGGGTAATTGGTTGTCAAGTGCTAAAATTCTTGTCCCAGTAATTGAGATCCTGAAAATTCCTAGCCAAAGAGATATTTTCATGAAAACCTTAGAGGAACCTAAGGAAAAGTTTGTTGAAAAGCCTAAAGAAGTAATTACCGAGAAACCCAAAGAAAAAAAAGTTAACAAACCAAAAAAAATAGTTACGAACAAGTTTGCTGAAAGTCCGGCTAGGAAACAAAACAACTTTAATGAAGATACTCCTATTGTTTTGCATAGGAAGACCATCGTGCCTTCTACATTTCGTTGATTGCAAATGATAAGTTATTGCACAATTGTATGCTTGATTCAGGCGCATCATCTAACATCATGACCAAGAAAGTTATGGAGAAAATGGGTTTCAAGATCACAGGGCCATATCAAAACGTATGTGCCATGGACTCGAGGGAAATCGATTTCATGGGTATAATTTTGAATTTCCCAGTCCAATTAGCTGCATACCAAGATATTGGTGTGACCATGGACATAGTAGCCATAGATGTGCCTGATATATGGGGAAGTTATTGTCAAGGTGGGTCTATCCAGATGGATTGAACTTATGCTATGATTTCAGCTTCTGAAGATGCACATGTTAAACTGTATAGGGAAAAGGAAAGGACGTATCATGCCGAAAACCCTGATGAGCTGAATAATGAATACATCTGTGAAACAGATAGCCTTGGAAACCATGCCATCTATGCAAACTACCTTATACCTATCAGGGAGAAGGCTAATGATGAAGAGGATGATGAGCTATGGAGAATGAGTTTTGATGGAGCTTTTTCTAAGTCAGGAAAAGGGGCAGGGATCGTCTTAACTTCGCCTTCAAATAATTTTTTTAAATTTGCTTATAGACTTGAATTTGATGCATCAAATAATGTGGCTGAAATTGAAGCTCTTCTGCTAGGGCTTGGGATTGCGAAAGACATGGGTATCAGGGTGCTAAGTATTAAAGGTGATTCAGACTTGATTGTTTCCCAAGTCAAGAACTCTTTCGCATGTAAGAGTGGAATATTAAAAAGGTATAGGAATGCTGTATGGGACACCATGGAGTATTTTAGTGCTTTAGACCTCATGGCAGTGCCTCGTTTAGAAAACATTGAGGCCGACAAACTTGCAGTAGCAACTTCTACATTAGAGTTCACTGAAGAGTTTATAAAGGGTAATGGAAAGTTTGAAATAAATTTTAGGCCCTCTGTCCCAAACAACCTTAATCATTGACAAGTGTTTAAAGATGACAAACAAATTATAAACTTCATTAACAACATGAAAGAATTTTCAGACTTCGAAGTCAATTTTCAGGAGGAGAAAGATTCCTACAAGTAGGAAGATGATTGGCCTAGTAATCCCGTCCCTAAGAAGGTGGTTGAATGGGGAAATTATTTTGATAGGCAGGATAGATATAAAAAGAAAGTAACCATAAAACTGGAGGATTACATAGAAATAAACATTGGCATCGAAGAAGAGACAAGAAAAATAAAAATTGGAAAATGAACTTTTGAGAAAGAGAGAAAGAACTTGGTAGAGTTGGTAAAAGATTATAGAGATGTGTTTGCTTTTACATATGATGAATTAAAGGCTTATCAGGATGATGTATTTCAACCCACAATTCCTTTGAGGTTAGATACCAAGCCCTTTCGACAAAAGCTTAGAAGAATAAACCCCAAGTTAGCTCCCATGGTCCAACAAGAGTTGCAGAAAATGTTGGCGGCAGACATCATTGCGCCAACAAGACATTCGTCGTGGTGCTCAAACTTGGTTGTAGTTAGAAAAAAGAATGGACAATTGAGGATATGCATTGATTTTCGAAATTTGAATATCTCATGCATAAAAGATAATTACCCCTTGCTAGATATGGAAACACTACTGCAAAGAGTAACTGGGTCAAGTATGTTGTCTATGCTGGACGGATTCTCCGGGTATAATCAAGTCCTTGTTAAGAAAGAAGATCGACATAAGAACACTTTCACTTCACCTTGGGGAACACTTGAATATTTAAGGATGCCCTTTGGTCCTCTGAATGCGGGTGCAACATTCCAAAGGGCTATGGATTATGCTTTCAATGAGTTGATTGGAAAGATAATCGAAATATACCAAGACAACCTCATGGTTTTTTCAAAAGAAAGATCAGATCACATAGGACATCTCAGGAAGGTTTTTGAAAGATGTAGAAAATTTGGTATTTCTTTGAATCCTGCCAAATCAGTTTTGGGGATAGATGAAGGCAAGTTGCTTGGGCACATTATTTCCAAATACGGTGTGAAGATAGATCCTGAAAGAGTGGAAGCCATAAAGAAAGTCCCTTTGCCCCATAATAAGAAAGCCTGAGTGACTTTTAATGGTCAAATCAATTTCATAAGAAGGTTCATTGTAATATCCCAAATCCCAATATTTTCTAATTCTATGCAAATATACTGAAACAGCCAGGCATGCAAACTGCCATGCAAAATTCCCTATTTTATAGCTAAAATTAGGGTTAGGGTTTGTAGGATAGAATGTAACACTTACCACTGATAAGCTGGCTGGAATGCTCCTGAGAGAATATGCATGCATCAAGAGCTGAATCAGAGATGACCTGGTACCTTCTGCTTTCGGTGATACCCCAGCAACACGAACCCAAAATCAGCTAAGGGTGACGTTTTCAGTGAAGGAGGTGTCTGATGAAGCTGAGAATTTGCAGGATTGATAGTCTTCCTGTGCCGGAGAGAATGCTTGACACATGCGGAAATTCTGAAGTCTCTAGGAAGGCTAGCGAATTGATCTGGAGGTTTAGCTGCTCACGCTCCCTTGATCCCAAAATGGATGATAACTGCTCAGAATGAGCAAGACCGGATCTGATAATCACCGAGTATTGGAGTATGATACCGATGATGAGAATGGTGCCTGGGTTTCGAAGGTAAACTGAGATCTGAAGACCTAGCGAATGATTTGGGTTTTCCAGCTGAAAACCCCTTACGGCTGCACATGTGCCCCTGCAAACAATCTCTGATGGATATTGGATAACTGTGAATAAATTGAAGAGCGGATGGTGAACCTGGATGAGACTAGGGCAGGTATCTCACTGCCGAAACTCCGTTAGTTGAAGACGCCGTCTCCAACCCCAACTGCTGTGGCCGCATGCTGTGCTGCTACTCAAGAGCTCCAAAATCAATAATCATCAAAAGTGAAGTCTCCATTCACTTTATCTTTCTTTTATAACTTTCAACTGCAAAAACCCTAACTTTGACCTAATTAGGTCACTTTAACTTCTAATTTGCAGTTGACTTGCATGCATGCGCATGGAGACTTAAATGGGTGCATGCATCATTAAATAATGCTTAGATGTCATGCATGTCGGTGGCCCTCTTTGACCTAATGGTGATAACATATCGATGCCCTAGATTTTCTGTAGATGGCATTAGTCTTCAGTTGATTCCCTAATTGTTAGTACCTGCTCAAACCTATGGGAATCAGAAAGGTTAACGGGTGTTCTCAGGGTGGTTTAGTTGGAAGGGGACATTACATTCATACCAAACTTAGCTGAGTTGATGAAACCTATGCAAAGGCTTCTTAAAAAGGATGCTAAGTTTGAGTGGGGCAGAGAGGGAAAAAAAGCTTTTAAAGTATAAAGGATTGTATAACGATATCCCTAATTCTTACTAACCCAGATTATTCTAAAGACTTCCATATTTTTTCATTTTCCTCAGAGGATACAATTGCCGGAGTTTTGTTGCAAAAGAACAAAGAGGGCCAAGAACAACCAATTTCTTTTATGGGTAGGTCCTTACCGAATTTAGAGCTAAAATACACTATAATTGAAAAACAAGCCTATGCCCTTGTTAAGTCTTTAAAACACTTTAGAACTTACGTTGGGTACTCTAAAGTAGTTGGTCATGTTCCCCATTCAGCAGTAAAAGACAGTATATCCTAGTAGGATTGCCTTGATATAAGAGGAAAGTGGGTATCAAAGATCCAAGAGTATGACTTAGAGATTAAACCCACTAAATTGATCAAAGGGCAAGGTCTTGCAAAAATGATGGGAGAGGGAAATGAGTAGGCCTTGGGCAGGATTTGTCAGAGCAGTTCATCAACATCAGCCAGTTCAACAAAGCTTCAACGTCTTTAACAACAATAGTGGTATTCAAATATAGTCTTCTATCTCCTCAACCTAACCTGTCCAAAACACCTAGTCGGCCACAAAAGAAGGTCGTTAAGGTTACAAGCCACTGAGTATTGTCTTACCCAAGATGGTTTGGGTTGGAAAAACCCAGATGGTCTCATACTTAGATGTGTAGATGAAGAAGAGTCTAAAAGAATTTTAGAAGAGTTCCACTTAGGATTTTGTGGTGGCCACTTAGCAGCTAAAACTACAGTCCACAAAATTCTTAGAGTAGGATATTATTGGCCGACCTTATTCACTGATGTGCACAAGTCTGTTAAGAATTGCCAGAAATGTACTATTCACACGGAAACAAAAACTTGCTGCATTATGTTTGAAGCCAGTAGTAGTCCAAGCCCTTTTTCAACAATGGGGTCTTGATTTCATTGGTAAATTTAAGGACAATTTAAGTAATTGTTACACTTGGACTTTGGTTGCAACTGATTATTTTACCAAGTGGGTAGAGGCCATACCTACTAAAGCAACAACCGAGAAAGTAGTCATGGATTTACGTGAAGATAAAATCATTACTAGATTTGG
>LPNX010799939.1:31658-48020 GCA_001517045.1 Pseudotsuga menziesii | reverse complement strand
AGCCCTGCAGAAGTGGAAAAATCCTCAGATTTTCCAAGGTACAATTATGTACACTTCATGTACATGGAGTTGCCACCTAGTTGAAATAGGTGGGCAACAGGGTGCTTGCTAAGATAACCACTGATAATGCCAAAGCTTTCAGTTCAGTAGCAATGTCATCATTCTGTTTTAAGTATGTCGTTATCTTATCTCATTCCTCGAATTACTATCCCTAGGGAAATGGTTTTGCTGAGTCAAGCAACAAGATTTGATGACCATTATTAAAAATATTATTGGTGATAATAAGAAGTCTTGGGATAGTAAAATCAAATTTTGCACTTTGGGCAGATAGGATCACTAAGAAAAGTGCAATGGGGAAGTCTTCTTTTGAGTTAGTCTACGACACGAATGTTACTTTACCGATTCATCTTAAGTTACAAGTGTATTAGGCTCTACAAGATTCAGGATCAGATCAAGATGATTATTAGAGCAGAATTCATGAGTTGTTAGAGTTAGATGAAGTCAGAAGAAAGGCAGTTGATCAGAATATCAGAAGTCAGGATAAAGTTAAAAGAAATTTTGACAAGTCATCTAGGCCTAGAACCTTTCAAAAGGGAGATACAGTGTTACTGTGGGACAAGCGAAAATAAAAGCCTGGTAAACACAAAAAGTTTGACAACTTATGGATGGGTCCCTACATCATCCATGACATAGCCGGCGTCAATTCATTTTATTTAAGCAACATGGATGGTGAAAAGTAGACTCTGCCAGTGAACGGGCAACTTCTAAAGCTATTCTTCAGTGACAACATCTGATGCCCATGGGGGCATCTTTGTATCATGGATTTCTAACCCTTCCTCTGCATTTTATTTCCTAGCTTAATCTTTTCTTTTTGTATAGTAAATGTGTACATAGAAAGTATTTTTAATTCATTTGTTGTATATTATTTTGTATCATAAAATGCAACTTCTTATTTCATTTGGTTATATATATACATGTGACTGACTTATCCTAGTTTTATGCAGGAACCAGAGATTGTAGGTTTCTCGTATGATCGATTTCCACAGAATTCAGATCAATCACACGTCCCATAGTTGGAGCCAGATGTTACCAACTAAGTTGCACTAAGTTGGATTTCTAAAATGAGCTGCCAAAGACGGACAATTACTTGTTCAAATTTCAAATTCATAAGTCCATGCATGCGTTTTTTTTAGGCCCTTTTTATCTTTTTAACATGTTCATATCCCACAGGGACTTGTTATAAAATGAGTTAGCATGATGAATTTATGTAAAAGGTTTGGTTTCCTAGGACTTAGTCATCAATGCATTATTCTAGGGTGTTTTTTCCTTTTTAATTATCTATCGTTTTTAAGCAATAAATAATTTATGAGTTTTTCACCCAAGCCTCCAAAGCTGGAATAATTGCCTTGGTGGTTAGGCCTTGGGAGGTTATTAAAACCTACATGTCGATGTATATGACAATGCTAATCATTATTTTGAGTCATTATGAACATGTCCTAATTCCCCCATAGTTTTTTTTTAATTTCTGATTTTTTATTTATTTATTTATTTTCTGTTTTTCCGTTTTTATAAGCTTATTTTTAATAAGTTAATTGTAAAACTCTAAAAAGTCATAAAAGTGGGGCTAGAAGGTTGTTTTTGCCATGGGGGTGCTCATTTTCTAACCCAGAGCACCCACTTAACCTCTAAACCCACTTTCCTAAGTTTTCGAGTAATTATTTATCTTCAAAACTAATTATTATTCAAAAAACAAAAAAAAAAACAAAAAAAATGAGATAATTAAAAAAATCGGTAATTATAAAAATAAAAGAAACTTGCCGAAATAGATTTTTATGACTTGACAAAGTAAAGTGACAAGTACTCGGGCAAGTTTGGCAAGTCAGATGTTGGCATTGCCCACAGAGCAAAGCGTTGGATGTTTCCTCAGTTTGAGAGAGGCGCACTTCTCCAAGTGGGGGAGCAAATCCCAAGAAAAGATGGCAAGTTATGTGAGTTGGTTGAGTTTTGGGGGATGTGGCATTCATGTTTTGGAATTTGCCATCTTTCTTTCCCACATCCAACTCATTCCAGCCTTTATCCAACACACAAACAACTCAAGAAAGGCTAGCGCATCCTTGAAGAAGTGCGCCCCCCTTGGCTTGCCAGTTTTTCTATTTAAGAAGGCTCTCATGCCTCATTATGAATAGAAGAAATTGTATGGTACTTATGCTCCTGTATCTTGTAATCGTTTGTTGAATTTATTGAATGAATAAAGGCCTTGGAGGAAAGAATCGTGTGACTCTCTTCATGTGTGTGGATGCTTACTGTTAGTTTTAGGAGGTAATCTATGTCTTTTCATGGCTTCTTTTGTTGATTAACTATTGGCCTTTGAAAGAGAGACATCTCTCAGTAGGGTAAGAGAAGTAGATTTGCTTATCTATCATCTTACTATTTAGTTGCATAAGATACCTTAGAGATACATGTTATTTTTGTTTAAATTCATGTTTTCTGAGATTTTTATGTGATTAACATCAATGTGCTTAATCTTTCTTGTACTAGTGTGTTCAAAGGATTGCAAGTTGCTTAGCTTGACGAAGAAGGCATTCTAGTATGACTCTCTTTTCTTTTCAAGCATACCAAGAAGGACATAATCCCTCCAAGTTCTACTAGGAAGACCCCATCGCCCAAGTTCAAGGGCTTACTATTCCTCTTTTTCTCTCATCTAAAAAATTTAATTTTTTTTTGGTTATCAGTGACTTTGACAAATGTTAATCGATCTAGAGAACTAATATAGATCATAAGCTAAATCTGATTTACATTTACTATTTAGTTAGATCTGATTTTTAAAGTCCAATCTCATAAATCTAGTTTCAAACAAAGTACTTTTCAATACTTCAAATTTTTACCTTTTAAAGAGTATTTGAATAATAGTATGTTAAATTTTATTGTTTCAATCAATTATTTAGCATATTTGATTAATTATTACTTGCTGTTTTGCAGCAATTGATGAATAGGTAGAGAGGCACTTTGGCGAAAATTTGAAGATTTAAGCCATTCGGGAGCCTTTCCTCTTGTTACTTATTCTATAGGCATTATTCAAGCCTCAATTTTGTAAATATGTGTTTCCTATTCTAGAAAGGAACACATATATTCTTCATTGTAATCATTGTAAAAAGAGAGGCAAGTGGACATCCAAGTGCCCACACCCCATCCCCCCTGGGGGGATTCACATTTTTTTTTTTACTTTTTTTATTTGATCATTTTTTACTTTTCTAAGTTAAAATTAACAAATTTGATAGTGTTCTTGGAAACAAGAGTATTGGTTCTGTGCTTTAAACAACTCACACTAAAGTTTAAATCACAGTATTTGGGTAGCTTGGATATTGATGTCTAGGCTGGTTAGGTGGTAGTGAGAGGGAAGTTGGTTAGGTTGGGATCTTGCCTCCTATTTGATATGGGGTTGTCATGATCAAGGGGTATGTGTTGCGGAGTTGCCACATTTTCAAGTGTGTCGACTGAATTAGAATGATATCTTTTATTGGTGTGATTTATAGGATCCTAGGGCACACGTGTGGAAGGATTGGAGATCGCTTGCATAGAAGTTTGGTCTCCTAGATTCTAATTGTTTGTCTATGTTGCGTGCCTTTAGTCCAAATTTTGAGTTGTTTAAAATGAATATCAGCATGCTAGGGACTTTTTGGAGGGATTGGAGGTGGAGTTTGGTACACCACTGCTATAATATGATTCTCATTGTCTTTATTCAGCACTGCATCAAAGGCATTCCCTCTCACCTGTGCTTAATGCAAGGTGGCTTTTGTCAAATCCGGAAGCCCCTTGGGTACAACATCTTCATAGTGTTTGGTTGGTGCGGTTTCATATAAGCTTCACGTTTTTGCTTGGTTGGTTATCTACATAGTTGCATGGGTACTGCTCTTGAGATTTTGGCAACCTGTACCCGACGTTTCCCCACTCTTGAGAGCTTGGGAGCTGGTATGAAACGTCACCTTTTTGTTGGGAGCTTGGGAGCTTTTCGGGAGCTTTTTGGGGCTTGCTTTTGCCACTCCCTTTTTATTGGGAGCTTATAGAAGCTCCTAAACATACAGGGAGCTTCTACAAGCTCTCAACCATGTGGAGCCCAAAATCATAATAAAAGTGTTGAAAATCAATTGAATGATTGTTGTTTATTGTGTCAAGAAATCACCAATAATAAGAAATTCAATTGAATCTATCAATAATGCCATTTTTTATTTATTTTCAAGGTTATACAAATAAAGAGGGCTCACACCTCTTAAATGTTTAGATCCATTCACACTAAAAAATAAGCTGTAAGTGTACTTAAGTGAATACAAATGGATCTTTCTAAAATACTAAAATATTGAACAACTTTAATTCATGTCTCAAATGTTTATAGCTAGCTTACGTTATTCACACCTAGTGATATAGCAATTTAGGATCATAAACCACATCAAACTCAAAATACCAAAGAATTTGAAAGTTTGTTAGTTGAACTTAAAACAATCAAGTTCATTCACATTAGAAGTAGTAGTTACCATAAAAAAATGCAGAGGTACCCAAATACTATGCACTCTTAGGAGCAATAATATAGATGGAGTTGGAACAAGGAATTGGAAAAAGATTGAATCTTATGATTTAAGAAGCTATTTGTGCGTCGTACACATATATGCAATTTGCCTTTACAAACTCGTACAATGGGATTTGTATAATGTGGACCTAGAGATGTGAGCAAATTTGGAAGAATTGAATTTCATGACACTACTAGAGGCTTAAGAGGATAAAGTAGTTTAAGCTATGAAATTAATCAATTATGTTTTTTTTAACTCTATTTTTTAAAATATTTAAAAAAAATTAATATATATCATTGCCGCTACCAACCCTACGTTTCTTGCAAATTTGGGCAAAGCTTCTAGCCATACTGGATATTCGTACCCACGTACCCAAGGTACCTGCGTTCTAGAAACTTGTGCAACATAGGTTATCTATCAAGAGATCCCATCCAAGGTCAAATTGGCTAAGTCTAGCATCTCAAATGGTCTCTATCCAGTTTGTCAGCGACGAGAGATGGTTAAGCATAATTTTTGGCATTGCTGCCAACTTTTCAAATAGTGTTGGAGCTTCATTGAGGATCAACATCTCGACTTGTTTCAGAACAAGGTATATTGGTGGGCCACTTTGTTTGGGGAAGGGAAGTCTCTTGTCTGTGATTCCTTTGTTGGTCTTTGGCATTGTCGATGGATTTCCACACTGTTTGTTATTTGGAAGCCAAGTAGAAGTATGTGTTTGACCCAAAGATGAGTTATGTCTACCTTTATTTTTGTATGGAAAGATGAGGTATGTCACCAAATGTTGGCTAAGGGTGCATTGTTGATAAAGGATGCGAAAGGTTTGGCTCCTACTCTATAATCTGATTTCATTTTTGCTTTAGTTAGTCTCAAGAAGAGTTATATAGGCATTGTATATACCCTTCCATGCTTTGTATTTTTGTATGTGAATATAAGAAGTATTTTTCAAAGAGAAAAAAGTACCGCTTGGGTACCAATTCTTCCTCAAATGAACCTGTTCTTGCCTTTCACGCACCTAAGGAAAGGATTAGTGCAACATAAATCTTCAAGCTGTTGAGTGCGTCCTTGGGGATAAGTCTCGAGTCAAGTGTTGTCACCTGATCTTGACTCCTCCGTTTAGGCCACTCCTAACAAAGCCAAGGGGGGTAGTCCCTATGAAAGAGTTGCTAAGGTTCTTACTTTTATTAGTTATGGATGAATTATTTTGTTAGGAGTTTTGATAAATCACTACTGAAACAAGCTACTTGCAAGTAAAATTAATATACCAGCAACATGAAAACAAATATGGCAATTATAACATAAATGTCTTGAAAGCAAAATATGAAATTGAAGATAGTGCTAGTGCCAAATAGAGTCAAAATAACATAATGCTGTTGAAAGCTGTAAATGTATTGCAAGTGGAGTGTTGGTCAGTTTTAGTTATTAAGGATGAATTAAGTTATGGGAAAGGGGATTCTCGATATATTGTGAAGTATTGAGAATATGTCTGGATTCTGAGAAGAGTCGCTCCGCACGAGAAAATGTGGGGTAGATGGAGTCGTGGGGGGGTGTTCAACACTACACCAACAAGGATGTAGCCTAATGGGACCCACAATAATTTCTAGTTGTTCCTGCTTTCCTTGAAGAATTTGACCACTATTTCTTAGGCTCGTTACGTCGGATTTTCGTAATGCTTTGGGGAAGTTGTTTTTATTAAAATGAATTGCTTAGTTAGATGTGAAAAATCAATTAGTGCGCATTCCTGCTTTTGATTATCCCAAAGGTCAGGGCGAACCTGCGATGGGAAAGAGCATACACCAGAATGAAAAATTGTTTATTCCAAATTGATATTGTAAAACTTCAAAAAGCTAAAAATGGCGAGACTAATTACTACGACAAGGAATATCTTTTCCCCAAATGAGCAAGCTCTTTTGGGTAATTCGGTAGATCAATGCTGGATTAGTATTACTTTCCCAAACCAAATAGAATAATGATGCCTCAAAGAAAAAGGACAAAAAATATTATACTAGCCCTATGACAAAGAGTAGCTTTTCCCCAATCGAGAGGAATCTCTTGGGTAATTCGGTAAAGCAATGCCGGATTAGTTCTAAACGAAGAAACCAAATAAAGATTGGTTGCATTAAAATCAAACAAAAACTAAACTTAATCTAAAGACTTGCAAAAAAGTAAACAATCACACAACAGGCAAATACAGGCTTCCCCCAAATGGGGGATGGGGGTTGTGGGAGCCGTAATCCCACTTGCTTTTTATTATGATTATTTACAATGCTAAAAATAAATACCACTTGGTCCTTATAAACTTGGATCTAAGGGTTTACAATGCCAGAACTTAAAAATATGAAGAAAAAAGATGCCTGGAGCCTTGGATGGCTTAAATTTAGTGAAATTTCGCCATAGTTTCTCTCTATTGTTTAGTTAAACCTGCAAAACTAGCAAGCAAGCAAAGTTAAAAAATGATGGTATGCACAGATGAAAGATATAAAAAATAAGCCTTTGGTACTTAGAAAAATATTGAAAATTTTGCTAAGTGTAAGTACCAACTCACTAGCCTAGATCTAGTAAAATAATAAAACTTTGACAATGTTTTTAGATCTAGCTACTCTAACATGCTAAAACAAATAGATTTAAGGAATAAACTTTCAAAGAACAAGATCTACTTATTTAGCATTTCTAGAACAAAGTAATCGAAAAAGAGGGAAAGTTTAGTTTTAGAAGATGAGAAGAAAACTTCAAGCTGTTTGCTTGATCCTTTTGTGAAGACTTTTAAAGATCCTGCATACAATGGAATTAGCTTTAAAAAATGCCGAAGAGAAGAGAAGAGACAACTTAGTTCAAATCCTCCTTCGAATTTGTGACCTGCACAACTAGGAGAAAATCCTTGCACAAAAATGGATTAGATCTAGTGTGTGAAGAAAAGAAATTAAAAGAGCCTCAATACAACTGAGTATAGTTGGCTACTCTCATGTCTCTCAAAAGCAAAGCACAAGCAAGCAAGTTAACAACTGTAAATGCTTACTCTATGTGTTATAGAAAAACCCTCTAAGCTAGATCTATTAACAACTTTGGCAAAGGAAATCAAAGCAATACAATATCACCTCATAGAAACAACATTCATCAAATGGCACAATGTGGATCTCCAAAGCCTTCAACTTTTATTTATCAAAATTATCATAGTGTTACAACGAGCAAAGGTTCCTTGCCTCCTCCCAAATGAGGAAGAAAGCCGCTCTTAAATAGGAAAAATGAGAGCAAACCCCAAGGGAGGCGAATTTTTCAAATATTGGAACTTTTTGAGATGATTGGGGGCGAACTAGAGTGAAGTAGTGGTGGTAGATGCCACCTCTCACAAGGTAGGTCACCCCCCCCCTCTTTCTGTGACACGTATACAACAAGAGGTGAGATTTTTCATGGATAAATGTGCTCCTCTAAGGAGAAATTCGGTCCCTCATGGATTTGATTGAATCAAGCCGATTTGATCTTGATTTGGTCTCCAACTACCCCAACATCATTCTTAGTTAACCGAGAATATGTCTGGGACAAGTTCCCACTGATTTAGGGATGTGTTTTTTCTCCATATTTTCCCTTTTTCTAATTTTTTTTCACTTTTTGCCTTTTCTGGAGAGAATTTCACTTAAGTGATAAATAATTATTTAAAACTTAGGAAAAATGGGTTTTGGGGTATAGTGGGTGCTCTGAGTTTGAAAATGAGCACCCCCACAGCAAATTTGGTTCCATAGGCCCACTTTTATGACCTTTTGAAATTTTACAATTAAAATACACCTTATCGATGATTTTATTAAAAAACTGAAAATTAAAAAATCCTAGGAAAGACTTAGCACATGTCCACGAAACTTT
This sequence comes from Pseudotsuga menziesii, assembly GCA_001517045.1. Taxonomy (NCBI): domain Eukaryota; kingdom Viridiplantae; phylum Streptophyta; class Pinopsida; order Pinales; family Pinaceae; genus Pseudotsuga; species Pseudotsuga menziesii. The sequence continues at coordinate 39,606 of LPNX010799939.1, read as the reverse complement.
GGGAATATGACTAGCATGGTATAATATATAGACCCTAGGATTTAATAACCCTCCCAAGGCATAATCACCAACTTCACCATCCCGACTCTGGAGGATTTTGAGTGAAAAACTTGAAAATTATATGTCACTTAAAAAAGTGTCATATAACTAACGAGGAAAAAAACACTCAAGGATGATGACTTTGATGACCAAGTCCCAAGAAGGCCAAGCCTTTTACATAACAAACCATCATGCTATATCATTTATTACAATTCCTCCGATGGGGTGTGAACCAGTGTTTTAAAAACCAGCCGAGTCCGAGTCCGAGTTGGCCGAGTTGACCCCTGGCCGAGCTGACTCAGCCTGCAACTCGGCTCGGGTGGCCGATTTTATACTTAGTCGGCCGAGTTGGGTCCGAGTCGGCTGAGTTAGGGTCCGAGTTGGCTGAGTCGGCCGAGTTGACCGAGTTGACCGAGTTGCAACCCGAGTTAGCCGAGTCAGCTATGGCAGAGACCCACAAGAATGCAGACTCCAAAATAACATGTTTATTTTTTATTTTTAAGATTTTTTTTATTCTAACCATAACCTGAGGCCATAAAAATTCCCCCTGCCTTTCTATTTGCCTCACACTTCTGCTGTAAGATGTTTGTGAGCATTTGGCATTATTGTTGTTTGGATTCATGGAGGCTTAGAGGAGCGTCCAACAATGAAGAACAATCAACATGATTGTAGGAGTTGGACTATTGGGGACCAGTTTTTTGTTACCTAGATGTATGTTAGCTTTCTGCTAGCCATTGTTTCTTTTTCTCATTAAATTGACAAATATCAGTCTTCTTTTCTATTGTTTGTTGCCAAAATAATAAGATTTTTTTCTTTTTTCTTTGCATGTTTAGACTTGCTTTGCATTTAGATTCTAGATTGGCCCCAAAAGGAAAAGATTAGGCATGGATCTATGCTGATGTCATTGAAGGGAAAATGTATTACAAGTGTTGCAAGACATGGATTAAAGGAGGGGGCATTAATAGATTTAAACAACAGTTGGCTATTCTTAGAGGAAATATTGCCCCATGGGAAGTTGATTTAGAGTTTATTGGTGAGATTATGTTCGAGTTGCAACAACAGTTTGATGAATTTGAAGAGAAGGATAAACAAAAAGAGATGTATGATCATTGACATATGATGTAGTGGCATCATAGCATGTTGTTTTTTGGACTCTACAAGCCATTTAGGCCTCATTGATTATGTTTTTTGTTCTAGATATGTATTGCACAGTACACTCAATGCCATTTTGATATATTCACACTTATATGGTGTATGCATGAGTAGACGTTGGATATTTTGTCTCTAATGCTTTGCAAGCATGGATTAAAATCTTTAAAATATTATTTTTCTTTAAAATTATTATTTTATGTATTTTTTGAGTAATCCGAGTCATTAAATTCAAATCAGCCGAGTCATTACCGATTCATTACCGATTCCGAGTCCGAGTCCGAGTCCGAGTTGACCCTTGACCGATTCCGAGTCCGAGTCTGAGTTTTAAAACATTGGTGTGAACATGCGAGAAAAGGGACCACAACTGGCCTTGATGAAACCATGGAACTTCCGAGCACTGAGTAGGAACAATTGATTTGTTCCGATCCTTGGTGGCTCACTTGAAAACTCCCCTAAGTGCAACTTAGTGGATAACAGAACCATCGCTTGGTCACCTACTTGGAAAGGCTTATATCTCCTATGCCTATCGGCCTTCTCCGTATACTCCATATTATTTTCTCGCAGCATACCTCTTACTTGTGCATGGATCTGTTGAATCTGTTCTGTAAACACTGAACAGTTTTGCATCATCACTCTGCCTCCAATCCATGTACAACTTGATCTGATTTATCCCTCTCGGTCTCAGCCCATAATGAAATCGAAATGGAGAAAAATACCTGAAGTAAAATAGCAAGCACAAACACTGGGAACTTCAATCCTGTGCAAAAGTTCTCTAGAAAAGACAAATGATAAAACAGGATAAAAAATAGCCTTAATGAAGCAGCCTTCAGCAAATAGTAGAACCATAAAAAACAGCCCTAATACTCCTCGAGATAGAGTTTCTTCCCATGCAATGTCAGAAACTCAAAAGATACCAGCATGCAATCAATCAAAAACCCTAACCAGTAGGGAAATTAGTAGGGGTTTCACACCCACTTAGAAACCATGTTGTGACCACAACAGAATGCAAGGATCGAATGGAACCACAAACAAACCCTAAAACCTGCAATAAAAAGAAGAAAACAACACTTGATCAAGAGAGAGCAAGTACACTAGGAAGGTAATATAGTCTTTTTTAGGTTTTCATGTATTTGAAATCATCTAGAAATATTAGATTGCATTTATTTTAATGTTTTCTGTCAAAAACCAGCATGTCTAGCTTGCTGCTTTTCTACTTTTTACACAGAAACCAGGGGAAACTATAGTGTATTCTTGATTTACTTATGTTTAGGCATTATCCTAGGGTATTAGTTTGCATTAATTCATTGTATTCTCATTCAAATAAGCAGGGCTAACTTGTTGATCTGCATTGCTTTCTCACACAAATCATTAGTTATTGTAGTCAATTTGCATTGGTTTGCATCCATTATTGCATATAGTGCTTAGTTCACTTTTTTTAGTGTGTTTTCTAGCATTTTTTAAGTCATTTTGCTCGCTAATCTGCTCTTTTTAAGCACAAAACAGCAAAAGATTCTCACTCCTTCAGGTTCATATGTAGTGATTTCCTGCATCTATGAATGGTTTTCATGCATATTTGTTGGATGCCACTTATTTTGCTTGCTGATTTGCATCTGATATACATAGCACAGCAACATACATGGCTATTTTTAGGTCCATTCTACTCTTTGATTCATTTATTCATACTTAGATTATTTAGGCAAGTCCCCTTATCAATTTTATAGCACCAACCCAAAGCAAGACAGGCATAGGGTGAGGTGACATTGCATCTTTACCTAGTAGTTATCGAGACTCCTTTTGTCTTTGTAGGAAGGACTTTCTGGGTGATAACATGGTTGCATTATTTAGTTGGTGATGCTTCCACTCATGGATGATTATACAAGTCACTATTGAGATCCATTACCTTAGGTGGTGTGGCCTCACTGCAGGGGACTTGAGCTACATAACCAGCATAACAATGTAGGGATTAATGGGTGGATATCTGCAAAAATAGTTCCTACTATTCTGTGCCTTTTATTTTCACATATGCTGTGGAAAATGGTGGAATCCAGCACATTATTGCTATGCATTTTCAGGTGTACTATTTTTCACTCAGCAGTTTGGTTTCCTGCCATGTCTATAAACTTTGGAGGGATTCCCACAGTCAATAATTTGGCACCAATCATATATCATGACCTGAGTGTAATATTATTCGTGTTGGATGACTGTATTATATAATGTTTCAACTAGAACGTGTTTATTGTTACCTCTACAAGGCAGGTTAAAATATGCTACACTGATGTTATGCTAAGTGCTTAACTGCTTGTAAAAACATATCATATGCAGATCAATACCTGTACTCTGGAGTCTGGAGGTATAAGAATGAGATTAGTTGCGTTGTCAACGGCAAGGGATTAATGCAGAAAAAGAGCACTCAAAACAAATTAATTTGTAACATGATTACCTGCACAGCCTCGTCAATATTGCCAGCAAGGAAGGATGCAAGATCAAAGTTTATCTTTGTCCGGTGATCACTAACTCTATTATCCTGTAACAATTATACAGAGTCCAATAAGGGATTGTTTGAGTATAAAATAATTATTTAAATAAGCTAAAGGTGCTTCGAATGTATATCTACTACTTTAAAGTTTAAATAGACTAAATATACATCCTCATTAGTGTAGCTTCAACTTATTGCTTCCTATAGTGAAAACTGGAAACAAAAACTCAAGACTATTATAAAACGCATTCATTCACATTTCTATCTGACATAATAATAACCTTGTAATTGTAAGTCCTTATCTTCTCTGAGCGTGCACCTGTCCCTACCTGCACCACCATTGAGCCATATTCAAGAGTCAAGACAATTGGATTTAAATAGAGATATACTAAAAACAAAATTTTTCTTAACTGCTTATAAAGAAGGAGCAGACCCTAGCATAACTAAACTTAAAACAACTATCCATGCTAGGGGCTTAGTTGTTTAAATTTTGCTAGCCAAATTTAATCTCAAACAAACAATCAATGAAAGAAAAATCATAACAAAATATGGCAAAAGCATATTAGCAAAAATTGTGAAGCTGAGTTTTATTTAACCCATCGCATGATTAGGTGTGATTACAACAACGAACTAACAATTATCCAACACAAGGACAATAGACAGAAATCCATATAGGGCAAGTAACATAAATACATGGATTAAGTATGAACGAATAGATATGTTTACAAATTCATATGATGGTATGCTTATATGCATTGACTAGTCACCATGGTTGATAGGTCATGTCCCTTGAATAGTTCATGCCTTTAAGTTAGGATGTGTCACTTCACTAATTATTATTATTGTTGTTTATTTAATGTTTATGTTGTATGTATGTATTATGTTCACTACATTGCCTTCTCCGTTAAAAATGCTTTGTCCTCTGTTACCGACTAGGCTGCACTTAGTTGGACTTTCAGTGAGCCGCCAGTGATGAACAAGATACTTGTTCATATTCAGAGTTCAGAGGTCCTTTCAGGCCTCCAGGGTCGTTTTATTTTTTGTAACGCATGTTCATACCCCCTTGGGGAAATTGTAAAAAATGTCCTATCATTTAATTTTCTATAAAAGGCTCGGCTTCCCAGACTTAAGCATCAAGCCGACTAGCCCAGAGTGTTTTTTCCCTTGGTTATTATTGGTTGTTGAACAAACGACTAATAATTTCTGAGTTTTTCACTCACACCTCCAAAGTTGGGGTAGTCATCTTGGTGTTGCGGCCTAGGGAGGTTATTAGAGCCTTCGTGTCGGTGTTTTTCACCATGCTAGGCATTCGAATTGAGTCGTATGGACATGTACTAGGTCCCCCTAGAGTTTTGTCAATTTCCGCAAAAAAATAATTTTTCCGTTTTTTAAGCCATTTTTTAATGGTTTAATTAAAAAACTTCAGATTGTAATAAAAGTCAGATACGGAGTCCGTTTCTGACGTGGGGACACTCGTTTTCACACCCGGAGCATCCACTTTACCCATGTGACCACTTTCTACATTAGTCGGGCAGCCGAAGCACCTTGTGAGGCATTATTTGGCTAAAAATGCATTAAAATAGCATTTTAATGTTAAATTATGACAAAGTGGCATAAAGGACAAAGTTGGAAAAAGTCAAAGTATATATTAAAACATATTGGGGTGACATGGCATTATTTGTCTCCATGTTGGTGACATCATACTAAGAAGAAAGCATCACTTTAATTGGCATATTCACTTACCACTTTATACCATGGTTCTAAACTCACGTTTCTTCACCATGCGAGTTGTTCAAAGCTCATGGTATGGTCCACTTTGTTGACTAGTGAGTGGTGGTATCACTCATCATATAGTATTTTTTTTTACCATATGATATTTAAGATTTGGTGGATGACGTCAAGTTAGTGGAATCATGAGAGGTTGGTTCATGAGTTGCGCTAGCTAAGTGAGTGGACCTCCTTGTATCCGTGTCACATTTAAAAAATCTTTGGTTGGTTGTAATAAGGTTTTCCATACATCAATATATTCAAAACGTATATTTTATTGGTGGAGCTAATATCATGTGGACCATACGGAGAGAGGGTGACGTCAAAATGGGGTGAAATGATAAGCATGTTTTGTGGGTTGCGCCAACTAAGAGAGTGGACCCCTCTTTACCCGCTTCATCTAAGCTTTGGCTCGTTTGCTAATGTTACCGTAAGTCAAAGCTTTGATACAAGCGTTTGATTTTCTTGGTGAGACTATCTCACGCGTGGAGGAGCCGTACACTCACGCGAGGGTAGTGAGTGATATCATCTTTAGTCGTGTTCATTGGTTGGTATGTGTTGGAGGTTTATGATTCGTTGAGGGAGTTTGGTGAGAGAGGTGTCAATCACCTCCTCTGTTCAAGCTCAGATAAACTCTGACTTCATCTTCAGTATTGATGAGGCCCCCCTGGGTCTCTCTTTTCCTATATAAGCTAGTCTCTTCTCCTTTGTTCAGGATCAAAAAGGTGGAACCTCTACTTGTAATATTGTAATAGTTTTCTTGAGTATTGTGAATAAAACGCTTTGGAGGCAATTTCTGTGTGGGATCTATGGATGTTTGGATAGAGCTTACTCTACATTAGTGAGGTAACCTGTATTTGTTTTCATGCTTGCATATGTTTGGGATTAACTTGCTTTCAGAAGGAAATGGTATTTTTGTAAAGATAAAAGGTAATTCTTGTTAGGTTACTCTTCTATTGCAAGTCGAAGAAGACTATTTGATATATGTATGATTTCATGCTTGGATCTACATTGTTGTTGTAGTCTCTTTCGGTTTACACAGGTATTTTTAATCCCCATTGCTAGTGTTGATAATATTTTGCAGGAAGCTAAAGCTGGAGTATTGATGAGCGAATGTGCTCTACCTTTCCTTCAGAAAAATTGGAAAATAAGCTTTGTCCCTCTGATCTCACCAAGGAGGCGTTTTCTGTCCTTTATTGCTTGCTCTACTCTGGGTTCTTTAACTTTTGATCCACAAATTTCTTAAAATTTTCTTTCGGTTTCAAACGTTTCTGTATTAGATCTAGCATCTAAAGTCATATCAAAGGTAGATCTGATGTCTAAAAGTTTCTATTTCTAGTCTGCTTCAAAGGTACATTTAAAATTTTAGATCTAGTTACTTTTCCCTTTTTCCGCAAGTTTAAAAATTTTGAAAAATTAAAAAAGCTTGTTGAAAGAGTTTCTATGCATTTTAAAGTTTGATCTAGCATTTTGTGCTTAAGATTTGCTTGCCATTCTTTTCAAGAGGCAAGCAAAGATCCCAAGAAGGAAAGCTTTCTAGCTTACCTCACTTAGTTGTTTCCTTGTTTTTGTAATCAGTTGTTACTTAGATTTTTTTTGTAAATTTTTGCATGCTGCCCAAAGACACTTCCAAAGTGTTTTTGGGCATCTTTTACTGACATATGCTTGCTGGTTTTTAGCAGGCCCATAAAAAAGGAGAAGGAAACTCTGCCCGAAATTAGCTTTTTCGAACATCCGGAGCTCCCAGGAGACTTTCCCCTTAGCTGGGCCTATTTCCTTTGCATGTTGTAAGCCTTTGGATCCCAGATAACAAGGACCAAAGAGCATTCTCTGCTGAAGCATTGTAACCGATTAATAAAAACAAGTTTGAGTAGGCTCAGTAGAGCCCGGTCCCCATCCCCCTTGGGGGATTTGTGTCGGTGTCATTTTTCTGTTTTCTTATATGTTGGTAGCGTAGTTGTCTTTCTTTATCATTTCATGCTTTGTTTGAGTTGTGCAAAAATAACCTGAATACTTACCCACTGCGCTATACCGAAGTACCATAAGGGAAAAAAATTGAGCAGTGTAGTAATTAAAAAAAACAAAAACAATTTTGTCATGTACTGCTAAGTTAAAATAAACCCCCTCGCTTTCCCGAGTACAGGTTCGTGGCTAAGGGCTTGCCCGAGTACTGAATCTGGAAAGAGACTCTTGGGTTTTATCTTTTTTCTAAATCAGAAAACTTGTTCTAAAACTTTAAAATAAACCAAGACTCCTTCCCCGTATGCTCTACACCGCTGCAGCTTGTCTGATCAGTTGGCTGTATCAGAAAGGGATACGAATTACTAGATCTAATAGGAAAATCCACACAAGTAATTTTCTCGAGAACTCGGGAGGTTGCAAAGGGTAATCACTACAGAGTCAGGGGGCTACTCTAAGCAGGTCTATCCTCGCCCTGTTGGACACTTGGTATTACCGCTTTAGCACTCATTTTGAAGGGACTTGACTTGTTGGGCCAAACCCACAATTTATCCA
>LPNX010799939.1:16559-27386 GCA_001517045.1 Pseudotsuga menziesii | reverse complement strand
AAAATTTGACAATTTATGGATGGGTCCTTACATTATTCATGATGTGGCGGGTGACAACTCTTTTTATCTCAGTGACATGGATGGGGAAAAGCAGAGTCTTCCTATCAACGGACAGATTCTGAAACTGTTTTTCAGTGAAAATATTTGATGCCCATGGGGGCATTTTTGTATCATCATTCTCTAAACCTCTCTTCGCACTTTATTTATTAGCTTTGTTCATTTTCTGTATATTATTTTGTACATTATTTTCTGTATATTAGTTGTAAAAAAAAATAAAAAAATAAAAATCATTTTTGTATCATATACTGCCGCTTATTTTGTTTCATTTGGTTATCTATATACATGTGACTGACTTATCCTAGTTTTTATGTAGGAACCAGAGATTCTAGGTTTCTCGTATGATTGATTTCCACGAAGTTCAGATCAATCACACGTCCTACAGTTGGAGTCAGATGTTACCGACTAGGCTGCACCTAGTTGGACTTTCAGTGAGCCGCCAGTGATGAACAAGATACTTGTTCATATTCAGAGTTCAGAGGTCCTTTCAGGCCTCCAGGGTTGTTTTATTTTCTGTAACGCATGTTCATACCCCCTTGGGGAAATTGTAAAAAATGTCCTATCATTTAATTTTCTATAAAAGGCTCGGCTTCCCAGACTTAAGCATCAAGCTGACTAGCCCAGAGTGTTTTTTCCCTTGGTTATTATTGGTTGTTGAACAAACGACTAATAATTTCTGAGTTTTTCACTCACACCTCCAAAGCTGGGGTAGTCATCTTGGTGTTGCGGCCTAGGGAGGTTATTAGAGCCTTCGTGTCGGTGTTTTTCACCATGCTAGGCATTCGAATTGAGTCGTATGGACATGTACTAGGTCCCCCTAGAGTTTCATCAATTTCCGATAAAAAAAATATTTTTTTCGTTTTTTAAGCCATTTTTTAATGGTTTAATTAAAAAACTTCAGATTGTAATAAAAGTCAGATACGGAGTCTGTTTTTGACGTGGGGACACTCGTTTTCACACCCGGAGCGTCCACTTTACCCATGGGACCACTTTCTACATCAGTGGGGCAGCCGAAGCACCCTGTGAGGCATTATTTGACTAAAAATGCATTAAAATAGCATTTTAATGTTAAATTATGACAAAGTGGCATAAAGGACAAAGTTGGAAAAAGTCAAAGTATATATTAAAACATATTGGGGTGACATGGCATTATTTGTCTCCATGTTGGTGACATCATACTAAGAAGAAAGCGTCACTTTAATTGGCATATTCACTTACCACTTTATACCATGGTTCTAAACTCACGTTTCTTCACCATGCGAGTTGTTCAAAGCTCATGGTATGGCCCACTTTGTTGACTAGTGAGTGGTGATATCACTCATCATATAATATGTTTTTTTACCATATGATATTTAAGATTTGGTGGATGACGTCAAGTTAGTGGAATCATGAGAGGTTGGTTCATGAGTTGCGCTAGTTAAGTGAGTGGACCTCCTTGTATCCGTGTCACATTTAAAAAATCTTTGGTTGGTTGTAATAAGGTTTTCCATACATCAATATATTCAAAACGTATATTTTATTGGTGGAGCTAATATCATGTGGACCGTACGGAGAGAGGGTGACGTCAAAATGGGGTGAAATGATAAGCTTGTTTTGTGGGTTGCGCCAACTAAGAGAGTGGACCCCTCTTTACCCGCTTCATCTAAGCTTTGGCTCGTTTGCTAATGTTACCGTAAGTCAAAGCTTTGATACAAGCGTTTGATTTTCTTGGTGAGACTATCTCACGCGTGGAGGAGCCGTACACTCACGCGAGGGTAGTGAGTGATATCATCTTCAGTCGTGTTCATTGGTTGGTATGTGTTGGAGGTTTATGATTCGTTGAGGGAGTTTGGTGAGAGAGGTGTCAATCACCTCCTCTGTTCAAGCTTAGATAAACTCTGACTTCATCTTCAGTATTGATGAGGCCCCCTTGGGTCTCTCTTTTCCTATATAAGCTAGTCTTTTCTCCTTTGTTCAGGATCAAAAAGGTGGAACCTCTGCTTGTAATATTGTAATAGTTTTATTGAGTATTGTGAATAAAAGGCTTTGGAGGCAATTTCTGTGTGGGATCTATGGATGTTTGGATAGAGCTTACTCTACATTAGTGAGGTAACTTGTATTTGTTTTCATGCTTGCATATGTTTTGGATTAACTTGCTTTCAGAAGGAAATGGTATTTTTGTAAAGATAAAAGGTAATTCTTGTTAGGTTACTCTTCTATTGCAAGTCAAAGAAGACTATTTGATATATGTATGATTTCATGCTTGGATCTACATTGTTGTTGTAGTCTCTTTCGGTTTACACAGGTATTTTTAATCCCCATTGCTAGTGTTGATAATATTTTGCAGGGAGCTAAAGCTGGAGTATTGATGAGCGAATGTGCTCTACCTTTCCTTCAATAAAATTGGAAAATAAGCTTTGTCCCTCTGATCTCACCAAGGAGGCGTTTTCTGTCCTTTATTGCTTGCTCTACTCTGGGTTCTTTAACTTTTGATCCACAAATTTCTTAAAATTTTCTTTCGGTTTCAAACGTTTCCATATTAGATCTAGCATCTAAAGTCATATCAAAGGTAGATCTGATGTCTAAAAGTTTCTATTTCTAGTCTGCTTCAAAGGTACATTTAAAATTCTAGATCTAGTTACTTTTCCCTTTTTCTGCAAGTTTAAAAATTTTGAAAAATTAAAAAAGCTTGTTGAAAGAGTTTCTATGCATTTTAAAGTTTGATCTGGCATTTTGTGCTTAAGATTTGCTTGCCATTCTTCTCAAGAGGCAAGCAAAGATCCTAAGAAGGCAAGCTTTCTAGCTTACCTCACTTAGTTGTTTCCTTGTTTTTGTAATCAGTTGTTACTTAGATTTTTTTGTAAATTTTTGCATGCTGCCCAAAGACACTTCCAGAGTGTTTTTGGGCATCTTTCACTGACATATGCTTGCTGGTTTTTAGCAGTCCCATCAAAAAAGAGAATGAAACTCTGCCCGAAATTAGCTTTTTCGAACATCCGGAGCTCCCAGGAGGCTTTCCCCTTAGCTGGGCCTATTTCCTTTACATGTTGTAAGCCTTTGGATCCCAGATAACAAGGACCAAAGAGCATTCTCTGCTGAAGCATTGTAACTGATTAATAAAAACAAGTTTGAGTAGGCTCAGTAGAGCCTGGTCCCCATCCCCCTTGGGGGATTTGTGTCGGTGTCATTTTTCTGTTTTCTTATATGTTGGTAGCGTAGTTGTCTTTCTTTATCATTTCATGCTTTGTTTGAGTTGTGCAAAAGTAACCTGAATACTTACCCACTACGCTATACCGAAGTACGATAAGGGAAAAGATTTGAGCAGTGTAGTAATTAAAAAAAACAAAAACAATTTTGTTATGCACTGCTAAGTTAAAATAAAACCCCTCACTTTCCCAAGTACAGGTTCGTGGATAAGGGCTTGCCCGAGTATTGAATCTGGAAAGAGACTCTTGGGTTTTATCTTTTTTCTAAATCAGAAAACGTGTTCTAAAACTTTAAAATAAACCAAGTCTCCTTCCCCGTATGCTCTACACCGCTGCAGCTTGTTTGATCAGTTGGCTGTATCAGAAAGGGATACGAGTTACTGGATCTAATAGGAAAATCCACACAAGTAATTTTCTCGAGAACTCGGGAGGTTGCAAAGGGTAATCACTACAGAGTCAGGGGGCTACTCTAAGCAGGTCTATCCTCGCCCTGTTGGACACTTGGTATTACCGCTTTAGCACTCATTTTGAAGGGACTTGACTTGTTGGGCCAAACCCACAATTTACCCATTCCTTAATCAATTCATTTAATAATTTAAAATTTACCAACTAAGACACTGCAATACTTTCACTGAGACTACACTAGCAACCCACATTTGCAAGCACTCTTTTCATTTTGGCACTGGTCTATTCTGTTCCTTTTTGCATAAGTTAATCTCGCAATGTGTCATTGAATTTTGTGTATCTAATTTGAGTTAAGGCGTTGCTAAGGTTAAATTTTGTTGGCGGTAATTGGTAATTTCTTAATTTCATCCATTCTATATTAAAACTCCTAGAATTAATTATTTCTCTTGTAGAGTAAAAACATTAGATTTTACTTTTCATTAGGGTCCACCCCCCTTGGCTTCGCTAGGAGTTGGCCTAGACGGAGGAGCTGAGTATCAGGTGACAGCACTTGGCTCGAGCTTGCCCCCAAGGTCGCACCCAATGGCTTGAAGATTTCTGCCACGTTACTCGAGGTGCGAATTAGGCGGCAACATCCTCAAAGCATATTTATGCAAATAATTTCTCTTGTTCTAGCATGTAATGCCTTCTCATGATTCTTTGTTCTTGTAGTTTGTAACAGTTGATGATACAACATGTAATGAGTTACTAAATACTGAGCTGAATTGTCTTATTCTGAAAGGGTCAGACCACCCTAATTCAATTTTCTGCAAAAGTGTGTGGTGAGGACTTTTGTGATTTAGAAATGATAGGATTCCACACTTGAGCTTCTCCTCAATATGATAGGGTCTTCCCTTAGCTTTTCATATTGATTTTGTCTTCAGTTAATTCATTGATAACCTTTATAATTATTATGACGATAAGGCATCATTGTATCTTGTGTCTTTTTTTCAAAACCTTCGTCTTTTGATGCTTTTGGTGATCTATTGGTTGATAAGATTTCTATTGGATTTGTATTGGTTCCTTTCCTTTCTCCAATGTCTTGATTTTTACTTCTGATGGCTTTTTTATTTCAACAACATCGGCCATTGTTTCTTTATTGATCGCTGGTTCTTTGTTGGTAAGTTGATCTAGCTTTCCCTATAGCAACTTCTTATCATTCTTTAGTGTCTTGATTTGGGCAAGTAAGCTTTGATTATCATCCATTAAGTGTAGAAGTTCTTCCTTATTCTCTGACTTGTCAAGATTATTTTTAGGATCTAGTTTTTTTGACTTCTAATCTTTTAGCCTTATGATTTGTTCAAGCACCCTTTGATTAAGCTTGTTTAGTAAAGAATTTTCTGTCTTTATCCAATAAACTTTTAGTCGAGTTGTTTTAACTTTTCTTCAAATCTTTGTTTTTTTGTTGTTGATTATGATCTGAACTCGATGAGAGAACAAGTTGCTCTGTATATCTTGCAACATTATCTTATTGGTTAGGTGCTCAAATGCTATGTACTTCTTATCAATATTTATGGTAAAAACTTAAAAGTATCAAGAGTCTTCAACCAAGCATTCCTCAAGATTACATCAACTTCCTTGGTTTGTAAGACATAGAAGTTGCATTCTTGAGAGAATTTGTTGTTCAATTCTAAATTAATAATCCCATCATCATAACCTTGAGTAAGAGATCTTTTAACTTCCTCTTTTGCAATTTGTAATCTATTTGCCAATTTAGTATCAATATAATTTCCTTTAATAGTTAAGTCAATGGAAATGCATAGTCACATTCTGGATCTTCCCTAACATACACGTGAAAATATTGTTTGGTTCCAGATCATATGCCAAAGTGAATTGAACCTTTGTTTCCATTTCAACCTGATGGAAATTACAACTTACCACTTAAAATGGTATCCTTTCACATATCAGCCAAATTTTATATCTTTCTTGAAATCCCTTAGCACTTATATATATATATATATATATGAAAGAACTTAGTCTAGGGCCTTGGTAACCCTTTCCTTTTTGTACCCTTTGTTGATTAAAGTTAACCAAACTTTAGTCTCCCATTTGGTATATGTATAATATATTCTTTTATTTTATATAAACCCTTTTCTTATGGTATATACTTATTACTATATAATGTATACCCTTTTGCAACTTTATTTTGAAATAAGAGGCACACTCCTAATTGTTTATTATTCAGTAATTTTCAACTACAATTAGTGTATATATATATTAGAACTTGGTTTAGGGCCTTGGTAACCCTTTACCTTTTTTACCCTTTGTGGATTGAATTTAACCAAGCTTCAATCTTCTATTTGGTATATGTATAATATATTCTTTTCTTTTCTTTTGTATAAACCTTTTCCTTATGGTATATAATGTATACCCTTTTTCAAACTTTATTTCAAATAAGAGGCAGACTCCTAGTTGTTTATTATTTAGTAATTTTCAACTACAATTAGTGTCATATTCAATCATCATGATGATTAATCTTATTACTCATATTGCATATGGGTAACTCTTGTTAATTTCATCACAAGATATGATTTGTAGCATGGTACCCATGGATTTTCTTGATGGAATTAGGGGACTACATCTTTATGCAACTTCTTCTTTTCATCATGATGGATATTTGGTGAAGGTTAATTTTCTCTATGGTGACTGGTCAAGTTGATGGTCACTAGGAGCTGGCGTTCTACACGATCCCCTTGGTTGAATGTGTGATGGGGACATACTTTATGCTAGATAGAGTTAACACTTCTTTCATGTTGATGTATTGCGATAGTGCACTTCAGCTTGGTGGGATTTCCCTAGGTGATATAAATTGATGTTGTAACATTCGTTAGACATTGCCTAGGGGGGATTTGTAATGAATGTTGTTAATAGCCTTGTGATGTAATATTTCCCAAGTTTAAGTTAGAAAAGTGGGGTACTACGCAAGATATTGATGATCAAGCCTTTTCCTAAGGTTTGATGAAGCATTAATCACAATGTCACATAATTAATACTTTGGTGATGCACCAAGGGTTCAAACCTAGGAACAACTTATAAGTTGTCATTATGTTTGGGGTTTCACTATGAAGAACAATTATTATTATTATTATTATTATTATTTCTGAAATCTACTTCTTATATTCACATAAACATATTTACAAACAAAAGTGCATAGCGTGGAAGGGTATATACAATGCTTATCATAACCTCTTCCTCAAGCTAAGTAGATCAAAAATAAAATTAGAATATACATCAAATTTTCGACATCCTTGATAAACAAGACTCCCTTAGCCAACAGTTGGCAGTGTACCTTGTTACCCTCTAGATTGTCTGCTGTGGACAATAATAGATGTGCCAAAGACAAGGGTCTTTTTACCATTGTAAAGGCCACGTTTGGGGCTTTTTTATGTGAAAGTGTTGCTTTAGCAGGGCTCATGACCCTTGGTTTGGTCATCACAGGTAGTCTTGGTTCTCATTTCAAGGAGTGCTAGCTTAGTGGCTCTGCTGACTACCCGTTGATGGGTGGAGGTCCCTTGTCATGTTGGGCATTTATGCCCTAGGTGGGTGTTCTAATGCACTTTGGGGTGAATCCATAGGACACATGGCTTGGGGTTCTTGACCACACTTATGGTTTATGCTTTGTAGAAGTGATTGTGCTCGTAAGAGTTGTCATACCCACCTTAGCACACCTTATGGATGCCCCCTTGGACATATTTTTGTTGTATCACCCTCCTCTCTTGGACATATTGGTCTTTAAGAGAAAATCGTCCACCTTCAAAGTAAGCAAGAAGAGATCGTACCAACCTTAGAAGGAGGGCGCTGAGAGAAAAAGACACTTGTTGGGGTTAGATGGGGCATGATGTCCTCCTTCCAAGATAAAACTTTTATCTTGTTGAAGCACTTTATCATTTTTCATCATTATTTTATGTTTTATGAGGTTTAGTCCTCGAATTGTGGGTGACAAACCATAAAAAACCATTAAATGTCATTTTGAAGACAAATTAGCTAAGTCGGCTTAAAGGAGATTTAAGTTAGCCTTTTCAAGTATAAATAAGACAACTCCTTCTCAATTGAAATCAAGATCATGTGATCAAATATGAATTTTTTCTTATTTCTTCTTGTGTACATGAGAGACTAAGTGGTGCGCACCCCCTTTCTTGGGTCTTCTAGGTTTTTTCAAGGGAAAATTTTGATGTTCAATACTTATCTAATATCTTTCGAGGCTTGTCTAAGGTGAAAAGGATTTTCCCTTGAAAAACCCTAGAAGATCTCTAAGTCCAATTCATGTCTATTGTCAAATACTTTGGGAAAACAAGTACAAGAGAAATTAAGCTCTAAACTGTGATCATTTTATTGCACCATTATTTCAAATCATTTTCAATAAAAGGATGCCCAAGGTTAACATTTGAAGCCAAAGTTATGTTAAGGAGTATAGGGAATTGGCACTTGGAAGAGGATTATACTTCACAATTTATGGTTTAATTACCTCTCCTCTTTTACTCAAGTATGTTCCTAATAGACTTACTATCTTTGAGATTGCATTAAGTCAATACTACACGGAGTTAATGCCATACTTTGAAAGGAAAAGAAAATTATTTTCATCCTTTACAATCTCTACATCAGATGCTATTGTATTAGCAATTCTAAGACAGCCAAAGACCATATACAATGATCATGCAATGTTGAATTTCATGATCATGCAATGTTGCTAACTATCTGACAAAATTTGACTTACAGGGAAAGACCATAAGCTATGACCTACAAGAGAAGGATGATGAGACTTGTTCTAAAGGGCAAGTGATGGATATGTAGATCTCGTTGATGTTCAATGCTCTGAAGCGAGAAGCTTCTAAGAGCATGGCTCTTAGCTTAGGCTCCAAATCAAATAGCATGATGCATTTTGTGACAGAAAGAGCAACTAAAATAGATGTGATGCTTGAAGTACAAGTGATGACTGTTCAACAATGACAATAGATATATGTGGATCTAGTACATACAGTGATATGTAGACCCATGACCCACAGGTCCAGAGGATCTCATATGAAGAGTCTCTCCATTACAGAGGAAGATGTGATGAGCTTGAAGATGGATGCCTGCAGCATCGGGCGGACATTCCCCAGTATTAACCATGTGACTTGATTAAGGGTGAATGGTCCGATGGCAGTGTTGCCCACCTATTTCGACTAGGTGGCAACTCCATGTACATGTGGATGTACATAATTGTACCTTAGAAAAATCTGAGGATTTTTCACTTCTGCAGGGCTATTGCCCCTTTGTAAAACGAAATGTCCGCTCCCCTGCGTGGGAAAATTAATGTAATTTTATGTGCTAGTATGGGTCATATGATACGGATGCCACACCATGGAACGGGTTGTTAGGGAAGTCCCCTCATTGAGTGTTTTTCCCTTTCCAATTGACCTTGTTGTGTAAACGAGTTTAATCGGTTTGGTTTTCACTCAAAATCCTCCAAAGTGGTGACGGGCGTTCTACCAGTCAATTCCATGAGGTGGCTAAGGCTTCAAAGTGTGATCCATGACCATGCTAGGCATTTGTCTAGAGTCTTGCGGAGTTTCATTGTGTTGTTGTATTTTTAATTATTTTTTCTAGTTAATTAATTTCACCCCTTGGTGATTAATTAACTCAGTCGTTGATACAATAATGTAATTGCTCAAGCATGGCATTTTGTAATAGGGGCTATGAATGCAAAGTTAATTGCTATGAAACCCCCTAAGCCACTGCTTCGAGTCCCATGTCATTCTGATGAGTGGTTGAGGAGATAGACCATTTTTGTCTAAGCAAGGTCTATTTTTCCTAGGGAATTAATTAAATTCCCTAAGTCAAAATTCACATTTTTTGATTTTAAAGTAAAAAATCAAGAAATGGCATGGTAAGTTAGTTTGGGGATTCCTAAGCCTAGGAAAACTTATTCCAAAGTTTTTCACCCCCCCCATGGCCTAGATATTAATTTTTAAGTTATTTTTTAATTTTTCCTAAGTCAAATTGGAAAAATTTAAAAAATTAAATTAAAAATTTTATATCTAAGGTGAAATGCATTTTAGCCTAAGTCTAAGGTTAAATTTTATTAATGGAGCTAATGACTAAAGTCAAAGCTAAGTTAAATGGCTAAACCCTAAGTCTAAAGGTGGACAAACCCCTACCATATATAGTGGGGCGCTAATTGCTAAAGAGGAACCAAGTTAAAATGAAGGCCTTCACTAAAACGTGGGTTAAAACCACCATAAAAGGGGCGCCACATTAAAAGTATGGAGGCGCTACCATTATAGAGGTAAGCGCTACCATGAAGGGCCCACGCTAAAATGAAAAGGGCCCACGTTCAATTTAGAGGAGCGCTCACCAAATTGGAGGAGGCGCTAGTTTAAAAGGGCGCCACATGCATTTAGAAGGGGCCCACGTTTTAATAGAGGGGCGCATGCTAATTAAAATGGAGCCGCCATATGTGGAGACTCCCTAAGTTAAGGAGGGCGCTACATTGTTTAAAGGAGGGGCGCTAAAGTGGAGATGGGTTTTGTCTCTTTAGGCCCACGTTTTACACTATAATGGAGGGCGCTAACTTGGAGGATTCCGCCATATTTAGAGGAGGGCGCCCACCTTGGGGCCCATGATTTTTCCATTTACCTAAAAGCAAGATCTATGGTGGATTTTAAATCAAAAACCTAGATCTAAAGGTGAATATTACTTGGAGCATGGATTAAGCTTCTCACCCATTGATTAAAAATTAATCTAAGGGTGGAGATTAATGGAGAAGAATAGAAAGCCAAATATCTAGATCTAGTGGGGGAGATTAAACCCTAGATCTAGATCTAATCTCAACCATTTATCTTCAAGAGGTTGGGGATTGCCTCAACTATTTAATGAGGTCTCACTCCCTCATTAATCAGGATCTCTCATGCTATTGTTATGCTGCCGAAAATTTCTTGCTCTCATATTCTCTTGCTATACTTTGTATTGAAGATTTGCCCAAGTTGGGCCATTAAATAAAAATTTCTTTGGAGGGATACTATGCTGCAAGCTCTTTCATGATCCGAATCTTTGTAAGGTAACCTTGTATTTGTCTTGTTTGCATTTATTATATTTTTCTAGTTAGCTCTCCACAAAGTGTTTTGTGGAGAGATTAAAGAATAAAAATGTTTTTATTCTTTTT
>LPNX010799939.1:0-16011 GCA_001517045.1 Pseudotsuga menziesii | reverse complement strand
ATTCTGTAAAGTTTTGTAATCATTTGTAATTTATAAGTAAGTAGATTAGGAAGAGGTAGATAGCTAGTTTTATTTCCAGCTACCCACCTATCTTTGTGGCAAACCATCATCTCTGTCACAAAGATTGTTGTGAGGTGAGTTTACTGTAGTTAGTTGAGTATTTCTTTCAAGTTTATGCAACTTTACTTTTTTGTTTAAAAGTAATCATACAACCCATCAAACCTGTGTATCCTCTATCCACTTGTCATCTCCCTTTAGGGACTTCAAGCTGGATATGAAAAACAGGTGAAGTGGGGGCTTAGGTAATTAAATAACTTTCATTTTTACCCACTACAATCAAATATTTTATTTCCCAAGTCATTTGTTAATCGCTTTAAAATAAACATTGCATCTTAACCATCAAGATTAAAATTTACTCTTAAAACTTACCAACAACAACTTCTCACATCCTGCTCCTCTACTCGATTATCACCCTCCGGGGTACTCCGAGATACGACCAGGGGAAAGGGAAGTCTTATTTTAATAGGCATCCATCTAGCCCTTTTTCTGTCAACTAAAAACAGTGACCTTAGGAAGCTAGAAGGGGTAGCAGACCGCGGGCGGTCTCTAGGCGCTTCGACGTCCTCCTTGTTGAGCATCGGGGCATTGGGGATTGACCTGTGAGCTACGGGTGGGATTTGCTCCCACTTTGTTGAGCGCAACAGCAGTCCTTCTTTGGCTGGAGAAGTTCTAGATCGGGGTAGTCACACCACCGATTCTAAAACTTAAATCCAAGAAGAAAAACCTTAATAAAATCAACTAAAATAAACCAAGAGACAATTCAAAACCGGTTCTAGAACATTCATTTATTTCATAGCACTCTTTCACTCCAACACAATACTACAATTTTTACTTCCAGCACTTTACTTCTCAGTTACATCTATTTGCTTTCAATTCTGCAAGTGATCATGTGGTGAATGTTAACTGCTTAAATCTTTTCATACTTTAAATTTACTGCTGGTTCAATAATCTTCATTCATAACAATTTCCTGCTATTTCGTAAATTTGTTTCATCTGTCCATACATTTGTTTTATTTCATTACTGTTTATAATCATATTGTTTATTCATATATTCCTTTATTGAACACTGAAGCCATAGTTTAATCATAGATTAACCTTTCATTTTCCATAAAGACATAATATATCTTTAGACTCCGATTGTAATAGGCACTGGTCTTGTTTATATAAGGTCTTAGCCTCTTTCTTTTTTTAAAGCGATCCCTTTAATTAATCAGTGATTAATTAATAAACCTGGAACTTAGTTTTCCCATAGGGACTACCCCCCTTGGCTCTGTTGGGATCTTGCCTAAACGGAGGAGTTGTGGACTGAGGTGACAGTGGTCCCCAGCTCTCACTTGCCCCCAAGGACACACATAGCAGGTTGTGACTTTCCTGCATCTTAAAGTGTGAATTAGGCGGCAACAGGCAGTATCTTCTTTCAGACACCCTGTGACAGGGTGGGGAGATTGGCCCTTGCATGATGAGTAGTATTCATGCCTCAAGCATTCCCTCAGTATTTGCCATGTGACTTGGCTAGGGGTAAATAAGTCAAAATGGGGCAGTGACTTTTCCCGGGCACTGTGATGGAGTGGGGAGATTAGTCCCTAGATGACTCAGAATGGGGAAATGACTTCTCTTGGGCACTTTGTGACGAAGTGGGGAGATTAGTCCCATGTTGAATCCTCGATGGACTGAGTTGAGTCATAACATGTAGGCTCCCCGATAGATTGGGTTGAGCTGGTGCATGTTGTTACATGTAGGCTCCTCGATGGACAAGGTTGAGCTGGTGCATGTTGTTACATTTAGGCTCATCGATGGACAGGGTTGAGCTGGTGCATGTTGTTGCATGTAGGCTCATCGATGGACTGGGTTGAGCTGGTGCATGTCGTTACATGTAGGCTCCCTGATGGTTTGGGTTGAGCTGGTGCATGTCGTTACATGTAGGCTCCCTGATGGTTTGGGTTGAGCTGGTGCATGTCGTTACATGTAGGCTCCCTGATTGACAAGGTTGAGCTGGTGCATGTCATTACATGTAGGCTCCCCGATGGATTGGGTTGAGCTGGTGCATGTTGTTATATGTAGGCTCCCCGATGGACTGGGTTGAGCTGGTGCATGTTGACTCCCCGATGGACTGGATTGAGTTGTTGACTCATCGATGGACTAAGATGAGTCGTTACATGTAGGCTCCCCAGTGGACTAGGTTGAACTAGTGCATGTTGTTACATGTTGACTCCCCAATGGACTGGGTTGAGTTGTTGACACTTCTCAATGGACTGAGCTTTGTCGGAAGACCTTCCTTATGATGATGAGATGTTCAAGAAAAGTCGTGATGATCAGAAGCCATCTAGACATGTTCTTGCATGATGATACCTCCCTAACTAAGAGGGAGTGTTGGTGATTGTAGCTGCATGAGGTATCCTGACACAAGTCGGCCCCAGAAGAAACACCAAAATAATAATTATGATGCTAATAAAGTGAAGTTGTCTGAGGAAATAAAGATAAGTTGGTCCCGCTACAAAAGTGAAAGTGCAAACATGAAAAAGTATAAATAGAGGATGCCTTCCTCAATCTCACATCAAGCTATTTCGCTCAAGCAAGGAAGAAGTTTGCTCAAGCTAGAAGAAGACTATTTCTGGGTAGTAGAAGACTATTTCTAGGTTCACCATTCTTGGAGAGTTTCTTCTTTATCTCTAGGGTTTATCTAGAGCTTGTCAATGTGACTACTCCTGTAATGTGACTACTCTTGTATATGGATGTGTATTGTATCTTGAACTGATATCTTTGAATAAGAAGAAGGTTGTTGGGTTTTCTCCCTTGTGGTTTCCCAAGATAAATCTTTAAGTTTCTTTTGTTTACGTGCATGGTTTTCTTTCAATGATCCTATTTTGTTTCCACTGCAAATGAATAAAGTTATACTGCTATAATAAAATCTAACATTGTATCAAAGCAATGTCAAATAGATGCCATTGTCGAAAACTAGGGCATCCAAGTTTGGACCCTTCTCTCCACACATCAACCTAAAAAAAGCACTTGTGAAACTCGCCTTAGGAGGGCGCATATATTTGTGGAGGCAAAATTCAGTTTGAAGAATTTTCAGTTTTGACCTAATTTTTGTCGAGGTCAAGAACTAGGGCTTCTTGGTTTAAGCATTTCTGACCACTAATCGAGCTCGATCTTGACATTCTCCAACTCGCCCTAGGAGGATGCATCTATCTGTGGAAGCATATTTCAGATCCAAGAATTTTCAACTTTGACCTATTCTCTACCAGAATCGAAAAACTAGGGCTTCTAGTTTTGAGTTGTTCTGTCCGTAAATTTGAGTATAACATAGTGTTTTGGATATCCCCTAAGGAGGGTGCATCTATCCATGGAAGCATATTTCAGATCCAAGAATTTTCAACTTTGACCTATTCTCTATTGGAGTCGAAAAACTAGGGCTTTCAGTTTTGAGTTGTTTTGTCCACAAATTTGACTGTAAAATAGTGTTTTGGAAATCCCCTAAAGAGGGTGCATCTTTCCTTGGGATCAGATTTCTCATTTGACAAGTTTCAAATTTTTACCCTCTCCTGCTAGTGTTTCTGGATTAGGTTTCGATTTATAGTCAAGATGAACAATGTTAAAAGTGGAAGATAGACTTGATGGGGCTTCAAACTTCTATTCATGGAAGTCCAAGGTACTCATTATACTAGAGGAAAATGGTATTCTAAAGTTCATGAATGAAAAGGTACTTGGACCAGAAGAGGAAGAAGAGAAGTCTAGGTAGAAGAAGAGTGATGTTAAGGCAAGGAGGATTCTGATAGATTTTGTAAAGGATCACTGGATACCTCATATCTCTCAGTAGAAGATGACCAAGATGATGTTTGATGTCTTGAATAAGTTGTTTGAGAATAACAACATCAACCGAGCACCTGCCTTAAGACAACAACTCCCCTATATCAAGATGACAAGATTAGACTCAGTTGCATCCTACCTCATGAAGATTTCTGAGCTAAGAGATCAATTGAGCACCATTGGAGAAATGATTGAAGACAGAGAACTTGTCATGATGACTCTCAATGGTTTCCCTGCTTCTTGGGAACCATTCATTCAAAGTATTAGTGGGCGATCCAAATTGCCCAAGTTTGATCAATTATGGGCAAGCTGTACACAAGAAGAAGCTAGACTAGCAACTAGAGATAGGTTGCATGGCACTCAACATGAAGAAAGCCAAGCCCTTACAACTCATGCTAAGAAAGGAAAATGTAAGGGAAGAAAGAATCAAGGCAGGAAAGACAAAGGTGGGAGATCAAGCCCTATTCCAGAGCAAAAGAAGAAAAAGAATCTTTCACATATTTAGTGCTTTAGATGTTAGAAGAACAGTCACTATGCGAGACAGTGTCCCAGACAAAAGAAGAGAAAGCACCATGCCTCAACTGTTGATGTTGATGAAGATACTCCACATAAGAGGTCAAGGAATGATGATTCTAAGGAAAGTACCGAAGATCGTCGAAAGGAGTTCTTCTAGTACACTCTATGTGTGCACCAATGATTGCATTACCTAGATGATGTGATTATCATTGGTGATGTATGAAAGATCTAGGTTGTAGTTTCTTCAATGGGCTTCCGACAAGAAAGAAGATGAAGATCAGAGACTCCCATGACTTTTGCAAGGAGGCAGAGATCAAGAGGGATCCCACAAAACAACAAAAGATAAGTATTTGTATTTGGATTATAATTTGTCATTATTCTCTCTTGTAGATCAGATCTGAATGTTTTGAACATATTTTCATAACAGTTGAATGCCGATCTGGATTCCTAGAATCAGGAAGTGTGTTATAGTGTAGTATGATGAACATATGAAATAGTTTTCTGTTATGTATTGAATGTTATGTGTTGAGTAAGTAGCTTATAAGTGTTGCACAACATCCCATGAGCCATTGATAGAGCTGGTCTAGGATGAAACCTCTTTGCTAACACGCTGAGAGCAATGCACACTCTTGATAGCGTGTTCTGGTGGAGATGTAAAGCATCCAGATAGTCACTATGTGTGTGTTTAGGATATGGATAGGTGTTGTGCTACAGCATTGGCTAAAATACTTACATAATTGTGTGATCTATTTTCATTGCATTGAAATGCCAATATGATTTGATTGAATTTCATGATCATGCAATGTTGCTAACTATCTGACTGAATTTGACTTGTAGGGAAAGACCATATGCTATGACCTACAAGAGAAGGATGATGAGACTTGTTCTGAAGGATAAGTGATGGATATGTAGATCCTATTGATGTTCAGTGCTCGCAGGAAGATTCTAAGAGCATGGCTCTCAGCTCAAGCTCCGGATTAGATAGTAGGATGGCTTCTGTGACAGATGGAGCAGCTAAAATAGATGTGATGCTTGAGGTACAAGTGACGACTGTTCAATAGTGACAATAGATATACATGGATCTAGTACATACAATCATATGTAGACCCATGACCCATAGGTTTAGAGGATCTCATATGGAGAGTCTATGCTTGCAACATCGAGCAGACATTCCCCAGTATTAACCATGTGACTTGATTAAGGGTGAATGGTCTGATGGCAGTATCTTCTCCTGGACACCCTGTGACAGGGTGGGGAGATTGGCCCTTACATGATGAGTAGTGTTGATGTTTCAAGCATTCCCTTAGTATTGGCCATGTGACTTGGCTAGGGGTAAATAAGTAAGAATGGGGCAGTGACTTCTCCCAGACACTCTATGATAGAGTAGGGAGATTAGTCCCTAGATGACTCAGAATGGGGCAATGGCTTCTCTCGGACACTCTGTGACGGAGTGGGGAGATTAGTCTCATGTTGACTCCTCGATGGACTGAGTTGAGTCGTTACATGTAGGCTCCTCGATGGATTGGGTTGACTTGGTGCATGTTGTTACACGTAGGCTCCTCGATGGACTGGGTTGAGTTGCTGCATGTTGTTACATGTAGGCTCTACGATAGACTGGATTGAGCTGGTGCATGTTGTTACATGTAGACTCCACGATGGATAGGGTTGAGCTGGTGTATGTTGTTCGTTACATGTAGGCTCTACGATGGACTGGGTTGAGCTGGTGCATGTTGTTACATGTAGGCTCCCCAATGGATAGGGTTGAGCTGGTGCATGTTGTTACATGTAGGCTGTAATGTCCTCTTCTGATTAGGCCTTGAGGCCCAAAACCGCTAACCTATGTGATTCCTGTGGGTTCGAGTGGTTACTGATAGTTAGGGAATTAGCTAAGGACTGATGCCATCCATAGAAAATCTAGGGCATCATCATTAGGTCAAGAAGGGCCACCGGGGCCAAAGGCCACCTTCGTGCATGCCATCCAAGCATTATTTAATGATGCATGCACTCATTCAGTCTCCATCCACATGCATGCAAGTCAACTGCAGATTAGAAGATAAAGTGACCTAATTAGGTCAAAGATTAGGGTTTTTGCAGTTGAAAGTTATAAAAGGAGGATAAAGCGAAAGGAGACTTCACTTTTGATGATTATTATTTTGGGAGCTCTTGGATAGTAAAAGGAGACAGTACCTGGTGGGCAGTACGTTCAAAATCAAAACCGATCATAACAGCCTCAAGTATTTCCTGGAGCAGAAGGAACTGAATGAGCGACAGCAGAAATGGGTCAGCAAAATACAAGCCTATGATTTCGAGATCGAGTATGTAAAAGGTAAGAATAATGTAGTAGCTGATGCATTATCCAGGCGTCCCGCCCCATTATCTCTTAGTAGTATATCCACAGATTGGAGGGCACTTCTCTTAGTAGAATACTCCAAAAATAAATTCGCTTGCGAATTATTGGACAGGCAAATTTAGGATGACAGGTACAGGATTGTTGATGACATCATCTATTACAAAAACAGGATATACCTCGTTCCAGAATCCACATTGAGGAAAAAGATCATTCAGGCAGCCCATGATTCTCCTTTATCAGGGCATCAAGGTTTCTTAAAGACCTACAGGCAGATCCAAGAGAGGTTCTCATGGAAGGGCCTCAAGGGGGAAATTATGCAGCATGTCCGGGAATGTAGCATCTGTCAGCAGAACAAGATTGAGAACACCCATCCAGTAGGGTTACTCCAGCCACTACTGATTCCAGAACAGAAGTGGGAAAGCATCTCCATGGACTTTATTTAAGGATTGCCCAAAGTCCAAGGGAGAGATTGTTTATATGTAGTAGTTGACAGACTGACCAAGTTTGCACATTTCTTTTTGATATCATCAGACTACTCGGCAGCTCAAGTAGCTGAGTTATTCTTCAGGGAGGTCTTTAGGTTACACGGGTTACCTAAGACCATTGTCAGTGATCGGGATAGCAGATTCACGGGTGCCTTCTGGCAAGAACTGTTCAGATTGGTGGGGACCGAACTGGCTACTAGTACGAGTTATCATCCCCAGAGTGATGGACAAACGGAAATAGTCAACAAGTGGATCGAAGGATATTTAAGGAACTATGTAGCAGGGCAGCAACGAACCTGGATCAAATGGCTACACCTAGGGGAGTATTGCTACAATACTACCTATCACATGTCTATTAGGATGACTCCTTTTAAGGCATTATATGGTTACGAGGCCTTGGACTATGTAGATTTGGCATTTGGAGATAGTAGGGCTCCTAAGGCTAAGGATTGGATACAGGACAATCAAGACATTCTGAAAATATTGAAGGAGAATTTACAAACAGCCCAGAATCAACAGAATTTGTATGCCGACAAACACAGGATTGAGCGGAGCTTTGAGGTAGGGGATTTGGTATACTTAAGGCTCCAACCTTACAGATAGTCCTCACTTAAGAAGAAAGGAGTAGAGAAGTTAAAACCCCACTTCTATGGACCATACAGAATAATCAGGAAGGTGGGAGAGGTGGCATATGAACTAGAACTTCCACATGAAAGCAAAATTCACAATGTGTTCCATGTATCTAATCTGAAGAAGACCCTTGGGCAACACATTGCTCCATCTACAGAATTGCCCCCTTTAGATGATGAAGGACTGCTGATACTGATTCCCGAACGGATCATACAGACTAGAGAAAGGAAGCTCAAGAACAGGGTAATCAAAGAGTACTTGGTTCAATGGAAAGAACTACCGCTAGAGGATGCCACCTGGGAAGGTGAACAGGTATTGCAGCATCCCAGTTTGAAGTTGCTTGAGGACAAGCAATCTCAAGCGGGGAGTACTGTAATGTCCTCTTCCGATTAGGCCTTGAGGCCCAAAACCGCTAACCTATGTGATTCCTGTGGGTTCGAGCGGTTACTGACAGTTAGGGAAATCAGCTAAGGACTGATGCCATCCATAGAAAATCTAGGGCATCATCATTAGGTCAAGAAGGGCCACCGAGGCCAAAGGCCACCTTTGTGCATGCCATCCAAGCATTATTTAATGATGCATGCACTCATTAAGTCTCCATCCGCATGCATGCAAGTCAACTGCAAATTAGAAGATAAAGTGACCTAATTAGGTCAAAGATTAGGGTTTTCGCAGTTGAAAGTTATAAAAGGAGGATAAAGCGAAAGGAGACTTCACTTTTGATGATTATTATTTTGGGAGCTCTTGGATAGCAGCACAACGTGCAGCACAGCAGTTGGGGTTGGAGACGGAGTCTTCAGCTAGCGGGATTTCGGCAGTGAAACATCTGCCCTAGTCTCATTCAGGGTAAGCCATACAGGTTCACCATTTGTTCTTACATTCATTCATAGTTATCCAGTATACGGTATAGATCATTGCAGGGACAAGGGTGTAGCCATAAAGGGGGGTTTTCAGCCAGAAAGCCCTAATTAGTCGCTGGGCCTTCAGATCTCAGCTTTACTCCAAAACTCAGGCACCATTCTCATCATCAGCATCATACTTCGGTACCCGGTGATTATCAGATCCGACCGTGGTCATCCGGAGCAGTTATCAGCGATTTCGGGATCAAGGGGGCATGAGCAGCTGCCTCTCTGGAACAATTCGCTAGCCTGCTTAGAGACCTCATAAACTCCGCATGTACCAGGGATTCTCTCCGGCACGGGAAGGATATCATTCCTGCAAATCGGCAGCTTCATCGGACACCTCCTTCACTGAAAACGTCACCCTTATCTGACCTGGGTTCTTGCTGCTGGGGTTTCGCCAAATGTAGAAGATATCTGTCCATCTCCGATTCAGTTCTTGATGCTTGCATACTCTCTCAGGAGCAGTCCAGCCGACTTATCAGTCGTAAGTGTTCATTCTATCTCACAAACCCTAACCTTAATTTTTGCTATAAAATAGGGATTTTTGCATGCCCGGTTGTATCAGCATATTTGCTTACAAATAGAAAATATTGGGATTTGGGATATGACATAGGCTTCCCGATGGACTGGGTTGAGCTGGTGCATGTTGTTACATGTAGGCTCCTCGATGGACTGGGTTGAGCTGGTGCATGTTGACTCCTCGATAGATTGGGTTGAGTTGTTGTCTCCTCGATGGATTGATTTGAGTTGTTACATGTAGGCTCCGGGATGGACTAGGTTGAGCTGGTGCATGTTGTTACATGTTGACTCCTCGATGGACTGGGTTGAGTTGTTGACACTTCTCGATGGATTGAGCTTTTTGGAAGACCTTCCTTATGATGTCGAGATGTTCAAGAAAATCGTGATGATCAGAAGCTATCCAGATGTGTTCTTGCATAATGACACATCCCTAGCTAAGAGTAAGTGTTGGTGATTGTAGTTGCGTGAGGTATCCTCACACATGTCGGCCCCAGAAGAAGCACCAAAATAATAATTATGATGCCAATAAAGTGAAGTCAGCCCTATAAATAAAGATAAGTTGGCCCCACTACAAAAGTGAAAGTGTAAACATGAAAAAGCATAAATAGAGGACGCCTTCCTCATTCTCACATTAAGCAATTTCGCTCAAGCAAGGAAGAAATTCGCTCAAGCTAGAAGAAGACTATTTCTGGGTTCGCCATTCTTGGAGAATTTCTTCTATTAAGGATAGTGCAGCTGCGAGAGCCATTCTCTGAATGACACCCTAGTCAGTTAAATAGGGTTCTTGGTCAGTTAACCAGGCTGCCATCCTGGTGGACTGTTTGTTTGGGCCACCATCCTTTTGGACCGTTTGTTTGGGCTGCCATCCTTTTGGACTGTTGTTGGACTGTTTTATATGGGCCACTGTCCTTGCATGGGCTGTTTGCTGAGGCTGCCACCCCTATTTGGTTGACTGCTGCCCTTGTTGGGCTGTTAGAGTTAGCTGCTACCCCTGTTGGGTGGGTTGCTGCCCTTGTTGGGCTGGTAGAGCAGATTGCTGCCCTGTATGAGCTGTTTGAGCAAGTCGCTGCCTTGTGTTGGGCTATTGTGATGGTCTCTACATTGTGTTTGATTGGGCCACTAGTTGTGTAGTCTGCTATGTAATTGCCCTAGACTGTTTTTGGGATGACCTCTCGTTGACTCACATCTTGAAGTTGATCTTGATCTCTTGACTGTGTATCTTCTACTGTACTTGTCTAAACCTAGCCCACAACACTTTATCTTTCTCTCCCTCTCAGGTATGTCCATCCCCTCAGGTAAGGGCCAGACTTGTTCCATTTAGTGACTTGTCTCTGAGAGACAAGGTCTGATCTGAAATTCTTCTGAGTATAAGGAAGTTCCAACTCAGACTTATTTTTATTTGTTTTGTTAGTTGGATTAATGTACTGCTGTTCATAATTATACTAATACTGTTTTATTGCTTATGTATTTTGCAGCTGCTCTACATTTTGTTTCAAAACTCAACTTTAACACAATGATCCTTAAAGGAGTGTTAAAGTTGAGAGAGATGAAAATTATATTTGTTATTGGTTAGACTTTTACTACTGCTGTATTTTTTTACGCCGGTATTATTTTTTCAGTTTAAATTTGCATTAATGTACAAGTTTGTGTAATTTTATGAAAACCCTAAAACTTCAACATGGTATCAGAGCTTAGGGTTTTTGCAGCCTATCAGAGTCTACATAGATCCTAAGGTAAGGGTTTAAACATGAGGAATAACGTACTAATCAGAGTTGGATGGCCACATACAAAGATGTGTTTATTACAGCCCCAGTGGTTCTGCTAGTTATGCCCTAAATATGACATCAGAAAAGAGATGATAAAATTAGCAGGCTGTGGACTTGATCCCTTAAAGAGGCATGTCAAGAATGACTAGCATTCCTAGAAGGTTTAACTCAGGTATGTATTTATGAGGTGAGTAAGGAGCCAAATTAACTCTTTGTATGTTTAGATCTTGACATGATCTTTAGGAATCATGGGCTTGCATGATCATGACACCTTCTAGTTTGACCATTTTACTATGTAAAGAGTTTTGTGATTCATTGATCAGTGTGACCTGAGTATGCAAGTGCAAAGAATTTTAGAGTTCATCCATGCATGAAATTATCATGATCATATGTGTTAAATTTCTTATTTCTAGGGTTATGATATAACCTAGATTATGCTAATGAATGTGTGATACTGCATAAGGATGATATGATGCCATTGCACACTTTAGAAGCACATATCCAATATAATGACAAGATCAAGATGCACATTGTGACTTCCGCATAAGGACAGATATAAAGAGGGAGAACCTTCTATCCCAACTCGTTTTGATTCTTTGAATTGTCACGGTGAAACATATCTTTTATGACATGTTGCATATATATGTAATTGATGTGCTCTTGATGGCATTGTAATATCCCCACCCACTCTGATCTAAAATTTTGCCAAACTGCCTAAAGAATGTGGATGTGTATTTTTGTCAAACACTTGTGAAAACTGACAATAGACTGCTGTAGATTGAAAATTTGCCCCAATTGATTTCACTGCTCCTAGTGACAGGCTTGGTTATGACTTTCAACAACACTTCACAAGAATACTGCTATAGCTGCTATGATGTAAGCTGAACTTTGGGTACCCTGTATGTTAAAGTTTGGCCTTGGTAATTTGTCAAACACTTGACTGTGTATTTCCTGTGTATGCTGATTTGATAATGATGGTTTCATTAAGCAATATTTGAGCACCCAAGTGTAAGTTTACCAAACTGATATAAGTATGGACATAGAAAAACGTTTCATAGGGAAGGTCAAATGCATTAATACCACTTTGTCTCCTCAAACAGTGAATGCACCAGCACACATCCAAGTAACCAAAATAAACTGCACCCAAAGTAGATTTATGGATGTATTATACAAAATCAGATCTGCAATATAGTGCTAAAAAGGACTAACGAACAGCAGACCACTTTAGATACTAGACTGATTTATATAACGATAAGTACATGCCTGGAGTGTTTGCTTGCTCGTTGAGCTGATTTACTCTTGCTGAAGATAATGGGCCAGTAGATGGAATGATTTCTAAGTTTTCCTTTTGCTAACTGAATCCTTCTATGCACAGATTTGAAGCCTTCTTGCTAACTGATTGCTATTTTTGGTTGAATAATAATGTCAAACACTTCATGCACCAGTCCACAATCCACTGTGTAAACCCCACCGCTCAGGTTTGAGTTTTAATGCTAATGGTTGATGAAGTGTAGGTTGTTGTTTTTGTCACACACTTTGTCTTTGACTGTCAGCTTAGCTTTGACTGGATTCTTATTTAGTAATGATGTGTATGTTTCAGACTTCTTGCTTGGGCATATGGTTCTTGGCTAATACATAACCGAGACTTCAAAAGATTCACCAAATAGATAACAGAAGTGCTGTAGGTTGCATTGGCATTCACAAGAACAAAAATATCGCAAAATAAAATCTGATATAATTTATTTTCAGATCTAGAAACTTCAATAAAAGTGACAGTCACTTACTATAAATTCATGGACCACAAACTGATGTGAAGATGAACAATCTTATATGCCTGGAGAAGGATGTATATCAAGGGAAGCACCCTCCAACATGACAGGCTGTAGATGATATTTTCTGAGTATTCGAGCTAGCCTAAGTATGCCTGTGACTGTACACTGCAAAGTGAAACGCCCAGGTAGACTGTAACAGCTCGTCCCTCTTCCCAAAGATCACTGTAATGAACAATAGTGTCTTCAATTGCTTTCTTCTCCACTAGTGCACCCAATCATTGTTGCTCCATTCTCCCAAGGAAACACTGAAAATCTTTACTCAAAATCCATGGATCTGAACAAACTACTGTAACAACACTACGGCAATGAAGTGCAAATGAGAAATCTGAGTGATTTATCCTTTCCAATAGCTAGGGTGCATTTGTCTCACCACCAAAACCATTCTCCTTGTTGCCCACCTATTTCAACTAGGTGGCAACCTCATGTACATTGAAGATGTACATTCTGTGCAGTTTGTACCATGGAAAAATCCTAGGGATTTTTCACTCAGCAGGGAAATTATGCCCCTTTTGTACACGAAATGTCCGCTCCCCTGCGTGGGATAATTAATGTAACTTTATATGTTATCATGGGTCGTTCCTCTAAGAATGTCACCATGGACTTTATTATCAGGGAAGTCCTCTTCACCGAGTGTTTTTTTTCCCCTTCCAGTTAATTTTGTTAATTAACAATTTTAATTGGTTGGGTTTTTCACTCAAAAAATCCTCCAAAGTGGTGAATTGGCGTTCTGATAATCAAGCCCATGAGGTGGCTAAGGTTTCAAGTTGTTGTCCATGACCATGCTAGCCATATCTTGTAGTCTTGCGGAATTTCGTTAGGATTTTAATTTCTATTTTGATTTTTTCTTAATTAATTAACTTTACCATTTGGTAGATAATTAATTAAGTTTCGATGTAATAATGTAATTTCTTGAACCTTGGCATTTTGTAATAGGGGCAATGAATGCAAATGAAAAAGCTATGACACCCCCTAAGCCATTGGTTCAAGTCTCATGTCATTCTAGCAAGGGGTTAAGAAGTTAGATCAATTTTGGTTAAGACAAGGTATTTTTTCTCAGGAAATTAATTTAATTTCCAAAGGTGAAAAATTAAATTTATTTGATTTCTAAGGAAAAAATCAAATAAGGCCATGGTAATTAAGTTTGGGAGGTGGCTAATCATAGTTAATTTTTATTTAAATAAACCCCCCGATGGTCAAAATAAATTTTTGAAGATTTCCTAAGTGGGGTGCCCCTCGTCTTAATAAAAGATAAAAATTAAAAATTAAAAATTAAAAAATTAAAGATCAAAAATTAAAAAATTAAAAAATAAAATATTAAATAGAAAATAAAAGATTAAAAAATAAAAAGATAAAAATAAAAAATATAAGATTAAAACTTGAAAATAAAAGATTAAAAGATTAAAAAATAAAAAAATAAAAAAAAATAAAAGATTAAAAAATAAAAAATAAAAGGATAAAAATAAAAAATATAAGATTAAAACTTGAAAATAAAAGATTAAAAGATTTAAAAATAAAAAGATAAAAATAAAACGTAAAAGATAAAATAAAATATTAAAAGATTAAAAAATAAAAAGATAAAAATAAAAAATAAAAGATAAAATAAAGATTAAAAATTAAAAATTAAAAATAAAAGATTAAAGATTATATAAAAGATTAAAAAATTCAAGATAAAATTAAAGATAAAATTAAAAATAATAAAATTGAGTCAAAGGAGGCCCCACTTGAGTCATGGAAACCCTAGATCTAAGGGTTAGGCTTCATTGTGACATGGATCTATCTTTTTTACCATTGATTTGAAAAGGCACCCTTGCTTATGATTGGTGGATGGCTTGTAAAGTCAACAAACCTAGATCTAAGGGTGGAGGAGAGCTAGAGTTTAGATCTATATTTTGGACCTTTGATTTGGGAGTGGGTTTGAGATCTTTTCAACTATAAAATAGAGGCCCTTCCTCTCATTTTATTATCATCATTCTTTGGAGCATGGTTATGCTGCCAAAATACTCTCTTCTCATTCTCTTCTCTATTCTTCTCTCTCAAGCCCTAAGAGGCTCTTTTGTATCAAGCTTTGCCCTAGTTGGGCCATAATCAAGGAAATTCTTTGGAGGAACATTGTGCTATTGTTCTACATTCTTCATGGTCCATTGTTGAGGTAACTTGTATCTTGTATTTGGTTTTTGCATATTTGTATTAGTCTAGTTAGCTCTCCACAAAGTATTTTGTGGAGAGATTAGAGAGTAGAAGCGTTTTTACCCTCTTTTGTGAATTGTTTAGCAAATTTCTTTAAAGTATTTTGTAGAGATTGTTAGATATTCATCACTAGGCTTACATTTTCTTGCAGATCTAATATTTGTTTACAGGTTTTCTAAGCCAAGGACATCTCTCCAAGGGTTTCATCTTCAAATCTGCATTTTCGTCCATCTCTCTTTCTCCCTCATAAAACTAGGTTTTATTCATTGTATAGTGAATAAAACCCTTGTTTTACGGCTTTCTTTCATTATAGATTAGTATAAAATTATAAATCTGCTGTTCATATATCATTTAGAGGCCATTTTTTGGCCACTAAAACTTCATTTTTTCCAAAATTTCAAGTTCAGATTTTTCAATAATTTTCTGGGTTTTATACTAATCTGTGCTAAATTTTCTGGGTTTTATACTAATCTGTGCTAACTTTCTGTTTTAGTGTTTTTGCAGTAAATTCCAGCAAGTAAAGTTGCAGGTTCATGCACAGAAGAGGGGGTTATGCTACCCAAAATTGCCTAGAAAAGCCCTAAAAAAGTTTTGGTCCAAAGGAGGCCAAAAAACCTCAATTTTTCCTCTCTTTTCTACAAGATTGTAAACCCCAAAAGAGAAGTTCTCTTTGGGGTATTCTCTAAAGCTTTGAATGCTGTTGTAAATCTGTATATGAGTAGTGTAGAGATAGCCTAAAACACTAGTTGCTTAGATTTAATTTTTATGCAAGTTTTATTTCTGTTTACCCACCTTCCCTTAAGAGATTGAAGTGAGGTTAGGTTAATCATTTTTATTTCTGTTTACTCACCATCTCTGTTACAAAGATTGTTGTGTGGTTAGGATATTGTTTTAGCTAATTGCATTTTCCTTTCAAGTTTCTGTTCAAAGTAATTAAATCTAATTTTTATTTCT
>LPNX010799928.1:454909-496079 GCA_001517045.1 Pseudotsuga menziesii | reverse complement strand
TATATATATATATTCTATTGCATTTATATATTGCCTACTTTTTTTGAAGCTATTGTTTTTTTTCAAAATACTATGGAGAAGTAGCGTTGTTTTTTAAAATACTATGGAGAAGTAGCGTTGTTAAGCCATGGTTTGTTACAGTGGGCATTTAATAAGCGTTATGCCGCATTGTGATGTTTATCACGGGTTATGTTACATTAGCGACATTCATCAATGGTTATGTCACATTTTGATATTTGTCAAGGGTTATGTCGCATTGTGATGTTTATCAAGGTTTACGTTTCACTATGACGTTATCGAGGGTTATATCACATTACGACGTTAAGCCATGGTTCGTTACAGTGGGCATTTAATAAGTGTTATGTCGCATTGTGACATTTATGACATGTTATGTTACATTAGCAACATTCATCAAGGGTTATGTCACATTGTGATATTTGTCAAGGGTTATGTCACATTGTCATACTTGTCAAGGGTTATGTCGCATTGTGATGTTTATCCTTATTGAGCGCCCACTATCACATTATTAATGTGTCACATATTTGGTTGTGTTGATAGATACCAACAAAACACTGTAACAAACCATGGCTTAATGTCGTAACGTGATATAACCATTGATAACATCACAATGAAACGTAACCCTTGATAAACATCACAATGCGACATAACCCTTAATGAACGTTGAATGCCACAACACAACTAAAATAATAAATTCATTTAACATTTTCATTTTGCACCGATCATAACATTAAAGTGCAATTGTTTCATCAAAATTTTATCGTGTAATATAAAATGTTCATAGCTTAATATCAAAACATTGTTTGTGTACAAACATGTATTTTTTGCACTTTTCAAAAGTAAATGTCTTAACATGACAGAAAATACATCATTTTGGCCATACTTAACCATGGTTGACTTTGGTGAACCACGTGGCCATAGTTGATAATACAAGAAGAAATTTTATAAACATCTATCATTTGTTACAGTGGGTGTTTAATAAGCGTTATGTCGCATTGTGACGTTTATCAAAATGTCAAATTGTGATATTTATCAAGGGTTATGTCACATTGTGATGTTTATCAAGGTTTACGTTTCACTGTGATGTTATCGAGGGTTATATCACATTACAACGTTAAGCCATGGTTTGTTACAGTGGGTGTTTAATAAGCATTATTTCGCATTGTGACTTTTATCACGGGTTATGTTACATTAGCGACATTCATCAAGGGTTATGTCACATTGTGATATTTGTCAAGGGTTATGTCACATTGTGATGTTTATCAAGGTTTATGTTTCACTATGACATTATCGAGGGTTATATCACATTACGACGTTAAGCCATGGTTCATTACAGTGGGCATTTAATAAGCGTTATGTTGCATTGTGACGTTTATGACAGGTTATGTTACATTAGCAACATTCATCAAGGGTTATGTCACAATGTGATATTTATCAAGGGTTATGTCACATTGTCATACTTGTCAAGGGTTATGTCACATTGTGATGTTTATCAATGTTGACGTTTTAGTGTGATGTTATCAAGGGTTGTATCGCATTACGATTAAGCCATGGTTTGTTACAGTTGGCATTTAATAAGCTTTATGTCGCATTGTGACGTTTATCATGGGTTATGTTACATTAGTGACATTCATCAATGGTTATGTCACATTGTGATATTTGTCAAGGGTTATGTCGCATTGTGATGTTTATCAAGGTTTATGTTTCACTATGACGTTATCGAGGGTTATATCACATTACAATGTTAAGCCATGGTTCGTTACAGTGGGCGTTTAATAAGCACTATGTCGCATTGTGACATTTATGACAGGTTATGTTACATTAGCGACATTCATCAAGGGTTATGTCACATTGTCATACTTGTAAAGGGTTATGACGCATTGTGATGTTTATCAATGTTGACGTTTCAGTGTGATGTTATCGAGGGTTGTATCGCATTACAATTAAGCCATGGTTTGTTACAATTGGTGTTTAATAAGCTTTATATCGCATTGTGACGTTTATCACGGGTTATGTTACATTAGCGACATTCATCAAGGGTTATGCACATTGTGATATTTGTGAACGGTTATGTTACATTGTGATGTTTATCAAGGTTTACGTTTCACTATGACGTTATCGAGGGTTATATCACATTACAACGTTAGGCCATCGTTTGTTATAGTGGACGTTTAATAAGCGTTATGTCGCATTGTGACGTTTATCAAAATGTCAAATTGTGATATTTATCAAGGGTTATGTCCCTTTGTGATGTTTATCAATCCTCATCAGCTTCATCATGGTCATCATCATCATCCTCATCATCATCACCGTCATCATCCTCATCCTCATCCTCCTCCTCATCATCGTCAGCCTCATCACCATCATCACCCTCATCCTCATCATCATCATCATGGTCATCATCATCATCATCATCATCATCATCACCCTCATCTTCCTTCTTCATCAGCTTCATCATGGTCATCATCATCATCGTCAACCTCATCATCATAATCACCCTCATCCTCCTCCTCCTCATCATTACCGTCATCCTCATCATCATCATCATGGTCATCATCATTATCATCATCATCATCATCACCCTCATCCTCATCATCATCATCATGGTCATCATCATTATCATCATCATCATCATCACCCTCATCCTCATCACCATCATCATCATCGTCGTCCTCATCATCATCATCATCATCATCACCCTCATTCGCATCAATTTCATCATGGTCATCATCCTCCTCCTCATCATCACCCTCATCCTCATCATCATCATCATCATCATGATCATGGTCATCATCATCATCACCCTCATCCTCATGGTCATCATCATCATCATCATGGTCATCATCACCATCCTCCTCCTCATCATCATCACCCTCATCCTCATGGTCATCATCATGGTCATCATCATCCTCATCATCATCATCATAGTCATCATCCTCCTCCTCATCACCCTCATCCTCATCATCATCATCATGGTCATCATCATCATCATCATCTTCGTCGTCACCCTCATCCTCATCATCATCATCATATTCATCATCCTCCTCATCATCACCATCATTGTTCATCATCATCTTCATCATCACCCTCGTCCTCATCCTCATCATCACCCTCATCCTCATCATCATCAACCTCGATGCTCATCAGCATCGTTCATCACCCTCATCCTCACCATCATCATCATCTTCATTGACACCATCCTCCTCCTCCTCCTCATCATATTCATCATCCTCATATTCACCATCATCCTCATCATCATCATCACCCTCATCCTCATCATCATCAACCTCGATGCTCATCAGCATCGTTCATCACCCTCATCCTCACCATCATCATCATCTTCATTGACACCATCCTCCTCCTCATCATCATCATATTCATCATCCTCATATTCACCATCATCCTCATCATCATCATCACCCTCATCCTCATCATCATCAACCTCGATCCTCATCATCACCATTCATCACCCTCATCTTCACCATCATCATCATCTTCATTGACACCCTCATCCTCATCATCATCACCATCCTCCTCCTCCTCATCATCATCATCATAATACTCAACCTCATCCTCCTCCTCCTCATCATCACCCTGAACCTCATCATCATCATCATGGTCATCATCATCATCACCACCATCATCCTCACCATCATCATCATGGTCATCATCATCACCCTCATCCTCATCACCATCATCATAGTCATCATCGTCCTCATCATCACCATCATTGTTCACCATCATCTTCATCATCACCATCATCCTCCTCATTGTCACCCTCATCCTCATCATCAACAACCTCGATCCTCATCATCATCATTCATCGCCCTCATCCTCACCATCATCATCATCTTCATCGACACCACCATCCTCATCATCATAATCTTCACCCTCATCCTCCTCCTCCTCATCATTACCCTCATCATGATCATCATCGTCGTCGTCATCATCGCCCTCATCCTCATCATCATCATCATCATCATCATCACCCTCATCCTCATCATCATCATCATAGTCATCGTCCTCCTCCTCATCACCATCATTGTTCACCATCATCTTCATTGTCACCATCATCCTCATCATCGTCACCATCCTTGTCATCATCATCATCATCATCACCATCCTCGTCATCATCATCATTATCATCCTCATCATCACCCTCATCTTCATCATCCTCTTCACCCTAATCATCCTCATCCTCATCGTCTTCATCGACAACCTCATCCTCAACATCATCAATATCCTCATCATCATCATCATCATCATCACCATAATCCTCATCCTCATCCTCATCCTCCTCATCATCATCTTCATCGTTCACCATCATCTTCATCGTCACCATCATAAATAATACTTTTTCTAATAATTATTTATATTTATTATTATATATTTGAATAATTAAATAAACATTATTATTGTCATTAATATTTTCTAGATATGCCCATGGGCTCACCCATTACTAGCAACAACCACATTAAATTAATAATGTGTCTGAATACGTCGATAGGCGTAAATTTATGCATATACTATAGGGAAAAACATTAATATAAAAAGTATGTGCCTAAATTTACACCTATCAGCGTATTCAGACACATTATTAATTTAATGTGGTTGTTGCTAGTTATAAGGCATCCTTGCCTTGCCTTTAGATTTGACTGGTAGTTTGTGCTGACATTGAACTGGGCAAGATTGTGCTGACATTGAACTGGGCAAGATTGACTCCGCTCTTTCATGGAACTCGGAGTAGGTACTTCTGACAATGTCTTAAAAAAAAGGCAAATTTAAATAATAATATAAAAATTGCAATTTTGAAATTAGAATAATTGTGTTGCTTTGTCCTAAAAAAATTTAGCAAAATTTAAATAATAATATAAAGCTTACAACACTTAGATTCATGCTAAGATAAAGTTGGCAGCGCTACTGTCCACATGTATTTACAGGTCGGTGGCAGATGAGAGCCTGAAACGGTGGCAGAATGGAATGAAAGTATGACACGAGGTGGCAGATGCTAATGCATGGGAACAATTTGGAAGGCAACTGAGCTTCGGACGTAGGTATGGAGGTATGTATATGGAAAGTATATGACATTGCCACACCTCCTCAAGTCTGTCAATGCAATTAATTTTAATAGTTATGACATTGCTCTAACGTAGGAGGTTGTGAACAAACCAGATCCCGCCTTCGAAAACATGTCCTCTTCTCACCGCGTGGTCTCGGTGCAAGATTATCATAGCAACCGGACAACCCAATTTGCAGGATCGGAAACATGTTGCATTGCCAATTCCAAGATCGATACCAGTAAGCTCCAAGCGACTTTAGATTATGCATGTGGAGGAGGAGTTGGATATTTCCAGTAGATTCATCCATGTGCACCTTGCTACAATTCCAATACCCTGGAAGCCCATGTTTCATATGCTTTCAACAGCTATTATAAAAAAAACGTTCACAATACTGGAACCTATGACTTGCAAATTTGATTTTAAGTATGAAGATAGCTTTCCCTTCTGGTATTGCATAAACACACCAATCTGGAACTTTGCCATGTAAATCAATGCTACACTACTTTGTGTTTGTTTACAAGACTATGGAAGAACTGGCCATTTCTCCAGTTTTTCTTATATTGCCACATTGTGTGATCCAGTGGTCTCCACCGAGTGAAGATAATTTGATGCGCAGGGACATAAAATAGCATTGAATGTGAGAAAACATGTACAATAATGGACCGGGCCTAAGTCTGCTTACAACTGCAAGACTAGCAGAAACGTGATTTCATATGCTACCATTTTCTTGTGTTGTCATGCAGTATTTTTCTCGGTTTTCCACCATGTGAATGCTAATATGGTTTTAGAACGATAACTTAAAACAACAGATGAATTAACTGTTTACCACCGTAATTTTGTCTGCGGGTGTAATGCAATGACAGTGTTGTATGTATAGCCTAACGTCTTCAACCTGATGATTGACTGTTTTTTATTTTGGAGTTGGTGTATAGTATATTATATCACATGTGTAACTTGCTAGGTTAAAGCAACCAGGATGTAGTACCAGTATTGATGCACATACAGTCAAGGATATTCTTTTGTTTTATTATTACTGCTTTCCGAATTCTGTTTTGTGATAGAATATGTAACATCTAAAACTTCTCAGAAAACCTGTTGATCTAGAACTATAAGTTTGCACTTAAAGATACATTCTCAAGATAATCTTTACAAGTCAATTTCTGTAATCAATTTTTCCTCTCATACAAGGCATTTGGCCTTGTTGAAAAGGAATGTTTTATCATATTACAGTAGGAAATTTGCATGGTATACAATTTTTTTAACTAGAGTGGCATTTTGATTTCTTGAGACGAGGGAACTGTTTACCGGCAACTAATGACATACCGCTTCAGCTAACAACACATGCATACACTATGGCACTTGCAATACAACAATTTCAGTTCAAGCCAGAAAAACATACCTAGAGTTTTAGTGAGGTGCACAGGATACTGAATAGTTTTAGCTGGAGCTTGAAAGAAAGAACAACCAGCAACATCTATAAATCAACTGAATACAGACATAAAGCCACATAGTTTGTGATTTCCCAGCTGTGATGATCACAAAAATATATGTGGTCGAGCTCACAAGCCAAACCTCATGCTCTTATTTCATCATGGAGATGCATAAGAAACAATATATATAGTGGTTCCCCCGAAGACCCCAAATGAGGTCAGGAAAGACCAAAGATAGAGGTTGCCTATTAAAAATGTGAAGTGGAAGATCACGTTCAAGCCAAGGAAGAAGCTATGAAGCCAAAGTATGTTCCTCGTCATCGTCATATTCAACTTGCTGGGAAGTGGTGGGTTCCTGGAGCTGGTAGAAGATGCGTTGGATCTTGCTCCAGAGCCAAAGCATATGCAGTTGCACCAAAAGCATATGCAGGTACATCAACATCTTCCTTTCATCCTCGAATTTTGCTCTTTTTTCAATTGAATTTCCTAGATCTTATGCATAACGTACATAATATGATATAACGTACATAATATATCTTCTGCATAACTTACAATATATCTTCTGCATAACTTACAGAATGTAGAAAATAGAAAACAATTTCTCTTGAAATAATGCAAGCTAAGCAGTGATGAAGGCCGACAATGATGAATTTGTAGATGAGAAAGCAGCTGGTGCAAAGTGCAAGCCGTGAAAACCATGGCGGTGGCGAGTGTGACCGGCGATGGTGCATGCCGTGGAAACTATGGTGGTGCAAGCGGTGAAAACGATGGCGACGGCTAGGGTGAGGCTGGCGATGGATGGCAGTGACAACCATGAAGAGTCATGTCAGATAATGAAGAGGCATGCCAAATAATTAAGAAAGTTTTCTGAAACCAAGAAGGCCACGGTAGGTCCGACAATAACACCCCAAACCTTTCAACCAATTACATTACACATAAATTGTATTTTAAAAAAAAAAAAATTTGATTTACAACTAAAACTTAGGAAATTTATAATAATTTTTTTTGTCAAAGCACCAACTAATAGTGAGTTGAACTCCTCTCGGCAAGTACAATAACTCACTCGATTACACGATTACAATTGTATACTGCATCTCGGCAAGTACAATAACTCACTCAAGACTTATTTCTTAACTAAATAGAAAATAATAACTAAATATAAGTATTTGTTTTTTTAAACCATGGGAACAACAATTTCTCAAGA
Organism: Pseudotsuga menziesii; assembly: GCA_001517045.1. Taxonomy (NCBI): domain Eukaryota; kingdom Viridiplantae; phylum Streptophyta; class Pinopsida; order Pinales; family Pinaceae; genus Pseudotsuga; species Pseudotsuga menziesii. The sequence continues at coordinate 488,367 of LPNX010799928.1, read as the reverse complement.
GTATATTCCTAGATATATTGATAACTTGTAACTTAGCAGGGGCCGAAACGTGCCAGTGGGATCGCTTACCCTTCAAGCCTTGTCACAACAAGCCAAATAAGCAACTCTACCTCACCCGTTGGTATACAACTCTACTTACTCCAAAATACCTAAGAAAAACTTCATATTTGACGTAGTTGTTTATTCTAAATATGCATTTAATAATAATATTTGACGTAGTTTTTTATTCTAACTATGCGTTTAATAATTATATTTCATTTAATAAATATATTTCGATCCAAATTACTTAAAACACTCCATTCAATGAAGTTATTTACCAAAACTTTTAATGCTGTTTATTGATTTATGTAATGTTATGGTGTATTAGTTATTCTTTATATTCTTCAATAAAACACTTCATTCAATGAAGTTATTTACCCTAACTTATGCCTTTAATGTTTTATTTTTTATTGATTTATGTAAGTTGACGGGTGTATTAGTTGTTTTTATCTACTTCAATGGTTTATAGGATTATTCTTAAATTCAAGTTAAAGCGTATATATTAATCAAACATTTTTATAATGAAAAGTTATAAAAATAATTATAATTTAATTCATTAAATAACTGTAATATTTTATAATATTAAAAATTAATCAACCACTAAATAAATAAATTGTTATTTTAAGAAACAAGTAATTTGATTTTCTTATACATATTAGATATATTAAAACTTAAAACTAAATTACTAAAATTGAGTTCTTATTGTTTTTTTTAAGAATTTTTTTGTGTTAAAAATGTCAATATAAATCTTTATATAAAATGTTTAAATTAAAAAAAAATTGTGGACACTTATATAAAAGAGAATTTGTTCCATGTAGACATATGATGCTTGAGGACTACAATTGGGATTTATATCTTAAACATATCACAATAATGTTTAATAATGACATTCAACAATGTTCAAATCCGTAAGTACATTTTATATGTTCATTATAGATCTCATCATAAAAGGGGAAGTTGTAATAAATCTTAACGCTTTTGTTGAAGGGTGATAATTATGTCAAAAATGTAAGATTCATGAAGAGGGCCTACTTTAGTTATAAGTCTCTAGGAAAATACAAATCTAGAATGAATGTATCCATCAATCATTATTTAGTCTAAGATGTCTATGATTTCAAGCTCCATAAGGTCCATACAATCACAAAGCTAAATGACATTATTAATCAAGACCATCAAGTATGTGTCAAACCATGCAAAAAAACATGTCACTTCTCCATATCCGGTTTAAGAAATTCATCCAAGGATAAAAAATGTTCCTACTAGCATTAATTCTACAATTGATACATATAATTGATCTTGGGCTTAAGGGATAGGGGGAAAGACCTGTGCGAAATTTTCATAATATTTGACATGGAAAGTATTATTAACTGATCAATATTAATGTTGCTAGAAACAAGAAGAAGAAACTTGAAGTATGATAGCTAAATATGCTTAGAATCAAGAAAACGAAATTGTTAATCTAAAGAAGAAAGAATTGAGTGTTTATTAATGCAGAAAATTAAATGATTAGAATTATAATTCTCTCTATTGTAATATCAATTTTAGATTTTGTTATGTTTGCAAGGCTCATTTGTTGTAGGTTTGTGAGGGCCTATACTTGCAACTCATGTAATTCATCAATAAATTGTACCCATAATAAAAATCTCATGAAACCCATAACTACTAACCCATGAAACACATGCCTAAACTTAAGAAAATAATTAAATACCTTGAAATTTCATATTCTTGTACCCATTTTTAGAAGGTTGTAGAAGATCCTCCCTCGCGGATTATTTGTCTCCTAGTGTTCTCCAAGTCTCCTTGCCAAATATATACTAAGCTTATTGGTTGAATACCCTACCAACTCTCAATGGGTACTCTTATTCCCTAGGGACCCTCTACCTGTATCAGGTTGTATGAAAAAGTATAACTAGTATGTAGATTGTGTAGCTTCTCCAGAGAATGTGAGGTCCACAACTCCAAGTACAACACAAATATTTAGACCAACATCAACACCAAATCACCATAGAGAAATTCAATATTATAATGGCCATCCTACATTAGCGTTCCATAATATTCCCTCTTTGGTCCAATCTTCCATCATTTTATAGACTTCGAGGTTCATGCCACTTGTCATTATCATGCAAAAATGATAATTATTTATTTAATAATTGCATATTATTCATCACTACATGTTTCATCCTTTTACACATCTAATTTATTTTACTTAAATTAAGAATATCCCCTCACCCACAATCTTCTTTCCTATAATTTCTCCTAGTTGTTCCCTTGATTTCCTTCTTCTTTCCACAATTAGAGATTGCACAAGTAATTACCCTATTCAATTTAAATTTAAATTACATTCCATTAATTTCACCCACATGACTCAAGTATTCTCTCTATAACACCCCAATTAAAATTTATTAAATATTTATGGGTTCCTAAGAGATTCATGAGTAGAGCTACCTATGGTTGGGTGGAACATGGATACCATGAAGCAGTTTCTAGACATATTGGCCTCACATAAGTGCATAGAAATTGATGTTAATTCTAAATGAATGAATATATACTATATTTGTTACATAACAAGTGTGTTTATTGTCTTGTATGAATGCTTATTCACTAGATGACAAAGTTTTTAGCGGACTATAGGAACCTTGAAATTCAATTAATTATATGTCTTATTTGTTTAATATTGTAAAGATTAGGATCCTTAGGAATGAATGAAATAAAATGTGAAAGAAGGTTGTAGAAGAGAGAGACAATTCAGTAAACATTGATCAATAATTTATGGAAAATTAAACACACATGAGACCAATAAGAGGAAGAATATCATTACATCCATTAATCGGTATATAATATGTAATACAATGGTTGTACAAAGAGGAGAATTCAAATTCCTAATATAGGATTTGAATCTACCAACCTGTACTGACTCCGGAGCTAACTCAGTGTGGGAAAATCACCACTAGAGCTCACTAATGCAACTATGGATCACTGAATCAGTTAACTAATGTAGGTAGGTGAGGAAATGTTCCCTTCCTCCCTTAAATCATTCAAAATAACACTAGGATAACTGAGAGTGAACTAACTGATGGGAATCAAAGCATAACTGAACATAACTAAACACCAACTACGATCAACTGCTGTATACTATTGGTGGCACTTAGAGTGGGTTCCTAAATTATAGGGATTGGTCCCTAGAGGTTGTGTCCCCTAGGTGAGTCCCCCATGCACTAGTGAAGTGGAAATGGCCCCATAAGCTAGGAAAAGAAAAATAGAGTATGGTGGTCAAGGGATGAGTAATTAATAATCCTAAAACCCCCCCTTAATCCTAACTTTGGATAACTTGGGCCTTGGAAACTAAGAACAAAGGTCACCCATACAATATAAATGCAAAAAATGAATTCTTAACAAACTGAGGAAATGGGGAAATCTCATGGGAAACCCCCCCATCAAAATAAGAAGGAAAAACCAGGATCAAGCTTTCATACTAAGAGAAAACAATTATTCTTGATTAAATATTTCTACAATTTGCATCTTTGTGGAGAAATAATGTAGTGTGATGACCTTCTTGTGTGCACTAGTTTCCAGTTACTGTGCATGTGAACTTATCTACCTTCTTCTGATCTGATGATAGATAGGAGAAGCAATGTTTCCTTTATCTCTTCTTTCTAAAGGAAGAGTGACATGATCCAATTCATTATCCAATGAGAATAATTATTGATCATACCTTACCATCATGAAGCATCTCTCTGGGAGTTTGTAGCATCTCTTTGAGAGAAGTGAATTGGTTTGATGTAGCATAAGGCTTTCATTTTGGAACTGAGATATTGTTCTCCTCATGTCAGATGACTCTCTAGTCATATTCCCAACATCCTCAATAACCTTTTGAGCCCATTTAAGACTAGGATTGGGAGTAGGGACTAGATCTAGATATGGATCTGATTGAACTTCATATTCAATTCCAAGTACTGATTCAATTTGGTCCTTTACTTCAGATTCTGAATATGAAAAATTATCATATGCAAAAGGTTTAGGTAGAATGATTTTACCTTCCCTTTCAATTGGAAGCTGAGATTGCTCTGGATTTGAGTATGGCAGAAAGTGTGAGAATTCATATGCTTTGAAGGCATGGTTTGCAACACCTTTCGCTATCATCTTCCTAGTTGAGATATGTTATATATCCACTAAGTCAGGACCAAATACAACTCGTTTTGGTGAGCCTGTATGATTTGTCTGGTATACATACAACAAATTTGCTACTAAGGAGGGCACATAGAGCACATTCTTGAACACTCCATGCTATAACTTGATTGAACCCTTTCCTTCAACTTGGATTTGAGTGTCATATCCCATGTGAATACTTGGACCATCAGTAAGTTGTAATGAAGAGAATGATTCTTTGGATGCAACCATGTGATTGGAGGCTCTTGAATCAATGAAGAAGACATGTGATTTTTAAAAAACAACCTTCAGTGCATGGAATCTCTCATCATGATCTTCAGTCTTGTCTTCAGAGTCAACCTTCCTTGTGCCTTCTAGGAGGGAAATATTGTGTTACTTAAGGAGTTTTGACATATTATCTATGGTATTCTTCATAAAATATTTATCCATATGGTTTCCTTTCTTACAATAGGAGAACTTGCCCTTGTCAAACCTCTGATGTTTTTCCTTCCTAGTGCCTGAGGCTTCATCTATTGGATCAAACTCTTCCTTAGGTTTGAATTCATTATTACTTTTTTCTTTTCCTTTATTCTTACTCCTTGCTTGCACATTCTTTATCTCACAAGCCATGAGATCTTGATTTGGAGGTGCTCTTAAGTCTCCCATCTATATCATATTGTATTTTTCTTGTATTAGAGACTATGTGAAGGCATCTGGGGATGGAATTCTCCAATTAGGAGTTGTAAGTATCCCAAAGTAAAAGGTAGATATGAACAATGAGAATTATTGGCCAAGTTTTCTCAGAATAAAGAGAACCAATTTCTCATCCTTCTTATCAATCCCACATTGCTTGCACTGCATGACCAGTGATTTGAATTTTGAGAAAAAATGTTGTATAGTTTCAAAGTTACTATGATATCATGCTATCAGATCATTCTCTAGTATATGGCCCCTCATCTCATCCTATTTTCCAAACAAGGATTATAGCTTCTCCCATACTTATTTTGGTGTTCTCAATCCCTCAAGGTGAAAGAGTAACTCTCTGGAGATGTGGATGCACATGATACCAAATGCTTCATCAAGCTTGTTCAGATACTTCTATTTTTCAAGATGTTGTCGGGGTTTGATATCTCTTCCCATGGTGAATCTGTACAGACCCTTGTTGCACAAGACAATTTACGTATCATCCCTCCAATCAAGATAGTTGAAGGGTGTGAATATTTTTAGAGTTAAGTTTGTTGAATTCTCCATATTATAGCTTAAAGAACAACTAATTCTTCAGAAAGTATTCAATTTACTTGCAAAAACACTTCAATTTGAATCAAACCAATTCAAACACTCTCCACTTCGACATGTTCACTTTCTTTGGGTGCATCACACCTGGATAGACTTCTCTAGATAGAATTCAGAGGGAGCAAGGCAATAATACCAGGAATTATGAGGACCCCAATTGCTTATGGTGCATCAATGGGATTTTTCAAGGTTTGAAGCTGGTCTGAATACCTGCTATGATACCATGTATAATTTTGTGAAGATTAGGATCCTCAATCCTGAATGAAATCAAATGTGAAAGAAGGTTGCAGAAGAGAGAGACAATTTAGTAAACATTGATCAATAATTCATGGTGAATTAAACACGCACGAGACAATTAATTGGTATAATATCATTACATCCATTAATCAATATATAATATGTAATATAATGGTTGTACAAATACGAGATTTAGAATGCCTAATATATGATTCAAATATACCAACCTAGGCTGACTCCGGAGCTAACTAAGTGTGGGAAAATCACCACTAGAGCTCACTAATGCAACCTTGAATCACTGAATCAGTTCAAAATCAGTTAACTAATGTAGGTAGGTGAGGAAATGTGCCCTAACTCTGTTAAATCATGCAAACTGGCGCTAGGATGACTGATAGTGAACTAACTAATGGGAAGCTGAGCATAACTGAACATAATTGAACACCAAGTAGGGTCAACTATTGGATACTGTTGGTGGCACTCAGAGTGGGTTCCTAAACTATAGGGATTGGTCCCTAGAGCTCCTAAAATCATGCATATAGGCACATTGAGTGGTAGGTGGCCCACAGGTGAGTCCCACATGCACTAGTGAAGTGGAAATGACCTCCTAAGTTAGGAAAAGACAAACGGACTATTGTGGTCAAAGGAGGATTAATTAATAATCATAACATTATTTATGATGTTTATTATGGATGAATTAATTGCTTGATTAATCCTTAGTTGGGATTGACATAAGAGCCAACAGGTTCCAAAGGATGTTTTGTTTTCCCACGAATGAAAGAGTATGTAACTATGCTAGCTATTAGTAGTTAGTTATTGAAATTCCCCAAATATTTCATGGATTTATGATAAATTAGATGCTCTATTCCAATTCCTATTAATTTTTTATAGGCGAAAAANTATATATATATATATATATATATAAAATGCGTGAATCCCCATGATACACATAAAATTGTAAAGGCTATTTTATCAATAATATAATATGTATATATAATTTTTGGGCAAATATTTCACAAAATTATAAAATCTTATAATTTTTGGGAAAATATTTCACAAAATTATAAAATATTGTAAATTTTGGGCAAATTTTTCACAAAATTGTAAAAGGTTGTAAAACTTTTGGCGAATCTTTCATGAAATTAGAAAATCTTACACTAAACTGTAAAAATTTGTAAATTCTTGAAAAATAGGTTCAATTTTGAAGGATTTGGAATCCATTAAAGAAGATGCCAATTCAAATTTTGAATCCCTTTACATGGAAGAAGAAGAGACAGATCTTGAATCAACAAAAATCATGTTGGAAAATATACCCCATTTGATCTCGGATGGTAAAACTGAGGAACTAATACAATAAATAGAAGAAGAGGAAATTATAAATCCCATTTGGTAACTTTCCCATTATAAGGCTCTGGGGCCTAATAACTTCTCTATCCATTTCTACAAGGTCCATTAGTTAATCATCAAATCGGACCTAAAATGCATGTTCTTGAAAACTCAAAAAAAGACATAAATTAAGGGGCAATACTGACTCCTAATTCTTAGATCTTATTCTAAAAAAAGCAAACCCATGTTTGTTCAACAAATTTCAACCCATTTTTCTATGCAATACTCATATAATATATTGACCAAAATAATGGCCCATAGAATTCATAAGATATTCTTGAAGATAACCTACAATGATTAGGTTGGTTTCATGGATACGAGACATATTATAGACAATATAATTATGGTTCAAGAGACAATCCATTATAACAAAGAAAACAAAATACAAAGGTACGATAACAACAAAGAAAACAAAAAACAAAGGTGCGATCATAAAAGTCAACATGGCCAACACATTTGACCAAGTAAAACATTCCTTCTTGTTTGATTTCCTTTATAAATTTGGGTAAAATAATCATTTTTTCTAGTGGGTTGAAGCTTGCATTTATGGCCCCTTCATTTTTCCCTTAGACAATGGTAGGCCTGCTTATTTTTTTTAAAGCAATAGGGGAATGATATGAATTTATCTCTCTCCACTTTAATGCATCATAATGGTTTTGGAGCCGAGTATAAATATGGAATTTGAATAGCTATTTGTTAACATTCATGGACTCAACTTTTTGAAAGGGGTCAAAGCAATGAACCACTCACATTTCATTAATAATATGTTCCACTAGGAGGGCGCAAATAATGATAACTTAGATATTTAGAAGTGTATTGTATAATTGAATCCTCAACGAATCAAGTGGGTAGGAAATTAATGGAAAAGTATAACAATACAACTAAATCATCAACCCATTTCTCCTTTGATCCATCTCTAGAATTTTTCAATTTCCTAGCTGTGAAACATGGCCCAGTTCTAGGTATCTTGGAATTCATATTTCTCTTAGAAATCATATACCAGTTGTTTAGTAGGGTATAATCAACACAGTAAAGACTAAATTCCAGTAGTGGTGTTCATAATGATTGAATCCTATTCATCAAGTTGTTCTTATTAAGTCAGTTCTATCAGTTCTCCCATTTATCAGTGCTATGCCAAGCTATCCCCTTCTCACATCATGTATAAAATATCATGAGAGATTCAAAAAATATTTAGCAAAGGGTCCTAAAGATAAACCAACTGAAAGGTTCAAAGATAAAAAATTTGAACAAGTTATGAGAAATATTAATACTTCCCTCCCAATTCCTTTAGAATATGAGGCAACTAACTGCAATATGTTAAGCTCATAGGATGATTCTTGCAAACATCGTAAGGGAGGAACACTTTTAGTACATATACTCTCAGATGTATGCAACAAATCCCACTAGAAGTTGTGCTGAAAACTCAAATTATACAAGAAAACATTTACAATTAGTTTAAACTCTAGACAAAGAAAAACAATGGTTGCCATGATTTTTCTCTATGGGGAGACACCTCTTCTGCCTCTGTCTCTAGAAGTGGGTTTTCATGTAGAAAAATTTGTGATTTGGAAGGGTACTATGCAAGAAGAATACAACAAACATATTACAAATATATTTAGGACAAAAATTAAGTGAGGCTTCAACCACACTTTGACAAAATAAGGCACCCATTATTTGTGGCATAGTAAGTCATGAAAGAAATTGTTGTAATGCAATATTTTGGAGTGATGTCTAAGGTTCTATTTTACAATAAGAATGATTGAAGAGGATATCATTGCACTACCAACACCATAGATCCATCTTAATATTGGATCTATCAAGCACCAAGAGGGATCCAATTTATTGAGGTGCAATATTTTTAATCTTAAGTTTCTTACATGTATAGAAAAAATTTACATGTCTGCCCCATATTGGCTTGTAAAGCATCTTAATACTCTCAGTGCAATTAACATTGGTATTTAATAGAAGAGATAAAAGTCATTTCCATAATTTATTTTTCAAGAAAAGAAACTGATTCTTAATAAAACAGAATGAGAAATTATGCATGGGACTCTTGCTTAAACTCAACTCTTCATAACAATAGCAAAAAAACAAGTGTCAAATGTTTAGCTTGGAATTAAGATAAAGAAAACAAAATACAAAAGGTACGATAACAACAAAGAAAACAAAATACAAAGGTATGATCATAAAAGTCAACATGGCCAACACATTTGACCAAGTAAAACATTCCTTCTTGTTTGATGTCCTTTATAAATTTGGGTAAAATAATCATTCTTTCCAGTGGGTTCAAGCTTGCATTTGTGCTCCCTTTATTTTTCCCTTAGACAATGGGAGGCCCGCTTATTTTTTTAAAGCAATAGGGGAATGATATAATATTTCTCTCTCTCTCCACTTTAATGTATCATAATGGTCATGGAGCTGAGTAGAAATATGGAATTTTAATAGATATTTAGTAACATTCATGGACTCAACTTTTCCAAAGGGGTCAAAGTAATGAACCACTCACATTTCATTGATAGTATCTTTCACTAGGATGGCACAAATAATGATAACTTAGATATTTAGAAGTGTATTGTATAATTGAATCCTCAATGAATAAAGTGGGGAGGAAACTAATGGAAAAGTATAAAAATACAACTAAAGCATCAACCCATTTCTCCTTTGATCCATCTCTAGAATTTCGTAATTTCCTAGCTATGAAACATGGTCCAATTCTAGGTATATTGGAATTCATATTTATCCTAGCAATCATATACTAGTTGTTTAGTAGGGTATAATCAACACAATAATGACTAAATTATAGTAGTGGGGTTCATAATGATTGAATCCTATTCATTAAATTGTTCTTATTAAGTTGGTTCTATCAGTTATCCCATTTATCAGTGCTCTGCTAAGCTATCCCCTTCTCACATCATGTATAAAATATCATGAGAGATTCAAAAAATATTTAGCAAAGGGCCATAAAGATAAACCAACTGAAAGGTTCAAAGATAAAAAAAATTGAACAAGTTATGAGAAACATTAATACTGCCCTCCTAAGTCCTTTAGAATATGAGGCAACTCACTGCAATATGTTAAGCTCATAGGATGCTTCTTGCCAACACCGTAAGGGAGGAACACTTTTAGGACATATAATATTATATGTATGCAACATATCCCGTTAGAAGTTGTGCTGAAAACTCAAATTATTCAAGAAAACATTTACAACTAGTTTAAATTCTAGACAAAGAAAAGCAATGGTTGCCATGCTTTTTCTCTATGGGAAGACACCCCTTGTGCCTTTGTCTCTAGAAGTGGGGTTTCATCTAGAAAACTTGGTGATTTGGAAGGGTACTATGCAAGAAGAATTAAACAAACATATTACAAATATATTTAGGACAAAAATTAAGTGAGGCTTCAACCACACTGTGACAAAATAAGGCACCAATTATTTGTGGCGTAGTAAGTCATGCAAGAAATTGTTGTAATGAAATATTTTGGAGTGGTGTCTAAGGTTCTATTTTACAATAAGAATGATTGAAGAGGATATCATTGCAATACCACCACCACAGATCCATCTTAATATTGGATCTATCAATCATAGAGAGGGATCTAGTTTATTGAGGTGTAATATTTTTAATCTTAAGTTTCTTACATGTATATAAAAAATTTACATGTATGCCTCATATTGGACTGTAAAGCATCTCAATACTATCAGTGCAATTAACATTGGTCTTTAATAGAAGCGATAAAATTAATCACCATAATTTATTTTCCAGGAAAAGAAACTGATTCTTAATAAAGCAGAATGAGAAATTATGCATGGGACTCTTGCTTAAATTCAACTCTGCATAACAATAGCAAAAAAACAAGTGTCAAATGTTTAGCTTGTAATTAAGATAAGTATCATTGTATTGACTCTAGTTAACTTTTAAAGATACAACTGATCAACAAACAAACAATTAATGCCCTTGTAAAGGACATACAAATTTAAAAATCCCCTATTATGGAATTTGAGCACTGACTTTTACTAGTTGGCCATGATTCGAACAATGCAAAAAATTCACATCTATCCTTGTCACACTTAAGAGGGAAGGAATGATGCATGACAGTTGCAGAATTACTAACAAACAACACATTCTTTGGTTATTAGAGTTTGTTTTGTCATATTTGGAAATATGTTACTTAATGCATTCCAAGATGTCATTTCTCCACAACATGCCATGGCCTAGGTGATCATCTTCTATATATACTAATTCTCACTCTATACTCATTTAAGCTATAGGGATCAAACTGGGCCCTAACCAACTGATGATCCCTTGGTGAATGTACTTGAATCTCTTTCACTGAATAAGAACAATGCAATGCAAATTAGAGACCTCAAATTTCTCGTCTTTAAGAAGAGTGCGTTGTCATTTCCATGGTATATTTAAAGTAACTTCGTGGCATGAGGTCTACACTCCACATAATTTTCAAGCAAATTTTGTTCATGTAAACTAACCACAAGTGAGACTAGGAATACACTTGGAAGGTTCCATTTCACTTATATATTGCAACACTTTTTGGCGTGCTTTGATTCTACACTCCAAACTGTAAGTCATGAGCTTAGGATATTGCAAGATAAATTTTGCAAGAAGCCTTGAAATATTTATAAAATTGTCCATGACCTTCTGCACCTTATACATCGAATCTAGTACGAGTGGGATTCGCTTAAAGAGCTGCTTGATATAATCTTCCAGGAGTCCAAAACTTGCTAAAAGATCCAATATCTTCTAAAAAAATTTAGGACCTTTACTAGTAACTAGAATCCCAAGTTGAAATTTGAAAAAACTCTAGATATCATCCTCTTATCCGAACAAATTTTAAAAATATTAGCTGCTTGGAAACAATTTTTTCTCTAGACTACTACAAAGTAATATGGGTTCCAGGGATATGGATTTTCAGATTCTAGAATTCTTCCAAAGTGAGGCCCACTATTTTTAAGAACATAATATTAGGTTTTAACTGTCGGTCAACATTAAGAATAAGAATAGATGGGGTTTTAGTAATGAGATTCCTTACTTGATCTTTTATGAATCCCGAATCTCTAGTGAAATGAACCACTTGTTTGGGTATATGAATAAATCTCCTTCTGATCACAGATTTCCTTATTTTATGAATTGTTGAGACCTTGAACTGGGATATCCAACATTCGATGAGTAATAAATATGACATGAGGCATGATTTATCTGCTTCCCAAACTCATCCTTTTATTGTTGTTTTAGGAAAAAAGTGGCCATTTGAATGCTTGCCTTAGGGTCTCCCCAGTTGTATTTATGCCATGAGTGGAAAGGAGATTTGCATGAAAATATGCAGCCTATGAAAAACTATGCAAATAATTATCTGGCATATACTTAATAAGGATACTAAAAATTTGTAGGTACCTCCTCAAAAATATTAGTTATATTTGCACTTTCTTTGAATAAAACTATCTTTAATAATACTAATGTACATCAAGATCAAAGTGTTAGAGAAAACAAAATATTTTGAGCTAATGATTTCGTTAATGTCTACAATTTGCAAGGGGCATTGGAAATTTATACAACAAGTCTTCCCCTCGTATCAAGTATACTGTGAGCCAAAACAAAAAAAAGCTGACTGATACAGTTATCATGCAACTAGTAGATGATGAGCACTTAATAAGGATAGTTGTGGTTACTGGATTTCTAGATGTTGTTGAGAACATAGCAAAAATATACTTCAGTATGAGCCTTTGTCGAGTAGACTACTTGAATTTATTGAATGGTAGTAAGGATATGTTTGATCAATTTGATAGAGAAAAATTAGATGGAAGTAACTCAATATCAAGCTCATATGGATTTAACCCAACATCACATGATTATTCAATATGTTGAACCACTCCTTCGTGTGGTATATTAGGTGTAAGAGCCTCAATTTTCTCTATTGGAAGGATTGAAAACACATCATAGTTCCATCTAATTATGTCATGGGATTATTGTAATCCATCATAGTGACACAACATCCTTCAATAAAACTTTGTTCATTGATTACACTTATGAATCTATACTTCACCTATAATTTCAATATACTAAAAAGTAAGTAAATTTGATAATGAAGGGTACGTACATAATACTGAAAATTTGTTTCAACAAAAACCAACTCTAATATATGGTAAGAATTTGAAGGGACAAGTTCTCAGTAGACTTCATAATAAATCCATACCTCTAGCCTCTTCTTTAAGTTTACTGACACAACAATGGACATCATGGAAGATAATTTTCCTTCCAATAATTTTCTCCTCAAATTGTCTTTACAAGGGGAGTGAATTGTTGCTCAGGAGAGTGTGTTGCATACAACCAAGCTATGACTATGGAAAAAGGATATCTCAAATATATGGTGTTGAATTAGCAAGTGACCCAAATCCCAATACGAGTACATGTTCAATTAATGCACCTCATGATTTCCAGAGTGGATTGCAAACCACTTCTACTGTAATTTTACCCTTAACCTATTCAAACAATCATCAATAGTTATCCTTTTACAGTTTAAGGGGTTTGTGTGTGTGTAATTCTAATATGTATTCCATGTTGAATCACTATGACTAATGGGATAATCCCATATGAATGAAATTAAATGTCATAACCAATTGTGACATATGTATATCAAAATATTTTAAGAACATAGGGATTTCAACAAGTGGAAAATAAAATAGACCTTAGTATATTCATCAAAAGGAATTTAAGCCATTATTTTGCAAGAATCAAACAAACTATACTTTACATGCTTGCTGAATATATTCTGCATGCCTCTAGTGTATACTATTTCTAGCAATGGCATGACTCCAAAATTAGCCATCATTAGAGTTAGTACATTACTATCAAGCACTAAATCAAAGAATGCCACTCCTGTCACTAGGAGCATGGTTGGGGTTATGATAGTTGCAACACCCCATACATATTTTCTAAATATGTATCTTCTTAGAAGCATCATGCTGAAATTAATGATTCCAAGATATGTAGAGAAATCCTCAATAAAGGTTGAGTACTAATTTAGACTTGGAAATTTGAAATTGCATCAAAAGACACATTAAGAATAGTTAGAAGGTTAGATTATGAAAGGGAACGTTAGTAACCAAAATCATAAGAAGACACAAAAGAATCTCATCCTTCCAAATTCTATAGAACATAAAAATAGCATGCATATTGTCCTCATAACGTTTTAAAATAGGAAATCCTCAAAGTAAACAAAATGAATTAAAAAAATGAAATAAATGCTATAGTCTGACATATTTGGAGGGACCCAACAATGCCTTTGGTATAATAGTAATGACTACTTTTAGGAACAAATCCAAGCAATGAGGTGATGGAAGAATAAGGACAACAACTTTGTAAAATTTACCTCAAACTACATAGTAGCAACACCTAAAGATGAAGTGCTCCTCCAGTTCATGAGACATGAACAGAGCAAAGCCAACAGATCATATGCACTATAGAGATATGGCAGTTCACTTCAATACGAAGGTGTTAAGAGTACATCTCAACAAGCACATATCCCAATATACCATCCATAGTTTGCACAAAGTTCTCCACAAGGAAGATGAGGCCTAAATAACCTCTTTATAAGCAAATATGAATTTTCTTAATGTCCCATCGTTGTATGGAGTCATCACCATTACCCTATTGTAAAAATAAATGATGCAAAATATCATTTAATGGAATATATTTCCAAGGTTTTAAAAATAAACTTATTGGAAACATTGAAAAATATTGACAAGCATAAAACTTAGATATGGAAAACTCATAAATATCAACAACCTAGAAAAATTGGAAATAGTAAGAAATCTCAAGAAAATTGAAATGCAATGCTTAGAATGATACATCTTTCTTCTATTTATGATAATGATACATATATTTAAGACTGTAAAGAAAAGATAAGTCTGATTTACTATAATAATAATATTTTTAATTAACTTGTTAAAGTTATATTTCCAAGAAACATTTAATTAACGGGTTAAAGTTATCTTTCCATGAAACATTCCATATAACCAACATTTCTTACAATACTTTTCATATGATTACTTTAGCTAATAATTTCCTCCTTCATCATCAAAAGTTCTACCATACTAGTCATATTATATGCAAACCAAAAGAGAGGGAATACAAAAAAATAAAACCTAGTGTATAACCTTATGTGCATAAGGATGAGCTGCAATTTTAACACTTAAATTATATGTACACTTTTGAATATCTCACAATGTTACATATGATTAAAGGCAGAGAAGTTTCACGAGCTTTTTTAAAATCAATGTCGCTACTTTGAGCTTTCTTCTTGAGAATCATTTACCGAGCATCATTAGAAAGAGATGCATTTTGAAAAAGAGTGAAATTCACTTCTTTAATAAGAAATTTGTAATTAATATTTACCAATTCAAGGAAAATGCTATGAAAGGAATTTTAGGAAGAGATTATGTGTCTCCAACAAGTACCCAAATAAATGTTGTAGAAATTGTCACATAAAAAAAGCTCATCAATAATAACAAACTTAAAGGTTGACATGTGTATTGGTTATCAACATATTTAAATTTAAGATTTGATAGAATAATGCATATTATTGGAAATTATAAGATACTAACATAGCTCCATCTTAACTCCACATCTATTAAGCACCAAGAAGGATAAAAAAGTCAACCTAGGTTGAAATCATGGTAGGCTTAACTTCGCCCTGCCTAGTGGAAGGCTATGTGCAATCTTATCATGGATATTCCAAAATGCAATGTAATCATAGATGATTAATAAACCTTTAGGCCAACATCACATGATTAGGGTTAAATATTGATACACATATATACATACATATATCCCCAAGGTTTTTCAAGCTAGCTCAACTGGTTGAACTATTTCCCAAGGCATGTTGCCAATGGAAAGGCCATTGGTTACAAGTTCAAATCAAATTTAGTCCTTTGAGGTTATCAACCGTCATTGTGGATAGTAGTTGAGCCACCCTCCATACATATATTCAGATGGAGATGGAAGAATTCTGCAAGGTTTTAAAAAAAGAGATGAGTGGGTTAGTTCAATTGGTTCAAAGAGACCAATTTCAAGGAGGAGATCATTTAGAAGTCATGGATTCAAGTATGGTAGACTCCCTCTACGTTAGAAGTATGTCTTTTAGTTTGGTGGGGCATTTATCTAGATCCATTCACGAAATGTGACAAACCCCATGAAGGGTTTCCCCGTGGACATTATCCATGGAATAATATGTGTGTGTGTGTGTGTGAATTTTATTTTAGTCACAGTGTTGCATAAGAGAGATGAACATGACACATCTCATTCACTTGCACTCTAGAGTGCAACCTGCTTTGCAATTGTGATATGTAGATTTTAGCTTGGATGTTTTATGAGAATTGAAAGTAGAGAATCAAATAGGTAAAAAACTATAGACATCCTTTAGTACCCAATGGCCATTTATCAAGTAAAAAAAGTGATGAAACAATGATAGCACAATCCATGTAGAATAATAATAACATGATTATGCAACCTCTTCATAATCCATGTAGAATATTAATAATAACATGATTATGCAACCTCTTCAATTAAATTTTCTACTTGAGAAAAGTGGATGCAATTCCCACAAACTCAAGTAATTGAATCCCTCAAGTGATGAAGATGATAATAACATAGAAAATTCATAAAAAAACATGTGATGCTCCACATACATGTAATGTCCATAGTTAGATCCCTTATTGATTTCACTGATTACATGTTCATATTGTAACATCAAAACTCATTTTTTATGGTCCTTGTTCCCGTTGTTGAACATTTTAACATAGTGAAAAAAGAAGATAATATCTTAGGTCTGAAAATATTTCTTTGTATAACCAACTACTTCACACCAAGAAGAACCAACACTAAACTCAAGATGAAGAAAATTACCATTGCAACCTTTACCCTAGGGAAAAGCACTTAAGACAAACCCAATGAAACACAATCAAATGGACTTTTGAGAGAATCTATGCAATGTTGCACACTTCTCAGACCCCATAATAACATTGACAACATTTTAGAACCCATAAGAACATTGTGAAACATTTTGGGCACTCCTACAACCTCAAACAAACACGCCTCAAATCGCTATGATTGCAAAAAAATTCCTAGTCCAACCAAAACGATTATGAGGCATAAATTCTTCTCCAAGTTAAAAGAAATATAAAACAACTATATAACAAATTTTAAAAGGGCCATACAACCACCCGTGCAAAAGAGAAACTACCTCTTAAAAGGGCCATACAACCACTCGTGCAAAAGCCTTGCCTACCCTCTTTAACCTACCAAACATGGTTTTGAGAAAATAAGGGATTCATGAAATCAAGTAACATGCTGAACTTATCCATGCCACCATGAAATTAATGTTATGATTCTTAAAATTGTGAAATATGGATAAATCATTTCTATTCTTAGGTGTGAGACAAGGTACATCTTTTCTTTTTTGAATTTTAACGATCTTTCCCTTTTGAACCTTTGGTCCATAAAGTTCTAGGTTTTCCTTTGGGTTTTACTTCTCTAATAAAACGTCCTTTTAATGTTTGAAAAATAATGGCCAATTTGTAAATAGGGACCTTTCCAAATAAGAAAGAGAATGGATAACCCTCTGAACCGATTACTCAATCAAACCTAAGTTAGAAATTGGGCTCCCATCACATTGTAATGAAAATTAATTATTAGTGGTATTTCCACTTGGGGTATCTCAGAACTTCCATCTTGATAAATATCCTTGAACAAGTATGTGTTATATTTTATCATTCAAGCTAGCATTATGTTAGGATCTTTAACTAAGAGAATAGCAAGTACACCAATCAAACACAAGAGACAATGAACACAGTTTTTTTCCTTGGGGAAACCATAAATGGAGAAAACCTTGCAAATTCCTCAGAGATAGAATCAACACCAAAAGTAAAACCCCAAAATAGTAAGATAATCTCCTGACAGCAGTAACCTCTTTCTTCCTAGCCCTAGTGTCTTCTTCTTCCTCAGCTATGCGCCACAACTGAGTGTGAGTGAGTGTGTACTAAATAGAGAGGCTAGCTCTCTATTTATACTAATTCCCAACATGATTAAACCCTACTAGGGATGACTTCTCTAGGAGAGTCTAATAACCCTAGTGCCCTAGAACTGTGGGGACTTTAACCCTTGATCAATAGGAGGGTTACCCACAATAACTTGACATGACTTGTTTACATTATAAAACCTCCCGTTAGGAACATCGGCGCATGACATGACTCAAGTAAATTACAAATACATCCCGGAATAAACATTGGGTTACAATAGATAAGAAATACAAGTGAATACATTCCAAAGTTACATATACATCAACACTCCCTCTTAACTAGGAAGGTATTCTCTCGACACAATTTTTCAGCACAAGTCTTCTTCTCTATATCATCTGGGTCATCATCAAGTTATCATCATCTTCATCTTCAAGTCATCTTCATCTTCAGGTCATATTCATCTTCAAGTCATCTTCATTTGGATCTGGATCATCACTCGATCTCGATCATCATCATTGGATTTGGATCATCACTTGATCTGGATCATCATGGGGTCATCATCACTAGATCTAGATCATCACTCGATTGGGATCACCACTGCTGGATCTGGATCATCACTTGATCAAGATCACCACTGCTGGATCTGGATCATCATTGCTGGATCTGGATCATCTCGGAGACATCATAATTGGATCTGAATCATAGCTCGATCTGGATCATCATTGGGTCATCATCATATGTGCTATCTCATGATTCTTCTCGTCACAGGAAGTTCTATAGAGCCAACCCTTTTTCATGCTAGTTGTAGGCCTACCTCCTTGTAGGTCTTTGGTAGCTCTTATATATGACCCTAAGTCAAAATGGCTAGCACTCACATCTGACCTTGACTCGTCAGAAATGCACTCAGTCCTAGACTGAGGATTCCTGGTAACTGACCAGGTGCCTCCATTCAAAGAATGGAAGTAGCCAATATATATGACCCTAAGTCAAAATGGTTGACACTCACATTTGACCTTGACATGTCAGAAATGCGGTAGCCCTTACATCTAACCCTAAGTCAGAATGGCTGACACTCACATCTGACATGGAAGGAAGAAATTATCTCACCATGACAGAATGGCGGTAGCCCTTACATCTGATCATGTAGGAACCAATCCTACAGTCACATTAGAATGGTTGACACTCACATATGACCTTGACTCGTCAGAAAGGTAGTAGCCCTTACATCTGATCATGTAGGAACTAATCCTACAGTCACATCAGAATGGCCGGCACTCACATCTGACATGGAAGGAAGCAATCCCTTCATCATGATAGAATGACAACAACCCTTATATATGATCAAGTGGGAACACATCCCTCAATCACATTAGAATAGCCATGCACTCATATCTGATCATGTGAGAACATATCTCACAATCATATCAGAATGGCCCTCAGTCCTAGACCAAGTATTCCTGGTAATTGACCAGGCACCTCCATTCCAAGAATGGCAATAGCCGTTATATCTAATCATGTAGGAACTAATACTACAGTCATAACAGAATGGCTCAGCACTCATATCTGACATGGAAGGAACCAATCCTCTCACCATCACAGAATGGCTCAGCCCTTACATCTGACCTACTCATTAGAATGGCTTACGGACTCATCACTTTCCCTTAGAAGGAACCTCGATCTAGAGAACACCAAGCTCCTCCCTGAAGTACTCAAACTTCACTCTGGACAATGGCTTTGTTAACACATCAGCTATTTGTTTGTCCATCACAACATACTGGAGCTTCACTGCTCCCCTTTGCACCATATCCTTGATATAGTGATACTTGATCTTGATATGCTTCGACTTGTCATGGAACACTGGGTTCTTCGACAACTTCACACAACTCTGGTTGTCACAATGTATACAAGTAGCATCCATCTGAAGATCAAATAAATTAGACAGTAGCTTCCTCAGCCATACTGTCTCACAACTAGCTAAACAAGCTGCAACATACTCTGCTTTAGCTATACTCAGTGCCACATAGGATTGCTTCCTGTTAAACCAAGAGATCACACTTGATCCCATACTGAAATAGCATCCTGAAGTGCTCTTCCTATTGATGGCACTGCCTGCCCAATCTGAATCAACATAACCCTCCAAGTTAATCTTCTGATTCGCATCATACTTGAGCCCATAATCAATTGTACCCCTCAGGTACCTCAGAATATGCTTTGTAGAAATCAAGTGAACATGTCTCGAATCTGTAAAGAACTCGCTCAAGGTGTTCACAACAAAGCAAATATCTGGTCTCGTGTTTGTCAGGTACATCAAGGACCCAATCATTTGATGATACATCATGGCATCAACTGCTTCTGATGAAGCATCACTCAATAGCTTCAGGTTTGATGCCATGGGTGTGGTCATGGCATTGCAATCCATCATACTGAATCTCTTCAGGATATCTACCATATATTTCCCTTATCCTAAGGAAATCCCATCTGCACTCTACCACACCTCCATGCCTAGAAAATAATGCATCATACCCAAGTCCTTCATTTCAAACTCAGCAGCAAGATTTCTCTTCATATCATTAATCAACCCATCCATACCTGTTACAAACATATCATCTACATATAGTAGGAGCATCACTGGGTTGCCATCTTCAACCTTTTAGTAAAGGTTGGAATCTGCTCTACTCTTGGTAAAGACCAAGCTGGATAGGAAGCTGTCAATTCTGTCATACCATGTCCTGGGTGCCTTTTTCAAACCATATAGGGCTTTCTTCAATCTACATACATGAGACTCCCAGTCATGTGTCTCAAAACCGAGTGGCTGCTCCACATACACTTCCTCTTCTACTACACCATTCAAGAAATCAGTCTTGACATCCATTTGGTGTATCTTCCATTTCATTACTGTAGCCAGAGTAAGTACTAATTTGGTGGAAGTGTATCTAGCTATAGGTGCAAAGGTTTCTTCATAATCTATTCCTTCTTTCTAGGAGAAACCACGAGCAACAAATCTTGCTTTATATTTCTCTTTGCTACCATATGTAGCATGCTTGATCTTGTAGATCCATTTGGAAGTGACAACCGACTTCCCTTCTGGTCTTGGGACAACATCCCAAACATCATTCTTCATGATTGATTGATATTCTTTGATCATAGCATCCTTCCATTCTTTCCATTCTATTGCTTCTTCATAGTTGGAAGGTTCTTTATCGATGAAATCACATAGTAATGATACATACCCGGAACATGATATGGTCGTCTTTCTTTCTTTGTTATTCTCTTCTGGAGCCCCATATCTTTCTGCACCTTGGATAGCTTCTCGTACCCAAGCAGGTTTCCTCTTATGAGGATTCTTCTCTGGAGGTGGATCTACAGGTTCTTGAGGTTCTTCAAATTCTTGATCTTCTTCTTGAGCTTCTTCATTCATGGTTGTATCCTGAATTCTGGGTGTTTCTACTTCTACAGGTTCTTCAACAGGTCTCTTTCTCGATTTGTTGTAAGCTGAGTCTTCATCAAATGTCACATCCTTGCTGATGTTGATCTTCTTGAATCCTGGGAAGTATATTTTGTAAGAGTTCGAGCTTTCAGAGTATCCCAAAAATATACCCTTCTTTCTTGAAGGATCTAATTTAGTCCTCTTCTCTTTTGGAATGTGTATGTACACTAGACAACCAAATATTCTGAGATGGATGACTTCTGGTTTCTTGCTGGAAAATACTTCTTCAGGTGTCTTGTTCTCGAGTACTCTGTGTGGAGTACGGTTCTATACATACACCGCTATTCTGGCAGCTTCTGCCCGTAGATGCATGGGAATATCTTAATCATGAAGCATAGAAATTATAGCTTCCATGATACTTTTGTTCTTCCTTTCTGCAATCCCATTTTGTTGTGGATTATAATGAGTGGACAACTCCTTCTTAATCCCTAAGTCTTTGCATAACTCTTTGAATTCATTTGATGTGAATTCTCCTCCATTATTTGATTGAAAGGTCTTGATATTCTTTTCTGTGTGATTCTTGATCAAGGCTTTGAATTCCTTGAACTTGCTGAATACTTCATCTTTGTTCTTCATGAAGTAAATCCATGTCTTCCTAGAAAATCCATCAATAAAAGAAACATAGTATACATACCCGCTTAGTGAGCTTGATGACATTGGACAACATACATCGAAGTGGATGATTTCCAAGGTTCCTTTTTCTTTGCTCTTGCTACTTGGAAATGTCTTCTTTGTATTCTTTCCTTTCGCACATCCTTTGCAGACCTCATCATGTTTTGCTTGAATTTCTAGAAGACCTTCAATAGGTTTTCTTGCAAGTGGTAATGCTTTGTAATGCACATGTGTAAGCCTTTTATGCCAAAGTTCATTTGGCTCTATTGTGTCATGGACAAAGGCTTGTTTTGGATGGCCCTTCAATTTGTATAGACCTCCTTCTTGTTCCCCAATCACTACTACATCATTAATAGTCTTTCCCTTTGGCCACATGATAACTTGGCCATCTATAAATGCAACCCTTATGCCTTTTGCATCTAATGCATATATGGAGAGAAGGTTCTTCTTGAGTCCTAGTACAAAAAATACATCTTGCATCTTCATAGAATTTCCAGAGTCTAGCTTATAGGAGGATTCCCCACTACCTTTTATTGGATATTGGTAGTCATCTCCAAGTTTCACCTTGTGAGGTGATTCACGTTCTGAAAGTTTTACAAAGGACTCTTTGAATCCTGTCATATGTTTGGAAGCCCCACTGTCTATAAGCCAATCATTGCTTCCATGTGTGATGTTTCTCATGAGAGAAGAAATCAAGACATATTCTTCATCACTTGAAGAGTCTTCAATTTCATATCTGGTTCTCTTCTTGGATGGTTCGTCCTCCTCTGCAGCATGAGCATGATGTCTTCTCTTGTTTCCCTTTTTCTTATTTTTTCTTTTAGGACAATCTTTTGCAAAGTGTCCTACTTCATCACATGTATAACATTTGCTTCTAGAAAAATCTTTTCTAGGGTTAGTTTAATAGAAATGCTTACCTATGGAGTGATGAGAACTTATTTTGCTTTTCTTGGAATGAACTGTGAGGGCTTGATCTTCAATTCCCATCTTTTCTTCTCGAGCTGCTATCTAAGCTTCTTCTTGAGAGAATTCTTCTCATATTCTACTGAACTTGATTAAGTTCTTTCTAGAAAATATCCCTTGAATAAAGGAGTCCCATGATCTAAGGAGACCATTCAACATGGTCATCACAACCTCTGCATTCTCCACTTCTTCATCTACTGCTTCTAGCTGTTCCTTGATCTGAGAGACCCTTGTAAAGTAAGACTTCATGGTCTTAGCATTATGGATCTTTACATTCTTCAGTTGGTTTCTCAGAGTCATCTTCTGGTTTATGTTCTTCCCTTCAAACAATTTGGTTAGGGCATCAAACATAGCTTTAGGTGTCTTTAGGGAGGACACCTGTGGTATGAGGTGATCCTTGATTGAATCAGCAATGATCCTCTTTTCCATAACCAACTTATTCTTGTGTAAGGACTTAGCCTCATCACCTTCTGGAACTGGAACCTCCTCATTGATATAGGAGTCCAACTCATTTTCTTCTAGGACCAAGGAGATCCTATACTTCCAGGCTCGGAGGTTATCAGCTCCCTCAAGATTTTCATCAAGCTTGGTATGATGAGACATATTAACTGAGAACTTCAAATGGAAATACAAAAGATTTAGATATTACCAGTTCAAGATGTCGAATCTGGATTTGGAGCTAAAATTCTGTAGTGCTGATTCAGGAGGAGATTAGGGTTTTGCTTTTCCAGAGTTCTATCCAACCAAATGCTTTGATCTTGAGCCCTAACTTCGATTTTGAGGAGGAGATCAATCCAGGCCTAGGATCACTAAAAAATTCCACTTCTGTGGAAAGCCCTAATTTCTGGCATCAGTGTCACGTCCAAAACTGAAAACCTCAGAACTGGATTCTACTTCGATATAAAGATGCGCCCTAGGGAAGAGAGTTATTCCAACCTTCTTTTGATGAAAATATGTGGAGAGAGATCTGCAAAGTAGGAAGCCCTAGTTCCCGCAACTGCACAGTGTGTTCTTCTCAGGTTAGCTCTGATACCATGTTAGATTTTATCATTCAAGCTAGCATTATGTTAGGATCTTTAACGGAGAGAATAACAAGTACAACAATCAAACACAAGAGACAATTAACACAATGTTTTTCCTTGGGGAAACCATAAATGGAGAGAACCTCGCAACTTCCTCAGAGATAGAATCAACACCAAAAGTAAAACCCCAAAATAGTAAGATGGTCTCCCGACAACAGTAACCTCTTTCTTCCTAGCCCTAGTGTCTTCTTCTTCCTTAGCTATGCGCTACAACTGAGTGTGAGTGAGTGTGTACTAAATAGAGAGGCTAGCTCTCTATTTATACTAATTATCGACATGAATAAACCCTACTAGGGCTGACTTCTCTAGGAGAGTCTAAAAACCCTAGTGCCCTGGAACTATAGTGACTTTAACCCTTGATCAATAGGAGCTTTACCCATAATAACTTGACATGACTTGTTTAAAATATAGAACCTCCTGATAGGAACATTGGGGCATGACATGACTCAAGTACATTACAAATACATCCTGAAATAAATATCGGGTTACAATACATAAGAAATACAAGTGAATACATTCCGAAGTTACATATACATCAACAGTATGAGTGAACATAATTAATAAGATTTAAAAGGTAAGATTTTTTTCCTTGATATTATATGTTGTCCATAATTAATGGAACTGAGGGAACATAATTAATAGTATTTTGTTCTCTTTTAACAGATATGATGTTGACCATAATTAATAGTATTTTGGTATTTCTAGCCCTAGAAGGGATCTTCATTGAACTTTAATTTGCAACATTTTCGAGTTTTCATTAATTAGTCATTCACTTTTGAAGTTTATGGAAGCCACTAGAGGCCTAATGTTCTCCTCCATAACCTTATTCATCCTCTTTATTGACTATACAAATATGCATGTCGCTTTTTTTGATCATGTAATCTTGGTATACTTACCATTGGGGAAATGTTTCCATGTTTAGATCTGCTATATCAAAATATTGTCAATCCAAAAAAGTATGAATGATGATGCAAGTTTACATATTACCTTGCAACCTTTGCCTTTCAAAATGTTAATACTCTATTTTATATAAAAAGGAACAATCCTAAAGTTCCTCACACTATTTCTTTTGACAAGTTGTCATTACTTGATTTTTGTTAGCATCTCATTTTTGTTGAATCTCTCTTTGGTAAATCAGAGTTAAGCTTCAATAATATGGTTGAACATACATAAATTTCATTATTTAAAGAAACTAAACAATGGTATAATTTTACCTCTTCATTTCAACTCTTACAAAAATTCATACTTTGTTTACATATTTGAAAGAGCACTCCTATCTCATTAGATAACAACTTGCATATTGTTTTTGTGTTTTGTAAGTTTTATAAGGATATTCATTGCATATTATAGATCAATTAATTGCAAGTTAGGCATTTGAGTAACTACACCAAATCTTGAAAGAAGACAATTTATTTTTTTGTTCACAACATTGATATCTTTTGGTAATCTTCAGTTTGGCATGAACCTATGAACACTGAATCAAAATATGTCTTTTTGAGTTGTCATTTGTATTGTTGTAGAGTAAGAGGCTTTGTATTTTTAGGAATAGAGTGATAGGACTATCGTATGTGAAATCTACTATGGAAAAATTGCAAATGGAATTTAAGAAGAAAGAGTTAAAGACACCTTTTGGAAACTAGATTTTAGAGAAATGGGAAAAGAAATTGCATCTTTTGGAAGAAGCTTTATTAACTGCTTATGGAACTTTAAAGGTAAATCAAATAGAAACTGTTTCACAAAATGGATTTTTTTGCAACACAATTTGGCTATATTTGGAAAGAATTTCTACCCATCTATTAGAGATGTAATCCTCATGGAATTTAACGAATCTAAACTTAGATCAATGATTATTGCAGACAAAGATGCAACTAGGATATATGTTCCCACAACATATTTTTAAGAGGATTTGTAACACCCCGGTTTTGACCCCGTTTGCATTAAAAGTACATGATGTAATTAATCGTGGTGAGGAGCTAAAGGCAAAATCCCCACCATCGATTTTGTTGTGTATGTTTCGGCAATAGGGATAGTTGCTGATGGTATTTCGTGCTATCCAGCACATTATAGTTTGGCATCATGTAAATAGGCACATCAATTAAACTAAACCTACAGCCAGCTATGATGGTGCAACGTTAAAATGAAAAGGGCATGATTTTCCTAAGGATAAGGGTGAAAATTTGTCTAACCGTGGGATCCATTGGGAAAGTGCCATGTGTCAACCACCTTCTTGTCTCTTTCAGCCACCAAGTCATTTGGGGCAGGTGTTAGTTGAGGGTAGTTGTTGCTTGAGGAAACATGGGCATGGGGGGCGCCAGTATGGCAGGATACTGTTAGCTCTAACGGTACACATACCCAGCAACAGAAGCCATCGTTTCCCTCACGTAGAAAGTTTTCCTGGTCTTCACCTTCACGATTGTGGTCTAGGGAATTCAATCCTCACACAAAGAGACGTTCTGTTTTCCACACACACAATTTTCCCATCATTTTCCTCATGCACCGGTTGGGGTTCTCCTTTGGTTTTGTGCATTCAGCGAGCTGGAAGAGCAGCATCAAGGGCAAAATTTCTGCTGTGTATGTGAAATAGCCGTGGTTTTCATCTACGATTCTGGCTTGCTGTTGGTTTAAATCGCAATTTGGGTTGCTGTCGTTCTTCCCATGATTTTGGATGCTGTTGAGATTCCGATTTCTTCTTCCATTTCAGACTGTGTGTGTGTTTCCTTCTTCCATTTTTGGACTGTGTCTTTTCCCTTGTGCATAGGTTGAGAGTTTGTTCTTTCCCCTTTTCTGCCTATGCAAGTTCTCCAGCCATTACATTAGGGATGGTGTGGGCTGTGGGCTCATGGACGTTGGTTGGATGTTGATTTCCACATTCGTTAACTAACTTTTCCTCTGTCCATGATGGGAGTTTGTCTTCTTTCCCAATTGCAGACTGCGTAATGTTTCCATTGTTTCGTTGTGAATTTGTGGCTATTGATGTACCCTGGTTTTGGGTTGCTGTTGAGTTGTTTTGGCCATGCTAAGGCCAAGAACAACCCTGAGTTGTCTTGTGGACCTGAGCTGTGTTTCACCTTTTGTTTGGGATTATCACCCGGTTGTATTTGCCTTCTTCATAGAGATGTGAATGGATTGTTTTGCTGTGATATGCAGTGGCTGGTCTTCGGACTATTGAGAGTGGGATTAGAGGATGGGTATGCTTGAGAAGCCTAGTGTTGAGGCCACCAGCTTAGTATTTATCCTTTCCTAGCTCCTTGATGACCTGGTAAAACCATACTATGTGGGTTTGGATGATTGGAAAACCTTGGCTATGTGTAAGCCTGCATTGACCCTTATTCCTGGAGGAATCATGCCCAGCTCGGGGGTGGCAGTGTTGCTGAGAGATTGATGAGCATGCTAGCCTATGGTTGGGTGGACAGTTGCAATGGCGTAGCTGGTTGTGGGGCGAGTTCTTCATTAAAAAGATAAGTACTCCCGACTGTTTCATCTCTGCAATTATATCTACTATTTCATGAATTATGATGAACATGGTGAAGGATGGAATGTATATGTTTGCTTCCATTGAATGTTGAGTATCTATGTATCCTTGTATGTTATATGCATCTTAGTATGTATTATGCTAAGCTTTTTAATATCGGCATTTATCCCTATTCGTGTTCATGGGGCTGTTTGCCTGTTTGTTTGGTGTTAGTAGCGTCCTATTCGCCGGTCGGAGGGTCGGGGACGTTACAGAGTGGTATCAGAGCTCAAGGTTGCAACAATGGGCCTCTATGGGTCAAGAAGGAGCAACTAACAAAGGGCAGAATTACCTTCCAGCAGAACAGTAGTAGACAAAAGAGTTCCAAAATTTTCTAAGTATAAAGCTCTCTGTGTTGGCTGAGCAAGCCCAAGTGAGTCGCTATAGTGGTTAGGTCTCTGAGAAGGAGCTGACACGACGGCTGAAATTCAGGATTTACGTCGACTAGGAGGAGCCGATGGTCTTAGTTGGGGTGAGCTGAGACACAGCCGACAAGAACCCACGGTGGAAAAAACAAATTTCACCGAAAAATTTTCTAAGTATAGAAATTGTCTGAAAGTTTTGGCTTGTCGACGATAGATAGATGAAGAAAGAGCCAACAAAGTGGTAGAGAGGAAACTTCCATCAGAAGCCATCAGCAGAAGACCGTTGAAATGACGATGTGATTTATTGGATGGAGAACCAGCAGTTTCAGCGGAGATTAGTAGATTGATCAGTGAAATTTAGTTGTTTGGGGAGCCAATGCGGTGGAAGACTAAGAAGAAAATTCCAAAAAAAATTTCTAAGTCCAAAAATCATCAGAAGTATTTTGCTGAAGACCACTGAAACGTTGAATCAGTTAGTCAAAAGATCATCTGATACATACCATCAGCAACAGTGCGAGATAGAGGAAGGGAGAGCCGACGGAGCGGTGGGGAAAGGAAGTTGAAGTTGGAGCCGTGGTGGCGGCTGGGAAAGCTTGAAAGCACCACAATGGTGACAGAAGGTAGATGATGAAGGCGTCGATATGTCGACAAAAAAAGAGAAGAAGTCGGAGCTGATGAATCAGTTGGAAGAGAAAGTAGGCGTCGATACGATGGCAGGAAAGAGGTGAAAGTGCCGAGGAGAAAGAAGGATTTTTCACCAAAATTATCTTAAGTGTTAAAGACATAGGTGAAAATTTGTCATTTAGATCGCTGATGCGATGGAAGACGTCAGCAGAAAATAGATGTTGAGGGTGCCAATACATCAGTGGAAGAAAGTAGAAAGGGAAAATTTTTGAAAATTCCTCTAAGTATGGAAACCATCGGTGAAATTTAGTTTTTTGAGTAGCTGATGTAGCAGCAAGTATTGGAGAAGAATAGAAGATGGGATCACTAATAGTTAGAGGATGAGGTTGCCGATGTAGTGGTGGAAGAGAAGAGAAGGTTTCAGTGGAAATTAGTTGAAGGCGGAACCGCAACTTCGACGGAGATCTCTCGAAGATCGCTGAAACATCGGTGAAGGTTAGTTGATTGAGCAGCCGAAGCAACGGCAGATGAAGGGAGAAGTTTTTCCAAAGAGATGAAAGCATAAGAAAAATTTAGATGATCGAGTAGTCAAGGCAGCGGCGGAAGGAAGAAGAATAATTTTTGAAAATTTTTCTAAGTACAAAAAAAATTGAAAAACTCTAGAGGATTGGACCACCAACACGTCGGATGAAAGATGAAGATCAGACTGCCGGAGTGTCAGACAGGGATGATTTTAGGGGCGAATTTTAGCCCAATGGCCTATTTTTCAATGTTTTTCTCCCAAAAACAATTTGCCATTTTGCATGGGGTAAATTTTTTTCATGCTAAAAATAGTCAAATTATTATAGAAACGATATAAAATCCTTGGAAATTAAAATATTTTTTGAAAAATATCGCCAATCATTTTATAGTTGTCGTTTTAAGAATTGGTAATATTCGCCAACATTTATACACTTTTAAATTAGTATGGTTCCTTAAAATCATCCCTGGTGTCGAAATCTTAGAGAACTATCCATCTGACAGGTAGAGGATTCGATTACCGATGATGGATTTTGCAACACTGATAAAGGACTCGAAAGCTTAGACGGATGGGGATCTGAAACGACGAAAAAACATTAGCTGTTTGACCACCGAGGGATAGCCTTTGGCATCACCAATGAAGTCTAGAAGCATAGATAAATATCGGAAAGGGTTAGTTGTATGGCCGCTGATGAGTAGCGGAGGAAATTAGTCGTTTTGACTACCGAAATGTCTGAATGATAGTTGGGAAGAGACCTGATTTAACAAAGGAAAATTCTGAGTTTTTAAGTGGGATTTTTCAGAGATTTCAAGGGTTTTTCAGTGAGATTATCAGTAGTCTTTCAGTAGCTTCAAGGCTAATAAGGAGAATAAAATCCTAGGTGGTTGAAGTTAACATTCCAGACCAAAATACAGTTGTGTGTTTTTCCTAAAATTGGTGAAAGCCTTCATTTTTAGAAGTGGTGTGGTTTTCACATCCGAGGTCAGAATGAATCATGTGGATAGGCGTTGGAAAGATTATTAAGTAGGGAACAAGGGAAAGTCACCAGAAACTGAGTATGGATCCACAAAGTGCTAATGACAGCCGCTGTTGTCAAATGGACAAATCTGGGAATTACATGCCTAGAGGTAGCAAGACCATGAAGTCAAACCAGCTGCTGTGTGGAAGAGGAGTTCCATTCAAGGATGTGGGACTTGAAAAGGGAAGTTTCCTTAAACCCTATCTTGCTGATTATAACTACATTTCCTAAGTTTTATACCTAAAATGTATGAGGATATGCTTTGCATACATAGGATATTGAGGATTATACATTTATAATGAACCACTAATGATCGTTATTGCATTGGTGTTGGCATTAGTGGAAAACCCAACAACAACATGGACTTGGTTGAATATGTTGCTGATGCAGATAAATGTGACTAGCAACCCTCTGGAGGAAGGGATGAGGCAACCGGTCCATAATCAAAAGTTGGTGAGCAAATTCTGCAATCCTCTACAAGATGCCGACTAAACTGGTAATGTCGAGGGTGTAAGTAGGATCCATGCAGGTAATGGTTTAATTATGACAAATTCCAAGGAGTGGTAAAGGAAAGAGACCTTGTACCATGTGGATGTTTTAATGTTATACTAAGTTCATATAGAAAGGTGTCATGCCTGTGTATATTGATTGAGCCTAGTAACCCAAGGAAAGTAAGTACTGATGATCTTGTTTATAGTAATGCATCCTATATGAAGTAGTCATGGTTAGGCCATGCATGGTGTGTTGAATGCATAGTATTCCTAAATCAATGCAAGGAAGCATTGAATGGATATGCATTAAAAAGATTTTATGAATCTTGTAGTCATGCATTGAATGGATGCATATGAAGGGTGTGAGTGACTGATTGCATAAGTATAGGTGCAAATGTTGTGATGCATTGCATGAATGCATTGAGATGAGTGCATGTGATATTATGAATGAATAATGGATGAAATGATGAATTGATGGAAATTCAGGAACCATTTCAAAGGCTGTTATGAATGCAGGATAGTAAGTACATAAAGAGGATAGTCATGACCAATTGGCTGCCAAGAATGCTCTATGGAAGAGAAAGGTGGCACAAATGATATGCTTGTGAAGTAAGAAGTATCTAAACATTTCCTTTAATTGCATGAATGATGTGACTATACCTTGCAAATGTTAGTATGATAATGATTGCGTGAAGTAAATGAGATTTGGTAATATTAATGTGATTAACAGCTGGAAGTATTTGAATCTTATAAATTCTAAAAATACTTCAGTGATGGTTGCAACAATGAGAAGGTTATATGTATCCAGACTTATCAAGTGTTTGGTTGATTGAAACTTAGGTTTCAGGTAGATTATTTAGAGCACGGCAATGAGAGTAAGACCATGACAAATGTCGAAATCTACCATGTGAAAGAGCCAAACCTTATGAGAAGAGTCTCATGGCTGTGAAAATAGTTGGTATGCATAATGGGTTGTTAAACTTGAGTTGTGAATTTCGGATTTAAGGAATTGATGACAACTACTAATCACTATTGGCTTGCATAAGATTGTGTCAAGAGGACGCATTGTAAGTGGGTATTCATATTATGCTAGTAAGCATAAAATTATAATGGGCATAGTGGTGCTGCTTACAAGAGACCCACAATTGAGGATCACCTCGTTGCCAAGCAAACTAATTTCTGTAGTAGACAGAATTGCAAATTCCTATTGAATTTGATTACTAATGTCATTGATTGGTTATGGAACAATCAATTTGGATTGTATTATTAGATAATGATTGACTGTTTGGCTATTTGATGAATGTGCCAGGGGTACACACTGTAGGAAGATCACGTGTGATGGCCTGTAGGAGCCAAACTTCATGGGAAGGTTTTTCCTTACCTTGGAAATGGGTTTCGGGTGAAACTCCATTGGACATTTTGGAAATGTCTCATCTGCATTTTATGTTTGGTAAGCAACATGAGTGAGATGGTATAGATTATGTCAGTAAGACATGTGTGGATATGAAATGTAAAAAGGAGTTAGGATGGCTAACCGAGGGACTGTCAACTTAGAGAAGGGAGCCCCATTCCTCCTTAACGAAGGAATATTGCGTCAGCAAATGGATAAGTGTTCTGTGACGCTTGCTAAGAATATGCATGTCAAATTATTAAAATTCCATAAGTAGAACATGTTTTGACTTTATTTCCATGATGACCGATTGCTTGAGTATGAATAAGGCCTACATGGCACACACTGGAAAAGGGTGCACATTTTCCCGATGTTGGGTCATGAAAGGGTTTTCAATATTGACTACACCCTAGGGAGTGGACGCACTCCTAGTGTCTCAATACTTGATAGTGAATGATATGAAATATAATTATAGTTTTAGAGCAATAATGCTGATGAGTTTTCTTATATTTCTTGTGTTGACAGGCTAAATAGATGTAGTTGGGTGTTGCACCCTAAAGAGAAAAGGCAAACAGTTGTTGTGAGGGGTTGTGGAGTAAGGGTTATTGTTGATATAAGTGTATGTTGATATAAGTGTATGCTGGTATAAGTGTATTGTTGATATAAGTGCATGTATTATTGTTTATATAAGTGTATGTTGATATAATTGTATGTTGGTATAAGTGTATGTTGGGATGTTATATGCCTGGGGATCCATAGTAGATCCTAGACCTGGAAATGGTCGTGATAGAGTTCCAAGCCCAGTTGATATGAGGATGTACTGGCTGGACATTAAATATTTGATGTTGTGGAGCAGCCTGCATGCTGACCTAATATTCAAGTCCATAGGTGATCCCAAGGCTTGCAAAGCGAAGCAGGATCCTGTGGACCAACGAGGAAACACACAATACAGATAAGTATTGGATTATTTTGCTTATGAATGTACATGTGTATATGATTTGGTTATGATGTTTTAAGCTCTTGTTCTAGAGATAAAACCGATGAGAATAAACTAAACATGTGAATCTATTCAATGTTTGGATATAGGTATCACTGGGAGCGAGGACTATGAGAGCATCCTAGGGGTGCATGTGGACGTGTGACTATCCTGGAGAGCTTGAAATGAGCAGTAATGTAAAAGGTGCTAGTAAGACTATGGAGGTCCTAGCAGCCAAGACAAACCATGTGGAGAGACTCCATGGTTGAGAGGTCTGAAATAGACCAGAGACACTCAG